>JAJOZX010000430.1:32500-347500 GCA_023014485.1 Bathynomus jamesi | reverse complement strand
TTATAGAATAGAAAATCTGAGTTTCTTCAGTCAATGACGAAAGGTTTGTAATTATACGATGATAAAAATTTGATATAAAGTACTCGTATCTTCACACTCTTCATACGATGAATTCCTCCCTACCAAAACGAACATGATGGACGATGGTCAGTGGATCAGCGGAAACAGAACGGCATAACAATGAACTTCTGACACCAATTACTATAAAATAAAATAGTGTATCAAACTATTATAAATTTGGTTTCTTCCTCAATCAGGTTTGTTGGGTATTTTTGTTCAACTGATTATAATATTAAGATCGCATGGATTCGTTCGTAACTTTACAGTTTCTGAGGATGTATTTTTTTATGCAGGAAGGAAGAGCCAAGGGTTAATGGCCGTAAACATGCCCCCTCTCCCTTAGAAGAAGAGAGCCAAATTCAAAGTCCAAAGTTTTCGGGATGCTTGGACACTCTCCGCTTGAAAGATTGAAGGTCATAGACAGGGAAAAAGATGAATTGAGGAAAGTTGTTCCAGAGTTGACCGGTTGAGTAGATGAAAGATTGAGAATACCAATTAACCGTTGCGTTTTGAGAGTTGGACAGAAAAGGGGTGAGAATGTGTCGAAGGTCTGGTACTGCAAGCTCTTCTTAAAGGAGGTGTCAGGCTGCACACAAATTTCGAAGAGGGTTGAACTCCACAGCTTGTACAGTGAATTAAGGGGAGCACGGCTATTAAGGCGTAATCTCAGGAATCTCCACTCTCACCCCTCCAACTATCATCCAATTTCTTTGATTTCTTGCCTTTCCAAAGTTTTTTAATCTATCCTTAATAAGAAGATTCTTAAACACCTCTCTTCTCACAATCTTCTTTCAGACCATCAGTATGGATTCCGCAAGAGACGCTCTACTGGTAATCTTCTTGCATATTTCTCTGATTCTTGGTCATCCTCCTCTCGGGATTTCTGTGAAACTTTTGCTATTGCGTTAGACATATCAAAAGCTTTTGATGGAGTTTGGTACAAATCTTTAATTTCCGAACTGCCCTCCTTTGGTTTCTATCCTTCTATCTGTTCCTTCCTCTCTAATTTCCTTTCTGACCGATCTGTAGCTGCAGTTATAGATGGTCACTGTTCTTCTCCTAAAGCTATTGACAGTAGTGTTTCTCAGGGTCCTCTCCTGTCACTCACTCTTTTCATTTTATTTATTAATGATCTATTAAGTCGCACTTCCTGTCCTACTCACTCCTATGCTGATGATTCCACTCTCTACTTCACCCGCTTCCCAAAGCGTCCCTCACAGAAGTCACTTCATGATTCGCGTAGGACGGCTACGGGACATCTGACCTCTGATCTTTCTGCTATATCTGGTGGGGCAGAGAAAACCTTGTGGCTTTCAATGTCTCATAAACTCAGTTCCTCCATCTGTCTACTCGTCACAATCGTCTACACAACTATCCCCTTACCTTCAACAACACACAACTGAATCCTTCCTCTTTTCTTAACATTCTTGGGGTTTCCTTTTCTCGTGATCTTTCCTGGAAAGATCACATATAATCTCTTTCCAAAACAGTTTCCAAGAGGTTAGGTGTGTTGTACCGGCTACGCAGTTTCTTCACCCCCACTCAGTTGCTGTCTCTGTACAGGAGTCTTCTTCGCCCCCGTATGGAGTATGCTTCTCACGTGTAGGGTGGCTCAACCCATACAACCGTACTTGACCGGGTGGAATTAAAGGTTTTTCGCATCATGAATTCACCGCTCTTACTCACTGTCTTCAATCTCTCTCTCTTCGCCGCAATGTTGCCTTACTCTTTCTTTACCATCGCTATTATAATGGACATTGCTCTTCTGAATTCTTTACTGCATACCTCCTCCTTTAAGGAGAGCACGCAGCACCAAACTTTCTACACGTTCTCATTCCTTTTTTGTTCAACTATCTAATGCAAGGGTTAATCGGTATTTTCAGTCTTTCATCTACTCAACCGGTTAACTCTGGAGCAATCTTCCTCAATCCATCTTTCCTCCAGTCTATGACCTCCCATCTTTCAAACGCAGAGTGTCTATGCATCTCGAAAACCCCGGACCTTGATTTTGGTTCTCTTCTTCTATGGGCCCAACTTCCTGCATTAAAAAAAAAACTAATTTCATCATGGCCTACTTTAAAATAAGAAATGATTAGAATAATGAAATGAATTGATAAAATTTGAATGCGCTGAATCGGATTACCTCGAATCGTCTCAATGTTCTTCTCTCCGCCCGCACTCTGCGTTTTATAACAGCCTTCCAGAATAATCATTTGCAGTTTTTATAATTAACTATAACTGTTTTACACTTTTTAGCTCTCTGAATGGCTCTATTATTTAAACTGTTATTCTGTTTAATTAAATTAATAAGGTTGGGCAGCAATGATCTCGTGAATGACATCTATATCACAGGTTCTCCGCCTTACAAAATGCGTAACGTTTCAGGTTTACTGGTGCGTGAGTGGTCGAAATGACTGCCGCCTTCAAAGGAAACATGATGTCAATAGAAGTCAAGGAGTGCGATTGGTCACAAAAATCACGTGGTGAGCTGCTGCGAAATCACGTGACGACCCTTCACTGGTGGTGAGGCCCCGTAATCCTTCGCCAAATGTGCAGATGTAGTTGGATCGACTGACGTCACGGGTTAATATATCCGAAATGTTCTCTACGTTCTTCTGAAAATTGACTAAATTTTTACCTGTTATTCATTTGTTAATAATTATAAAAATTCTCAATTTTACAATATCAGCAGAAGTTGTTGAGGTATTGATGGGAAGAATTGGTTTTGAAGAAATTCTAAAATTTCTTCAGACTGTAAAAACACTTCGAACTTCGAGGAACTTCTGCGGCCAACAATGATCAGAAAAGCAACAGACTATGGCATAACTTGCTGAAAGTCTGGAGACTAAAGACCAGTCCAATAAGACGTTACCAAGATTAACACACAAAGATGGTACAGCATCCATTAAAACAGTTTTTATATATATTCTAAAACAAGGTCTAATGATGCATCCTTCGAACAATATCTATTCACTTTATAATACAATGTTTCCAAACCCATAAATGTTATGTACACCTTTTGCGTCTCATTCCTTAGGTTTTCACTCACTGTCTCAGTGCAAACACTCGATGAATACATCCTCTTCATTCTCTAAAGCTTCTTTGTTCATCTACTTTGTTCATACTCCATACGAACAACAATTTCCAAAGGCAGCATGGACGGGCGCACTGTCCAAGTTCGAGGCTGCTTTTATCCCTCGTGAAAGAATATTTTTCCAGAGAAAGGACCCGAGCTCAGTTTCCAAACCCATTACGCACAGGGAAGGATATAACCCCATCCTCGGAGGTCCCCGTGCAATTGCCATTTACGATACGCACAAGGAAGACAAGGGATCAGTTATAAAATTCCGTACCCCCAAAGGATACTGTGAAAAGAATTCAATGTCATTATTTATAAGTTCCTTGTAACTCCTTGTAACTCTCTCTCTCTCCTCTCTCTCTCTCTCTTCTCTCTCTCTCTCTCAGTCTACACCTATATTTCGTTGTAAATACATGCATTTATCGAGTGTACAGTATCAGTAATTTTGATAACTTGTTTTTACAGGGAAGTAAACTCGCCAACAAAGTGATATATTTACAATAGTGTTTGTTGGCTTCATATCTAACTAACATAACCTAATTTACCTTGCTTTAGTATTTAGTTATAGCTAAATTTACTTTATTTATTAAACGAAGTTATAGTTAAGGTAACCAACGTGGTGTCATAAAGCTTTCTTTGCTGTGTTTGAGAAATATTTTGCACAAGGCGTTAATACCTTCGAGGCAGGTAAGCCAGACAGCGTTAAAGTAGTTAAAGTGCAATGTGGTTCCATAAGGCTGTTTTGCTTTTGCCTTGAAGATTATATTCGAGAAGGTGTTAATCCCTTCCGAGGCACTTAGGCCAGACACGTGAGAAAACGATCACCCCCCTCAAAAATAGATAAGTTCGTTACCTTTGCATTTCTTTTTACTTAAGTATTGTAAATTCCATTAAAAATAACCAAATATGACAGGGCCAAGTAAACTGAAAGCTGAATGCTTTAAACGTAAAGTTCAACATTGGTGTGGTAACTCTCCTGAAGGTAATTTCAGTAATATTACAACTTTGAGTGTATGTTTGTTCTGTAGATTTAGAGAAAACCATGAAAAGGAAGTTAAAGAGCTAAAGGAAATTGTAAAAAATCTTGAAGCTCGGATTGTGACACCAGAAATTCAAACCAGTGGACAAGGCCACAGTGAAAACCCAAGATTGGATATAAACTCTAAGGCTGAACGTTTGGAACAGCATGACACGTTCGGAAACCACCGTGAGTACTTCGAAAAGTAGGATAAATGAACAAGAATTCAAGGTAGTGTAAAATAAAATACCCAAAACCGAAATATAAGGATTCTGACCCATCACCATAAAAAATAGGTTTGACTTGCTTGCTGACGAAGAGGAGTCGTCCTTTTTTAATTGGGTATTCTCTGGTCAGAAGTCAAGTGGACTTTTTCGGAGCAGAACATGAGACCAAGAGAAAACTTGGATGTTTTCAAGGTGCCACAAATCAGAGAATAAACCTGGAATTAGACAACGTTAACGTTAAGAGTAAAAGTTGTCCCGTCATTGTACAGTACATGTTAGTAGCAGTGACATTTTTCAGAGGACAGGAGCGCAGACTGAGGCCATTATAAACGAGTAAACCTAAACGATAAGATTTAAAAATGACTGACATGGGATTGGGTGTAGGAAGTCTCCTAAGAATGCATGCTAATGGATGTACTTTAATTAAAACTATTAGCATAAACAATAGAGTTAAACGCATTTGCGAGGAAAAAAGGAATAAATTTTGTCGATTTTTGGCGTACATTTTTCGATAACGGGGAATACTTTAGTTCGGATGGGATTCATTGTAATCAAAAGGGTAAGAAGAAATATGGCGATCTTCTGAACATTAACTTTTATAATCTTTTTAGGACCCCCAACCAGTAATTAGTCTTACTCCACCACTAGTTAGTCCTATCCCGCCAGTAGTTAATCCTACTCCCCCAGTTGGTTAATACTCGTACTACCAGTGCATTGTCTAAACAAGCTTCCCTCCCCCTTAGCGTTAATTGATTTACCTGGTTCCGGAAACGACTCAGGTTAAATAGGAGGAACAATAACTTAAAATCTTTTAAAATTGTGTTATTCAATGCTAGGCCAGTTTGAAACAAACTAATGGAAAACTGAGAACTTTGACATAGGAATAAGTGAATCAAGGAACTTTGTAGGAGAATTTGAAATGGTAGGTTACGAAATGTTTCACAAAGATAGAAATGGAAAGGAAGGTGGCGGAGTACTTTTATATGTTGGTGACTTGCTGCACCCGGTAAATAGTAATATTGTTTCTGCTCATGAAATGTCCGGAACTGAACTAAATTTTAACAATAGTGCGTCTATTTCTAGTATATAGGCCTCCTCGCTACCCTGTTGATAAGGAAATAAACTTGTACATTCAATTAAGCAGATCAATGAATAATAAGATTAGTGTAATTTTTGGTGATTTTAACTGTGGTTATCACGGTTAAAATCACCAAAAATTACACTAATCTTATTCATTGATCTGCTTAAATTGGGAAGGAAAAACAGCCGATGCTGAGGGCTCAAGACTATTAGAATTTGCAGATGATAATTTAAGTCAATGGAGAGACGGTCCTACTAGGGGTAATAATAAACTAGATCTTGTATTCACAATCGAAGGTGACGTAGTCTCTAACCTGAGTATTGAGGGAACTTTGAGTAACAGCGACCACAATTTGATTAGGTGTGACCTCAGGGTTCCAATTAGTATCTGAAAAAAGACGCACAAAATGGTGGATTTCTCTAGAGCAAATTTTGAATGTTTTCGAAGTAGTTTAAACACCCTTGGAGTTCTAATAAGCGAAGATGTCAATGTCACCTGAAGCTCAGAATATTAC
Source organism: Bathynomus jamesi (assembly GCA_023014485.1). Taxonomy (NCBI): domain Eukaryota; kingdom Metazoa; phylum Arthropoda; class Malacostraca; order Isopoda; family Cirolanidae; genus Bathynomus; species Bathynomus jamesi. The sequence goes on along the minus strand of JAJOZX010000430.1, from coordinate 341,521 downwards.
AGAACACTTTTATACCCACTAAAATAGTTTTCTCTTTATCAATCAAGACGCCGAAATGGTTTAACATTGAAATTAGCAATGCTATTACGAAAAGAAATAGAGCCTACAAACTACTTAAATCACATTTCAACCAAACTAATTCAGAAAATTATATAAACCTGCATCGGAGGGTTAAGTCCTTAATTAGATCAGCTAAACGTGATGAAGAAGCTGGAGTTGCTTCATTCTGTAAAGTTAACCCTAAAAGGTTTTTTGCCCATTTTAATTGCAGGAAGCCAATTAAAAATTCCGTAGGTCCCCTAAAAGACAGAAATGACATACTGAAATTCAATGATATAGATGTAGCTAATACGTTAAACGAGTTCTTTGTTACGGTCTTAAATAAAGACTTAAATAAAGTACTAAATCCCAGGATTACGTATGACGATGACCATCCCTTAGAGACCATACGTTTTACGAGAGATAAGGTGCAGCACCTAAATGACAGTAACTATGCGCAAATCACTAGGTCCTGACTTATTTCTTCCATGGGTGTTAAAAGAGGTTAGCCACGACAGTGTTGATGATTTAGTAACCATATTCAAGCAATCACTCGAATTAGGGAAAGTTCCAGCTGACTGGAAATTGGCAAATGTAACACCAAAGCTGCCCTAACATATAATATAATTTAAGAAAATAATATTATAACGTAACCGTGCGGGTGTTTGTGTAAATGTAGTTCTTTCTATACTTAATTCTGCCCTCACTTTAAAGAGACGTCTCTGGTTGATTGTGCCTTATATAGTATGATCACTAGGGTGGATCGATTTTACATTTTTTACGATTTCCATATTCTAATAGAGACAAAAACTTGCGCATGCATGAGAAACTAGCCTCTGCAAAATGTTAGCTTAATAGGTAATCATCTTCTGCCCCCGGCAGAGCGATGAAAATCATATTTTAGTAGTCTAAAACGTATTTTTAAACCCTAGCCTAGAGTCATAAAATTTTGCGTGTGTGTTATTTCATGCCTAAGCAACGATATAAATGCTATGGGAAATATATAAATGCATTATTTAAGACAAAGAGCCGATCTGAAAATATGTATATTATACATATTTTCAGATCGGCTCTTTGTCTTAAATAATGCATTTATATATTTCCCATAGCATTTATATCGTTGCTTAGGCATGAAATAACACACACGCAAAATTTTATGACTCTAGGCTAGGGTTTAAAAATATGTTTTTGACTACTAAAATATGATTTTCATCGCTCTGCCGGGGGCAGAAGATGATTACCTATTAAGCTAACATTTTGCAGAGGCTAGTTTCTGATGCATGCGCAAGTTTTTGTCTCTATTAGAATATGGAAATCGAAAGAAATGTAAAATCGATCCACCCTAATGATCCCCCATGGAGTAACTCCTTTTTTATCACTTGCCTGGTAAACACCTGTAAGTGGTAGGCCAGGCTTGTCCAACATACGGCCCGCCAAACACTTGTATCAGGCCCAGCTGGTGGGTACTGGCTGGCGGATACTGAAAATTCATTATTTAATGTAATATTTTATTTCAATAAAATTTAATTTGAAAATAAAATTTTATGTAAAATTTGCACACTGGCCCACGGTGTGGGTCTTTAATTGAGATACGTCCCTTCGTGAAGAAAGGTTGGACACCCCTGTGGTAGACTCTTGAATTAGCCGTAGCAACGGGTGATCACCCACAAAACACTTTCAGGCTCCATAAAGGACAAGTGCACGGGGACAGATACAGGACCTCCCACTGATATTCCTCGCCGGAAAGAGATTTTCTCTATTTTCGTAGTGCATAACATCGCGAAGTATGAGCGACTTAATATATCACTTGCTACATAAACGCCTTTCACGGCGAGAGACCCAAGTTGAAACTGGGCGGCATACAGAGTTGGTAGACACATACACAGGACAGACATCCAATTACAGAAAACACGTTCACTACTTGCATGCCTTGTTAATATGTCTTAAAATAGAAAGAAAAATATTTTGTAGAAACAAATAATTTCATAACAAAAAAAAAATTAAAAAATGCATGGGATGGATTAGGTGAGGTAGAATTGCATTTCTGCCGACACAATTTTTTTTTCTTTTGGTTGGCTGGATGTACATGATAGGTGAGAGCATGGTGTGGAAAATCTTATGTCTGTTCTTAATTCTTGTTTCCATATGGTTGAGGTTTTTGTGACAGTATCAAGGGGTTGATGTGCGATCGGTACAAGCAGTGGCGGATTATCACTGAGGCTATTGAGGCTAAAGCCTTAGGCTCCCATGCTTGAGGGGGCTCCCCAATCAACTGAGTTTCGATGATATAATTCGAGATTATTTCGCAAACTTCTTTGATTAAATATGACAGAGTACACAAACTGACAAATTCCCTGTTTTATTTTATGTTTTATAGGCCCTAAGGTAAAATTTGTTTAATACGGTTTGGTTTTGGCAAATGCCAAAATACACTGTGTTAAGGTTCTTTTAAGTTTGTTTCTCAATTAGCCTAATAGAGACAAAAACTTGCGCATGCATGAGAAAATAGCCTCTGCAAAATCTTAGCTTAATAGGTAATCATCTTCTGCCCCCGGCAGAGCGATGAAAATCATATTTTAGTAGTCAAAAACGTATTTTTAAACCCTACCCTAGAGTCATAAAATTTTGCGTGTGTGTTATTTCATGCCTAAGCAACGATATAAATGCTATGGGAAATATATAAATGCATTATTTAAGACAAAGAGCCGATCTGAAAATATGATATTATACATATTTTCAGATCGGCTCTTTGTCTTAAATAATGCATTTATATTTCCCATAGCATTTATATCGTTGCTTAGGCATGAAATAACACACACGCAAAATTTTATGACTCTAGGGTAGGGTTTAAAAATACGTTTTTGACTACTAAAATATGATTTTCATCGCTCTGCCGGGGGCAGAAGATGATTACCTATTAAGCTAAGATTTTGCAGAGGCTATTTTCTCATGCATGCGCAAGTTTTTGTCTCTATTAGAATATGGAAATCGAAAAAAATGTAAAATCGATCCACCCTAAATTGTACATGTATTGTTAATAAAAAGCTATAGAAAAGGACCCCCATATTCTTCATTGCCCCGGGACCCCGAGGTGTCTTAATCTGCCTCTGGGCACAAGTATATTATTGGCTAGTTTATACAGCGGTGCTGTCTAGTGTGCGATCTCTGTGTGCATGGCTTAACCCCTTTAAGCCCGGAATTTTTTGTCGGGTTAAGTTATGAATGCGTGTATTTGAAAAGGTACCAATTCGTCCCGGTCGTCCTGAAAGGGTTAGTTGTAGAGCTAGCTTACATATTTTCCTCTTTCCTGTAAAATTTCCATGGCTACTTTTCCAGGGTCACGGTATTTTTTCAATCTTTTTCCGTACCCTCCTCTGGTACGGGAGCGGAGGGTGGGAAGGGAGCCTTATACTTTTGTATCTAGTTTTCTACTACTGCTACAATAGTTAAATAATGAACAGTTTAATAACAGGAACCTACCCGAGTGGACCGAAAGGTCTTTGAGGCTTCTCTTGTCCTTGTAACTCCTTGTAACTCTCTCTCTCTCTTTCAGAGAATCCTAGTGGGAGATATTTTGCATTTCTACCTCGTGGTGTATGGACGCCTTGTTCCCGCTCTGTGCTACCCTCAAAATAGTTAATGAATGTCAGTTTGGCGGTTAATTCTAGCTATACCAGTCTGTATGGTGTGTCAGTGAATATGTGAAAATAATTTATTAAGTGAAGGTAAGTGCAGTACATTGTGCATAAATAAAAATACAAGTTGAAAATAATTCCAACGAAATAAATGCTTCAGTGAAGTTCTACTACGCAGGCAAAGAGGAAAAGGGTTATAAACTTGAGTAGAGTCAGATTTCGCAGACGAAATTAAATTAGAAAGGAGGAAAGAAAAAATGAAGAAAGAAGGAAAAAGAAGAAAAATCTACAGAAAAAAATACGAGAAAATATGTACTGTAGTGTACATTGTTCTAAATCCAGAAAGATAAATAGAGATAGAATATGTCCAATGAAATGAGGCCCTTACCATATCTGCGATTGCGAAAAGGAAGTGAACAAGTTTAATTAATTATTAATTAATTATTACGAATGTGTTTAAGACCATGTCTAGCTTATCTTTAATTATTTTAATTCAACAAAAAATATAGAAAAAGTATTTGACGTAACTACATGTATGCAAAAAGGAAACATCAAATAATTGACGCCTGAAGTAATGAATAGTACTTCTATAGATATATTTAAACACACTTTAAGCTAAACAAGGTCTTAAACACATTCGTAATAATTAATTAATAACTAATTAAACTTAAATATATAATTAATAATATAAACTTGTTGAGTCTGGATATTAGATATCGCAAAGGGTTTATGCCCAAATCACTTTGTTTAAGAGCGATAAATTTCTATTTTATTTCAAACTTTCTCGGACACCCTGTATATACATTGGAACCTTCCGGTCTCCTACTTTGTTAAATAAAATATTGTGGTTCAATCTATCATATATTTTGCTTATATACGAGAAACTAAGGGGTTGCTTTGCAAAAGCAAAGGCTAGCTTTCCGCTCTGGAGGCTTTGCCGCAGTTACAGGTTCAGAACGCCTGATTTTTTTCCTGCGTTTGTCTATTAACACCCATCCGCCCTCCCTTTCATCGTGGGGAGCCTGGAAGACGCCTCCACCACTTCGTATCCTTCTCCCTTGCAAGAGGCGAAGGAGACAGGGACGCCTAAGAGCTTGCATGTCCCAAGCCTCCGATCTACAGTGGAAGCAAGAGGATCTCCCCGCCAAGGGAGAGGCACCACGGTTGTAGGTGATGACGAGAAGGGAGAAGACTCCTCGCCTTTTGTTTACATACACACACACACACACACACACACACACACATATATATATATATATATATATACTGTATATATGAGTAGCATAAAGCGCGTGCAATGAAATAAACTAGAATGGTATCTAATATTGCTTTTTCGATCTTATTACCTTTGAACTTCATTCCAGTGAATTCGATTTAATTCCAGTTCATGCAATTTAATTTAAGTGTTCATACTTTTTAAAGTTAACAGAACATGTACATGTACATGTCAAACAAGGGCAAGCATAGTGTGTTCAAAAAGTTTTTAAAAATAAAAATGTGTGCAATATGATTTTGTGCGGACAGCACTGGAAACGTTCGAGGGCCGCGTGTTTGCGAGACTCTCTCTCTCTCTCTCTCTCTCTCTCTCTCTCTCTCTATATATATATATATATATATATATATATATATGTGTGTTACAGCCAGTATGTAAAATTAGGCAATTTATAAAGTGACTGAAATTTAGGCAATAGGTTAGGTACTGTAGGTTAGGTTTTGTGTGTATCACAATTTGACATAACCTTGTTAGGGAAATTGGGAAACACCAGTGGGCATACATATGCAGTATTACCAGAAAGTTTAGGTTAGGTTAGGTTAGGTTTTGTGTGTATCACAATTTGACACATTGCCTAAAATTTCAGTCAATTTACAAATTACCTGATTTTAAACATTGACTGTAATATATATATGTGTGTGTGTGTATATTGTGTGTGTGTGTGTGTGTGTGTGTGTGTGTGTGTGTGAGGTGGGCTATGGTCGTGTAGAAATGTATTCATACATATACGTATGAGTAGAGGTACGTCTCTCCATGTCTCACGATTGTTAAATATAATTATCCTTCCTACAATATTATTACATCCCATTGAACGAACTTTCACACGAGAAATCCATTAACTAATTATAACGAACAAAAGACACGACAGTCAGCGCCTTCCGTTCGCTAATAATGTTCAATTGAGTTACGGAAGCGGAGTCTCTCTTCTCGAACGTAATCTGAGCTTGATTCCATTCTGAACACCGCTGTGTCCTCCGTCGAAGCCTTCCTGATAACGCTTCTCCGCAAGCCATTGCCTTTAAAATTGAATTAAAAATAACATCCTAAAATTGAGTTACTAAAGTGTAAATTGAACACACTTACATATTTTAGTTTCCTTTTGAAGCAGTCCTACGACATATTCTATGTAATCCCTTTCATGTCTTGTATATATATATAATATATAATATATATATTATATATATAATATATATATATATATATATATATATATATATGCTTTTCCATATTGAATTACAGAAGAGAGAGAGAGAGAGAGAGAGAGAGAGAGAGAGAGAGAGAGAGAGAGAGAGAGAGACTGTAAATAGTTAGTTAAATTAATAATCTTTATTATATTCCTAAAATGAAATCTGATAATGTATAAGTGTCTCTTTTCCGTATTTCATTATTAAATGTGTATTTTTTTTTATTCTTAATAATAAATTTAAATGCAAGTTGTATGAAGAGAATACTCTACTGAACGTATATTTACAGTATTTCCAGCTCTGAAGCGGAGTTGCTCTAAAAAATTTAAATTGGCTTTAAATTTTGAACCTGAAAAATTGACTTTATTTGGTGTTTGGGAGCTTTAAAATGGCTATCTAGCTGCGCTCATATGTATTTGATCAATATGTTAATTTTTATATATTGTACGTCTTTAAAGTGGTTTTATTTTAAAGAAAATATGGCTTTATTTCAAAATTTTGGATTGGCAATCGTGCTCTGAAGGTTTATATATATACTAGCTGAATTACCCGGCGTTGCACGGGTGAAAATTTAGATTTGAAATGTATAGATCAGTATTTTTTTCAGCAAATTATTCAGTAAGTAGACAAAAGCTGTGATGCGAGAAATAAAAAAACATTTAATCAAACAAAGCTTTATTTGAAATTAGAATTTACAATACTTCTTTATATACAACATTGCATGTTTTTCCAAAAGGAGAGTATACATAAAGATTGTTAGCTGTTCCTACTCTAGAGCATCCTACATACAGTTGACCATGAGAGAAGCAGTCTTCTTGTAATTGTAGCCCAACAACTTTCACTGTTTGTCCCTGTGATTTGTTGATCGACATGGCAAAACTTAATCTTACTGGAAATTGTAAGCGCCTAAACTGAAACTGCATCTCTGATGTTATTAGAGGTATCCTAGGAATAAAAGTATCTTCACCCTTGCCACAACCAGTTTGAATTTGTGCTTCAATGACATGAGGCTGTAATGCCTTTATTATTAATCTGGTACCATTGCAGAGCTTAGGCTGATCTAAATTTCGTAGAAGCATTATAGGAGCTCCAACTTTAAGTTGTTAGTTGGTGAGGAGGCAATCCTGGAAATTCCAAAGAATTTAGAAACTCCGTTGGATAGTTGACAACTTCATTTTGATCGATAACTGTATCAATTGATTTGTAAATATAAGGATCCCCTGGAATATTTTGGAGTAGTTGTTGGTTGATAGAATTAACTGTCACATTTTTCGGTGCCAATATTGCTCTTTCAAACAGCCAAGTAAAGTCTTTGTGTGTGCTAACTAAAGTTAGTAAATACTTTTTCTGTTAATTCATTAACACTTTGGACCACTGCGCTGATTGTAGATATAATGACTTTGTTGTCAGAGTCCACAGGAACTTTTCCTTCGCCAAGCTGTAGCAAGTTCTGAGCAAATAGACCTGAATTGCTATCACCATAAATTCTTGCTCGCATGTTAGTTGTAAGCTTCAAGGTTTTAACATTGTGCCACAAACAGGAAGATTTAAGGCATGCTCGAATTTCATCAGCTTTTGTTCCCTTAGGTATAACTGGCCGAGTCTGGCGAAAATCTCCTGATAAGACAACAGTTACACCGCCCATCAATGTCTTCTGGTTTCTCACATCTTGTAGAGTTTTGTTCAGGGCCTCCAATGCTTTTTTATGGGCCATTGTACATTCATCCCAGACTATAAGTTCACATCTTTTAAAAACCTCTCCCATGCCAGAATTTTTAGTAATTTTACAAACAGCTTCATCATTAGTAGCTAAATCCAAAGGAAGTTTGAATGCAGAATGAGCTGTGCGACCTCCAGGCAACAGTGTAGCAGCTATACCAGAAGATGCTACTGCTACAGCAATTTTATTTTGCTTGCGAACTTTGGCCAGTAATAAATTTGTGAAAATGTTTATCCAGTACCACCAGGAGCATCCAAAAAGTAGATGCCTCCATTCTGCTGAGAGATACTATTCATTATAGTTGAATAAGCAGTTCTCTGATCAGGCAACAACTTGGGCTCATTTTCATTTACATATTCAGTTAAGTAGTTGATATCATATGATGTTTCTCTTATAAGCTCTGTAGCTAAATTGTTGACTTCTGTTCTATTGGTTCGTGGGAGGCCAAATGAAGGTATTTGTTGTCCATCCATTGATGCTATTTTATCTTCTATGTCAATTAAGGCTCTGTTGTAGATTTCATCTGTGTAAACAACGTCAATATGCGGGTTGGCAAGTTGTGCTTGGTGCTTATAATCTTGTGCCAAATCATCTTTGTATTTGTTCCATAATTCTAAAGGGTTGCCCACATCACAGGTTTTTAGCAGAATTGCAAATAAATCTCTTAGCCGCTTTGGGGATTGGTATATGGCTGCTTCTCTTAAGGTGGCATCCCATTGACTATCATCTTCTAGCATTCCACGTTTGTAGCATGCCTCTCTAAATGTCGCACAAACATGACCATCAACTGTTCTATGATCATTAAAAGATCTAGGCCCTTTAACTTCATGCAGCAACATTCTTAAAAAGAAACACTCATGCTGGCTGGGATGAACAGTGTAAACTCTGCCTAAAGCACTGTCAAATCTTACATCTGGATGACCTTCAACTTCGCTTCCTCTCTTTCTTCTACTCCATTTTTTGTTGTTCCATGTGTAATAAGATGGTAACTGGCGATACAATAAAGTTTGAGCAAACACATCTTCTTGACATAGTTTAAAAAAAGCTGTAAGAGTAGTATCTCTAGGAGCAAGAGCTTGATGGGCAGCTGTTTCATTAGTAAAATAAACTCTGTCCATTTTCTAAATGAACTGCTAGTTGCTGTACTGCAGGATATCTTCCATGAAAGGGAAAGCTAAAAATTCTCCAAAAGGCTTCATTGCTGCTTAAGTAACGACCTTGTTGATAGTTAGTCACTTCATCAGGTACATTTTGTTGTTGTAGAGCAAACATAGCTGCATCGGATCCCTTGTTAACATACTTGCACACATACTTGATAGACTTGACAGAATTACAAAATTCTACATTAATATGAGCATTAAAAGTTTTAGTCAAGAGAGGGCAGTAAGGAACTATCCATCTATTATCAATTTCATTTCGTTTAATTCTCGTTGTAAAGCCTCCATCATCAGGTTTTCTTCTGCGATATGAAGGATAACCATCTTCTCCTGTTTGAGTGTCTTTTAAAAATGGTTTTGGGTAACGTTTCGTACATTTATTTTCTTTCATGCAAGGTGAATTGAAATTTAGAGAACCACATGGACCATGCACCATTTGAGTTTGAACTATTTCAAAGAGGTTTTTGTCTGTGTTAGGGTCCGGAAGTTCAGCTGAGATAACAGAATCAATTTGATTAGCTTGAATTTTGTTGGTCAGCCAAATCAAAATATGAGCATGAGGCAATCCTCTTTTTTGCCATTCAACAGTGTACATGTGGCATCTAACTGGGCCAAAAATGTTGGATTTTGTCATTAAATCCATCAGTTTTAATAATTTTAAGCGAAACACTCTGGCTGTGAGGTCATGTCTGTGAATGTATGTTTGTCCAGGTAGTAACTCATCCTGAATTTCCTTCCATTTAGCATTGCATATAAATGTTATAAATAGGTCAGGTCGACCATAAGTGCGAACATATGTCATTGCATCTTGAGTTTTTTCATGCATGTAACGTGGGCTGCCTGTAAAAGTTGACGGAAGAATGCAAAGTTGGCCAAGCTCTCCTCCAGCTACATCATTGTTGATGCCATCTCTTAGATGTATATATGAATCACATCTTAATTCTCTCTGATGAGTTCTAATGTAACATAATCTTTCTGCTTCTATTTTTGCATACATATCAACAGCAAATTGATGAAAAAGGTTTCTAGCCAACAGAAGATGATTTAGTGAATTACTGTGAACCATAAATCTGTAAGCATAGAAGTCCATGCAGGAAACTGTTTTGCTAGAATGTACACCTGCTTGGAGAATTCCAAAGTGATATCCATCTTCTCCATAGACAAAGAGTAAAGGATATTGCAAAGCATCATAAGATCTATGGGTTTCATTGATGAATTGCAGAGTATTGTCTCGACTTTTAAGCACAATGTCTCTTTTGTCATGTTCTTAACCAGTAATGATCACAGCAACTTCATTGCATTCTGGGAGATTAAATCGTCTAGCATGTTCAGTAGGAGGTCTCTTGTCGGCATCAATGATGATTTTGTATTCTGTAGCAGGTACATTTTCTAGAGCATATTTAAAACTTTGAATGTAATTATTTGAAGCATGAAGCATGTCTTGAAGTTCAACAATTAGTTCCAATCTTGTTGCTGGGTTTCTATTGTATCTATTTTGTGCTTGATGTTGCAAATCTTCAACAAAGTACGGTACAATTGAAGATACCTTGGTTCTTCATGAGGTAATGTTTGTAGTGAACCTATTCTGTGATATATTTGACCTTGAACTTTAAATGTAGGCATGAATCCTCCTTCAATAATGATATTAGCTCCAAATGAGGTCATTTGAAATACAGAATTGTATGCTTGAATATTTTGTAAGAAGTGTTTAGATTCAGATGTAGTGCCTGTAAGTAGAGTTTTTCAAAGGTTCTGGAGGTTCCGAAAGCGCAGGTAATTGAACTTTTCCATTAGTACAACACATTCCTGGTGATTCTTTATCCCACTTTTTAGCACCAAACTTATCACATATTTTAGACATTGATCCAATAATAACCACTTTGTCAGATGCATAATTATATTGTGGATTATATAGTTAAAAGCACTTAAATTCCACTGCCAAGCATTGAATGCTCGAGATGGTGTTTGAGCTTGTCTTGTTCTTTGAGCCTGAAGTCGTACATCATGTTGCTCCTCTGTTTCTTGCTCTCTGTAAGTTATTTGTCTTAATTGTTGTGCTTGAAGTCTGATTTGACGTTGTTCAGAAGTTTCTTGTTGTCTATATCCAGCTTGCTTTGATGATTCTGCCTGAACTCTGGCTTGGTGCTGTTCAACAGTTTCTTGCTGTCTTTGAGTAGCCTGCTTTTCAGCTTGAGCTCGAAGTCTAGCTTTACGTTGTTCCAAAGTCTCTTCCTGTATTTGAGCAGCCTGTCTTGCAGCTTGTGCTTGAAGTCTTTGATTGCGTTCTTCTTCTGTTTCAGCTGCTCTTTGTGCTTGAATTCTTTTAGCGGCAGAAGACTTTCCATATAAAGGGCGTTTCTTGGGTGGCATAATCACCTGTATCACTAAACAATAATTTGCAATTCACAAAGTTACTAAATCACTTATGAAACCATTTAGCACTGTCCTGGAAAATTTGCTCCGCTGGAATATTTGCTCCGCAAAGTTTACGAATGCCAGATTTTCACTAAATTCTTTAAAAATTTCTATTTTATGTTGCTCCGATGGAATATTTGCTCCGCAAAGTTTACGAATGCCAGATTTTCACTAAATTCTTTAAAAATTTCTATTTTATGTTTTGTATGTTTATTAAAAAAAATTTATTACAAAAAAAATGACGCAATAATCATTAATTGTCAATTTCGTTATTAAATACTACATCAAATACAAAATAAATAGCACCATTAGATTCCTTGTAAAAAACTGGTTATTATGAAGTTATTTTAAAATTTGTAAGTTCAACCGTTTGGTTTTCTATAGCGAACAACTAAACAAATAAACAAACTTCCTCTTTTATATATATATATATAGAGAAGATATATATATATACACGGGGTGTCCGAGAATTATCTGTACAAGTTTTGGCTGTTATTAAAAGTCAACCATGAAGTGTAGAAATTCCAGTGTTGTCCCATTTTACAGAGAATCTTATTAAGTTTTTTCTGATACCAAGGTTTGACAAGTTTTTTAGAAATTCCAGTGTGTCCGAAAATTATCTGTACAATTTCATCTTTTAATAAAATTCTTGATAACACACGTAAAATTCTTAAACAAGATTATTTAGAATCTGTATTTTCAAAAGTTTCTTTTATTAAAGTAACGTTGTTACAAACATTCGATATGTGCACCATCAATGATTCGCAAAACATCCAATCGATAATCCAAATGTTGCCATGTACGCTGCAGCATATCCACATCAATTCGCTCAATAGCAGCTGTGATTCTTGCTTTTAAATCATCAATGTCTGTCACCCGCGTATTGTAAAGAAAAAACTTGTCAAAACTTGTTATCAGAAAAAACGTAATGAGTTTCTCTGTAAAATGGGACAACACTGGAATTTCTACACTTCATGTTGACTTTTAATAACAGCCAAAAATTGTACAGATAATTCTCGGACACCCGGTATATATATATATATATATATATATATATATATATATATATATATATATATATATATATCAGTGGCGTGCGGTCCATGGAAGCAAGGGAAGCAATGCTTCCCTATTCAAAGAAAGAAGACAATGCTGTATTATACTTTAAAGTTTAAACAGTTCAATATGTGTTAATAATTTGTACAAACTCATTTTATTATACTATTTATAGCATTTGATTGGTAATCAGGTGGATACTGGATACATAGTATATACACATTGGTTGCCGTTCGTGCAAGAACTTTTAAGAAAGCCGACGCAAAAAATCTCGAGTTGGACAACAATTGACGAAATGCATCCTTTTTCCCAATGACTTTCGCTTTTTTTTTACTGTTACAAATTGTTTCTTTCCATTCTAAAAACTCATTTAATGTTTAATAATGTAGTATTTATTGAATACAACAAGTTTCATATATAGTGACGTACGCGCCCAATCCGTATATTTATTTATGGTATTGAACGCCCGTTCTCTGACTTTTAATTTACTTCACGGGCACCCTTTAAGTTGGGCGTACCCGGTGAGTTTATCTCTTATTTACGTTCAGGATTATTCGGCCTACCCAAGACGGATGGTCCTTTAAATTGATAGGCTAGGTTCCTTCGGCTTTCCACAAGCCTACTTGGAACGTTAATTTTCCCCAGCTAACAAGAGGGGTCTATCACAAGGTATTTAAAACAACACACGCCCTCTTATAAATTTTATTAAATGTTACTTGACACCGTACATGCATTTAATATTTTATTCTGTGTTACATCTATAAAATTTCAGACAATACAATAATCTTAACGTCAAAGACAAAGTTCACAGTGATTGACTTCAAATCGTTAAATTGATCAACAATGATAAATCTAAAGAAAAGATTAACAGTTATCGGAATTTCAATAATTTATAGATAGAGGGGTTTTATGTTTTTAGGGCAACAAAAAAAATACATAACAATAAATGAAGTGGTCGGAATTCGACCCAGATATTCAAAGACTAAAGTTACTTACTCTGCAGGAGACAAACTTACTCCCACTTGTGCTGCGTACGGACCGTAGATTTACGGCCGCTACAAAACTTGCAAACTCTACAATGTTAACTACCGGGACTTCTTTCTGAACCCAAATGGACGGATTCAGGAAATTAGGGCCCAGACGTACCCTATTTCTTATTTAAGTGGAGCTAAATTTACTTAAGAGACCGTTCACAAAACTCTTGGTCCGTTGGTTAACATTAATTAAGTTACAATCAAATTCTCGGTTAAGGTCGCTAACCTTCAAGTGAATATTCTCAAATTTCCGCGTAAACGAATTTCATGAACTATAAGTTCTTAATTCTTTTTACTTTAGTGACAATTGATTCTTTCAGTTTTAAGTTTTCTTACTTTTACGCGCCGATTTCCGCGTAAGCTAATGACATGGTATACTTTCCGTTTTAAAGTTTATTACGCCACAAGTCTACAGGGTGTTTGTTTAACCACAGTTAACTTCAAGGAGGAACGACTACAACTGACTTAACAATTTTCGAATTTTCTTTACAAATTTGAAGGACCCCGCCTTCCAATATTCTGCAAACCTATCGAATCATTTGTTTCCCTAAGATCGTCCCTCCAGAAGGCTATTACCCATACAAGAGGGAAAGAAGGCGTCTTTACTACGTTTCCCAGGATCCTGGGCCCCCTGATTGGAGCTGGACCTGATTTCCGAGTATAGACCCCTCCTTCTTCCCACGAAATACATTTCAATACCGTTAACAGATTCGAAGCCCTAAGTTTATGACCCCCTCGTGGTTCAACTTTAGCAGCGTCTTCGAATCTGTCTTACAAAAGTCACAACATCATGCAAAAGAGATATTAAAATCTTCGACCTAGCGGAAGAGGAAACCACGCATTTGCACGCACGTCCAAATCCGTTGGATTACCCTTCTCGCTGGGGTCGGGTCTCGGTGATAAACCTCTGTCCCCACGTGGCTTGGCTTTATTACCTCTCTGATAATCCGAACTAAGATAGAACAACTTTAAACAATCTGAAACACTTCGGATTTATTCGTTCATGAACGTTTAAAAACCAAACCACACTGCGTTCAGAGATGTACACCAGAAATCTTAAAAATAACATTCCTTCACTTATTTTATAAAAGATCTCTGCCTGCAACTTCATGGTTACGACAATAGTTTTTCTACTAAAAAATTCCATGGCCATGTTAAGCGAAAAAGAATATATATTTATCGTTATTTTATTCTTCCCTATGTCAAAAAGGAAGCAATTTAGATTTCGCTGTCCAGATCTTATAGTTAATTTTCTTGAAATATCTGGCAACTTATACGTGCTGTGAAAGGCTTGCAAGTTTAGCTTTAATCTCAATTGAAAAAGCTTCTTAAGGTTATGAAAACCGATGCCTTTTACAAAGAAATAATAGATATATTTAAAAAAAGAAAGAAGAATAGAATTAACCTATAAGTAAAGTAAGTAGATGATTATATGTGTTTTGTTTTTATTATATACGAGTATTTTAAAGTTTTATTTTTATTTTATATATCTTTGTTGTTTTTGCTTGAATTGCTTCCCCTTGACGAAAAATCACCGCACGCCACTGATATACATATATATATATATATATATATTAAATATGTGCGATTATTTCAGTTAAAGCATGTTTAAATTTTTTTATGTGATAAGATAATAAAAATAAACATAGTGAAACACCGCAAACACCGATAAGATTGCGCTGGGGTCAAAGGTTTCCTTTTAGAGTCCGTGACGCTCGGTGGATTAAGGTGGTAACCTCAATCTGTTCCAAGTTTGTGGGTTCCCATTTTCAAAATAAAATTACTTTCTCTTGTTTCCTTTTTGTAGTGTGTGTGTGTGTGTGTGTGTGTGTGTGTGTGTGTGGTTTCTGCATTTTGTTTCTTATTAATATGAAATTATTATTTACCGCTCTATCTTCTACACTTTGGGTCACATCAAACTGACAACTTGTAACGGAACTTTCGTGAGATTTTGTTGAAAGTCGCTTAAATGCACTGTAACTGAAAGTGAACTGATGAAAAATAATGAAAAAAGGTTTTAAAAATAGAATTTAATATTATTTGTCTAAAATCGCAATGGAATTTTAACCTAACCTAAACCCAATCCCTAATTTAAACTTACTGAATATAACCTTTATTAAACCTAATTAGTTCGTACCATTCTGTTAATCAATTCGAAGAGGAAATACTTACAATAAATATTTTAAACAATTCATTAATTATTATTATTATTATTATTATTATTATTATTATTATTATTATTATCATCATTCAATTAATGTCAAACTCGCATACATCTTTCATCTTAGAAAATGCGGATGTTGCACTAAAAGCATTTATGTATTCGCTTTTCCTTCATTTATAAATACATTCTTAAAAGTTAAAAATAATAATTATTCATATTACATTTAAAGGAAATTAGAATATAAATTTCAAAGGGAGAATTTCGGTGTTTGAAAGTTATAAGGTTAAAATTATATGCAAAAGAGGTTATACCTGTATAGTTCATTATATTAATTAAAAGTTGGAAATGAAAATTTCTTAAATGAACCATAAAAATATAATGAAAAAGTTCAAAAGTTTGAGAAAAAAGGAAAAAAAAAAACCCCCAAGTTTAGTTTTGAGATTGGAAGGGAATAATATATTTTTGATGTAAAATTTAAAATTTTAATGTAATATCGAATCAAATTTAAGAATTTAGAAATAAAATTTTAAAGAAGAATGCGCAAATAGTAGATGTAAAACAGCGCATGAATGTATATGCTATGAAACTTTTGATGTAATAAAATAAAAAAATAAAAAATTCCAGGGAATGTAACCAAAAATGTTGCTTCATTTATTATTTATTGCGTGTTTTGCACTCATTATTTTCGTACAAATGTGTTAACATGTTTTGTGAAGAATGATGAATGAAATATTTTGTATGCTCTCATTTAATCTTTTATTTCTGAAAACTTTTAATTTTAATTTTAAATTTACTTTAAAGAGGCAAATTTAAAAATGTGCATTTTGCACATAACGGATGTTAGTATACAGGGTACTCCACAAGTCCACTTTTGCATTTATTTTCGAAGTGTGTGTGTGTGTGTGTGTGTGTGTTATGTGTGTGTGTGTGTGTGAAGAAAGATAAAGGAAATACTAAACTAAAATTCCACTAAAGATCTCACGTTTTAGCCCAGCACATTTGCTATCATGCCTTCATATAGATGAGAAAAGTATAAGCAGACTTATAGGTCACCCTGTTGCACGTTTATGAAAACAAGATGAAATATGAAATCTTTCAAAATGCTTGAAAAAATTAATGAAAAAAATTTTGGTCCTAAGTTTTCAGAGAAAACAATCGGTTTCTGAGTAAAATACACAAGTTTTCTGGTTTTTTAAATCGTCTGATATAAATTCTACGGAAAAAAAACAAATATTTCATTGAATCTGATTTTCGTCATGCATTTGCGTGAAATGGTGTTAAACTCTTTATACAGTATTTTAAATTGGCTACGTCGTGGCCAGGGTCATAACACCGCTTCCCGTCGATCAGCGAAGTGTGTCAAACTGCAGCTGCTACCTTAAAAAGATATGAACATTCTCATCTTTAATTATCAATGTTCAACAGTGATTTTGTCTCAGGAAAAGTTTTGTATCATTATTATAGAGTTTTTAACGCTGATTACAAAAATGGTCTTATTATTTTCCTATCACGTATAGTTTTTGAGAAATTTCAATTTTGTGTTTTGGAAAAAACTATTGCGTGATACGGTTTGTTCTGTGATGTGCTGTGATGTTTGTCTTATTACGTCGTGTGTATTGCTATTCTTATAGTATGTGTGATGTTAATATTTTTTAATATTTTGTATAATATTTAATCAATTACATCCAATGTACAATATTATACATATTATATACAATATACAATAATTGTATAATATTTTTTAAAGATTTCATGGAAACTATGCGTGATAAGCCAAAATGAATAACATTTTCGGAATCAGCAGCGTCGACTTTATGTAGACCAGCTTTGTTTGTTGATGAAACAGAATAAAAGTAAAAATTTGTTGTTCAGTGTTTTAAAAGATAAATGTATCTACCTATTACACTGGTCGACAAAATCAAACATTTTTCTCTCATCAAAGATGTATACACACGTTTCTAGACCAGTTTTATACGTTGATTCCAAATCTGTTTTCGGTTTTCCTCTAGCACATCTAGTTATCGAAATATGACTGGCGTTAAATTCAGCACACTTTATCGTAAAAGTATAACTATATTCATAAAAAGAAATGTACACCAACCTAAAAATGTTGCGAGTACGATTTTGTACGATCTTTTGTAAACCTTGTTCGGATCGTTGCGGTACAACATCCAGCAGTAGTCTGCCAGCATACTTTCGTTCCAGAAACCTTGGTAGCGATTTTCCATTGACTGGATATCTTGATGGAAGCGTTCCCCCTGTTCGTCACTCATCGCGCCAAGGTTTTTGGGGAAGAAATCTAGATGCGAATGTAAAAAATGTATTTTCAAGGACATGCGACAACCCATTTCTTGATATGCATCGAGCAGTTTCTGAACTCCATCTTTGTATGCGGGAGACTCGTGGTTACCCAAAAAGTTTCCACAAATCCATTTGAAAGCCTGCCATGCTTTTAGTTCTAAGGCATTGAGGCTTTCTTCAAATCCTTCATCCTGCAAAACCTCCCTGATTTGGGACCCCACAAAGATTCCCTCCTTCAATTTCGCGGCATTGATGGTTGCAAATTTCTCAACAAGTTATCGAAACCCTCTCGAATTCGCCTTACCTATCACTTTCACAAAATTTTTCATTAAGCCGAGCTTAATGTGGAGAGGTGGCAGGTAAATCTTCTTTGGATCAACTAAAGGAACACACTGGACACTGCCCGTTCCTGGCTCGTATGTGTTTCTTTGATGCCAGTCACGTCTGATGTAATGATCCGCGGTAGCACGTCTGTCCCATAGGCATAGGAAACAACAGTATTTCGTGAACCCTCCTTGCATGCCCATTAACATACCAATGACTTTGAGATCACCACAGATATTCCATTGATAAGTGCTGTATTGGATTGCTTCGAGTAGTATATTCATGTTATCGTACGTCTCCTTCAGATGAACGGAGTGGGCGATCGGGATGGACGGCTTTAAGTTCCCGTTATGCAGGAGAACCGCTTTCAAGCTTCGCTGTGAGGAATCAATGAAGGGGCGCCACTCAGATGGTGTGTTTACCTGTGAGAAGTCCTCGAAAAGTCTATTGATATCATGGCAATAGCAGAGCGGACCGTCTACTGTAAAGAATGACGCCAAATCATGGTTTCGTTTTCGATAGTGACACACTCGGACGTTCTTCTCAAGTAAGTGTTTCTGCTTGAGTCTCGAGGAGAGAAGTTCTGATTTCGCTTTCGAGAGGGCTAGATCTCTAATGAGGTCATTCAACTCGTTTTGGGTAAGCCTCTCCAGCTCCAATTGCTCTTCGTCAGGTGTGTAGTCAAGATCGGCCGAAGGTCCCGCATCTCCGCCAATCGCACCTTCGTCGGATTCCTTTCGTCTTCTAAAGAATCGAGTCCATGCTGTGGAGGTACCGGAATCAGCATCGTGTCATCGTGAGGGATCGGTCTGGTCGCGGAGTCTACGTTCGGATAAATGATGTTATGCTTGTTCTTCACTGAGAATCCAGTTATGTTAACATTGCAAAAGTAACAATCGCCATGATGGTCTCTCGGCTCCCTCCATAGCATGGGTATAGCGAACGGCATCGACTTTTTCCTATGGCTCAACCAGTCACGTAATCCATTCGAACAAGCGGTACAGATAACATGGGGCGCCCACGTCTTATCTTGGTCGCCTAGTGGACAGCCGAAGTATAACCGATGAGTTTTCCGAAGATCCATCGTGATTGTACGCCGTTGTGATTTAGTCGCGAACGAGCCACACACGTAACAGAAATTGTTGGGGTGATTTTTACACTTTCGAGGCATGATGATCGATGAGTGGGTTGATGTAAATCACCTAAAAAAATAAAATGTGTAAGTGGGCAGCACAAAACAAAACACAACACACAACTAGACATGTGACTGTTACGCCAAAGAACAAAATGGTGTACCTGTGCAACGTTTGCAAATTTGTGGCTAGCAACTGCTCTCACCTAAAATACCACAAGACAACCTGCGGAAAGCCTGAGTTGAAACAACAAAATGCCATACATGAGGGTACAGAAACGGTAAAGCAAAAACCTACACCTAAGCTGCAACGACAAAATACTGCGCTACATGTATAAAGGACGCATATTATATATTGTATATATATATATAGTATTATTATATAGTTATATGCATATTATATATAGTATTATATTATATATACCGGGTGTTTCAAAAGCCCTCACTAATTTGATTTTCAATTTTCTTTGCAGCTAATCGACCAACGACGTTCATCTTGTGGTAAACTCTTACTCAGTAGTTGAGAATTTTTTTGAGTCTACATTTGAAGTTTTGCTCCGTTTTCTTCTGCTACCATGCTGACTCTAGAGCAGAGGTGTAAAATCGCTGCATGGCAGGAGGTTTTTCAATCTGTGGTCGAAGTGCAGCGACGATTCCGGGCAGTCTACGGACAGCATTATGCACCGGATAGGAACACCATCGTCGCCACCCACCGGAAGTTTATGGAGACCGGATCCGTAAAGGACAAACCACGATCAGGAAGACCTCGAAGTGGGCGGAGTGAGGAGAATGTCGAAACTGTCCGTGAGGCGTTTACTCAGAGTCAAGGAAAGTCCATTCGGCGAGCTGCTGCGGAACTGAACATCAGCGCGACATCTATCCAACGGATTTTGCGGCGTGGTCTCAAGCTGTATCCGTACAAGATCCAGG
This sequence comes from Bathynomus jamesi, assembly GCA_023014485.1. Lineage (NCBI taxonomy): Eukaryota > Metazoa > Arthropoda > Malacostraca > Isopoda > Cirolanidae > Bathynomus > Bathynomus jamesi. The sequence goes on along the minus strand of JAJOZX010000430.1, from coordinate 321,157 downwards.
TGGTTCAGAAGCTGGAACCTCAAGACTACGATTGCCGGGTGGAGATGTGTGAGACTGCTGCATCACTACGAAAGAGACCCATCGATCCTGGAGCACATGTGGTTCAGCGACGAAGCTCTCTTCCACCTTTCTGGTCGCGTCAATCGGCACAACACCCGCATCTGGGGAACTCACAATCCTGCGGAGATCCGTGAACATGAAAGGGACACGCCGAAATTGGTCGTCTGGTGTGCCATCTCCTCAGCTGGGCTGATTGGTCCGTTCTTCTTCCGGGATCAAGATGGAAATTCCGTGAACGTCAACGGAGACAATTACCTTCGTATGCTTCAGGAGTTCTGCATCCCCCAACTGTCAGCTGTAGCTGACATGCAAGAAGTCTTTTTCCAGCAAGACGGTGCCCCTGCTCATTACTCGCGTGAGGTTCGCTCATTTCTGAATAAGCAGTTCCCGGATCGGTGGATTGGTCGCCGTGGTCCCATCGAATGGGCTGCTCGCTCGCCTGATCTTACCCCATGCGACTTCTTTTTGTGGGGCTACATTAAGAGCAAAGTGTACGCCACCAAGCTGCGAGTCCTCCCCACACTAGAAGAACGGATCAGGAATGCGTGTGCCTCTGTTACTCCCGAAATGTTGTCCAATGTCGGCCAAGAATGCGTAAAACGGTGGCTCGCTTGTTTCGAGAAAGACGGTGCCCACGTTGAGGTGTACCAGTGACTTTCCAGTAGACTTATGAAGCCAAGTTTGATGCCACCAAAATTCTCATCAATCGTAGACTCAGCAACCAAATTGTCATTTGGTTCCTCTAGTAATTGCTATTTTAATAAAATTTTAAAAATAATGAGGGACTTTTGAAACACCCTGTATATATATTAGATTTATTATATATATTATGATCGGTCTCATCTCGAAAACTAGACGTGCTAGAGGAAAACCGAAAACAGATTTGGAATCAGCGTCCCAACAGCTATCTAGCCCACAGATAATTATATCTGAGGAAAAGTACTTGTTGGCCAGTGTTATTAATTTAAGTTTTAAATATGAAAATTCATATCTATTTTCACTTTTTGTGAACTCTAAATGAAGATTAGTAAAAATTAAATTAGTTTTGTAATGATACTACTACTGCTATTACTAGTAGTAGTAGTAGTAATAGAAGTAGTAGTAGTACTTGTAAAGATATCCACCACATTAATGTTACTATTAACATAATTTAATATTATCTCATGGAAATTTAATGAATTATTTTAGTAATAAGCGGTAAAATGGCTTGTAAGATAATATAATGCTCAAGAATAAACTTTATTCTAATTTAATTAAGTGGAACCTCGCAGTAACTCGAATTAATAAAATTTTACTGCAGTTGAGTAAACTTCAATATATGTTTTGGAGCTATTGAAGAATAGGGACCCCAGCCTTCTTTAGTTAGCTTTATAAGGCTAACTAACGAAAACATCATGACCTAACCTAACCAATCGTCAAGGGCGTACAGTTAACCTAACGATTGGTTAGGTTAGGTCGTGATGTTTTCGTTAGTTAGCCTTATAAGCCTAACTAAAGAAGGCTGGGATCCCTATTCTTCAATAGCTCCTATGTTTTTTGCACGTGAGATCTTTTACAATAATCTTATTTCACCAATTCCTTAGTGATAACATTTAACGTAACATTTACATAATGCGCGTAATGTACCTTCATACTTCTTAAATGTTTTGAATGTTGGGGTATGCTTTTTAACTTCTTGCGCTGTCTGTCCATTTCAGAAGCTCGTTCCCCATAATGTTGTCGGTGACAGCTTTGTTGCCAAACGCAGCTACGTGACTTTTTTTCAGTTTTCCCTCGATGTTTTTCCCATTTTTCATTACAAAAGTTGAAAAACATTTAAAAACTATTTTCATTCATGTAACTTCACACTTCACAAAGTAACTTTACAATTTGAATAAATATTTATGTTTATAAAGTTTACTGTTGTAATGTTAACAATATTTATGTTCTAAGTGAGTTTTGGTTCGCAATTTGCTATTATCGCGCAGCACGAAGGAAGAAATGAACGGGAATGTACAATAAATAATAAATATACGCCTACAAAATATCATTACGAGCAAATACTCCATAAAAATATTATATAAAGAATATGAATCTACTCAAGTTTCTGGATTTATTTTATAAATGGATATATAAACTAACGGATGGATAATGGGTATATTAAATATTCATAAGTTGTACCAAGATACTCGTATAAATAATATGGACAAAACTAAAATAAAAGTATTACACTGCATTATAAAGCTCGCATTCTGGAATATACGAGTATATTGCAGCATATATTCACTCTTTCATGTTTTAATGAGTATTACTTTTTTACTCTTACAAGAATATACGAATTATATGATACGTGTTTTAACAGAAGACAAACATTGGACAAAAATTATATTTTAATCTTTTCATTATATATATATATATATATATATATATAATATATATATATATTATATATATTAAGGAATAAGAGGAGAAGGAGATAGTACATGTTCATGTTTATTTACAGACGTTTCGGAAATTTAATTTCCATCATCAGTGTTAAGAAAATAAAAAGTAAAAAAGTAAACAGATATGAGTAAAAAAATTTATACAATATATTTATGTATTCATACGATAATAATTTAAAGTTAAAAAGGTATATTAAATGTAGATAAATAAGACAACGGTTAAAATATACAAAGGTTATAAGGTGAAACGAATATTGAAAATAAATCTTCCCTAAATGTCTTTCCCTAAAACTTGAAGACAAAATCAACCGTTTCCTCAGAAAACTATACGATCAAAATAAAATTTCGGAAGACATTTACAACCAAGTACGTTCTTCCGGCTCGTTCCCGGGTACTCTTTACGGCCTCCCCAAAATACACAAACCTAACTTACCCATTAGACCCATCCTTTCGGCCTACACCACCCATAGTTACCAACTGGCGAACTTCCTAATTCCCACCCTAACTCCCCTAACGCAGAATAAATATTCCGGACTATTCCGTCCCGAATTCCTATGAATTCGTCAAAGAAATACTGACGTTAAACAATTCAAACAACTTCCATATGCACAACTTTGACATGGCATCCCTCTACACCAAACTACCAATTAAAGAAGCTATCAACATCTGCATCAACAACTTATTTTCTAACAATCAGAACACAGTCCTCAACCTAACGAAACAAGAATTCACCAAACTGCTAACTCTTGCCGTTTCAGACACCTACTTCTTTTTCAATAAACAATTCTACCAACAAACCGATTCACTAGCTATGGGATCCCCCCTAAGTGCCACACTAGCCAACATCTTTTTCTGTTACCATGAAAATAACTGGCTACTCCGTTGCCCCACCCATTACAAACCACACCTATACAAAAGATACGTTGACGACACTTTTCTCGTCTTTCACAACACTAACCACGCCCAACAGCTTCTAGGACAAAATCCCCCCGTGGACAAAATCCCCTCGTGGACAAAATCCCCTCGCGGACAAAATCCCCCCGGACACACACCCCCCGGACACAATCCCCCCGCGGACAAAATCCCCCTAAGGCTTTATTAAAAAAATAAGAATACGACTGACTTTATTAAAGTTTTAACAAAAATATCACGACTTAACCTAACCAATCGTCAAGGGCGTACAATTACCTAACCGGGCAAACAAATAAGAATACGACTGACTTTATTGAAGAAGAAAAATTAAAAACACAAAGTCAAACAAAATTCAAAATTTAAAAAGACAAATTAAAAGCAATTCCCTTAAGAAAATCAAAAATAGACCTGTTGTTATAGTCTTGTACAATTTTCAAAATGCGAGAAGAAGAAGACTTATACTTCTTCCTTTGCGGTTCTGTCGGCAAGCCAGCGATAATTTGAGAAATAAATGCCTGTTGGTAGCTTATTTCTTGCCCTAAAACTTTTAAAATTTCCATATGTTTGGATGCGAGCATCCTGTTAGAGATGCAAAGCGTCTATGCCAGCCTTCGACAGAGTTATTTGTACGTGGAAGTTCTGTAATTGTTCTTGAGTACATATTCCAAATAGAAATGCTAAAAGTGGGTTCTCTTCGTCCTCGTCGCATGGCCTTCCAATATAATTATCTTCAAAATAATCGAGAATTGGCAAACCTTCCACTGGTATAAAATCGTATAATTGTTCAAAAGCATCAACAACTTTTTCTGGAGGCACAAAAGCTAGAGCAGGTATCATTCGAATTTTTAAGGCAAAATCATTGTCATCTTGATATTTATTGCTTTTAATAAACTCCATCACTAAGGGTTAAATAACTTCCAACACCTCTGGAGATGGAAAATAAACTAAATTTATGTCTAAACTTAAATTTCACGAAGCCTCTTTTCTTATTCTTATTCTTATTGTGTTTTTAATTTTTCTTCTTTAATAAAGTCAGTCGTATTCTTCTTTTTTTAATAAAGCCTTAGGGGGATTTTGTCCGCGGGGGGATTGTGTCCGGGGGGGGTTGTGTCCGGGGGGATTTTGTCCATGGGGATTTGTCCGCGAGGGATTTTGTCCACGGGGGGATTTTGTCCTGATACCCGCCCCTCCCCCCTTTTTCTTAACCATCTCAATTCCCAGCATCAAACCATCAAGTTCACTAAAGAAGACGAATCCAATAACACCCTACCCTTTTTAGATATAACAATAACAAAACAAATGCAGCATTTCCATATATCGAAGACCTACAGATACAGGCCTAGGTACTAACTACTTAAGCCACATCCCTTCACTATATAAAACTAACAGCATTAAAATCTTAATCCACCGTGCTTATCAACTTTGTTCCTTCTACTTATCCTTCCACAATGAAATAGAATTTATTCACAATTTCAGCATTAATAAATAATTCTTTCCCAAAACATTTACTACAATCTCAAACTAGAAATTTTCTTAAGAACATTTATCACCCACCCCCCTTAAAGTCCCCACCGTTAAAAAAGACATACAATACTTTTTTTTCCCTATTACGACTATATTAGTTACAAAATACAATCAGAATTTCGCCACCTACTCCTCTTTACCTTCAAATCAACCTTAAATTTGTATTTACCAATAATAACAGTATTAAATCGTATCTCAATCATAAAGAAAAAACCCAGCCCCTTGTTTTGTCCACTATTTACTGTTTCAACTGTACTCACTGCAAAGCGAGTTATATTGGCAGCACCATTCGCCAATATCAAACAAGAGTAGACGAACATCGCGACATTTCTACCAGAACATCACGTCCTTTAAAGAAACCATCGAAATCATCAATAAGAGATCATTGCCACCTCCACAATCACCCACTACTTCCCACCATTTTCAAAATTACCAATTCAGCATACCAACTAACCGACCTCCGCATCCTCGAATCTCTATATCTCCTTAGTACAAAACCAACCCACAACGACTATAGTTCTGCTTTCAACTTAAACATAGCTAAATAATTCTTCTAACTCATCACTGAAAAAGGAATCCGCTACCACTCTTCAGCCTTTGGAACACTCCCAACATGGATACTTCAACACTCACCCATTCCCAACCTTTATACAATTAGATTACCCCCCCCCCCCATTTAAAATAACCCAGTAAGATTTATTTTCAATATTCGTTTCACCTTATAACCTTTGTATATTTTAACCGTTGTCCTATTTCTCTATATTTTATATACCTTTTTAACTTTAAATTATATTTATTATCATATGACTACATAAATATATTGTATAAAATCTTTTACTCATATCTGTTCACTTTTTTACTTTTTATTTTCTTAACACTGATGTGCCTACCTTCACTCTCTGTCATGTACGCCTTTTTCACCATACGCTCTTCACATTACCAACAATTTTTTATCCACTCTTTCTTCTAATGACCTTTTTTTACCCCTCATTCCAACAATTTTTCTTACTCCCATTATACAACTCGATTGGAGGAACTGAGTTTTTGAGGCATTGAAAGCCGAACGGTTTGCTGTGCCCCAATCAGAGATGGCAGAAAGATCAGAGATCAGGTGTGCCATATCCGTCCTTAATGATGGAAATTAAGTTTTCGAAACGTCTGTAAATAAACATGTACTGTACCATCTCCTTCTCCTCTTATTCCTTACTAAGTTACGGTTCCCCAAGAACAAACCCTTCAATCAAGTTATATATACAGTATATAAGTATAACCTTTGGTTAGCTTCCGCCCGAATTGTTCATTCTGACGAAGGTCAAGCTTTTCACCACTCCACCTTAGACCTACAGTTTAACGTGGAATCCGAACCACGCCCCATCAGCAGCAGCCCAGCGTGTTACCCACTAGGCCACCTAGGGTACCCATTTATCTACCAACCACTTTCTTTATTATGTGGAAGGATGAACAGCTGGGTTTTGCTGTGCGCCGACTGCCGTCGGGTCTCGAACCCGGGCCGATGGTTTCGTAGTCAGCGACGCTAACCACTACACCACCGAGGCGCCTATATATATAATATATATATATATATATATATGGTAACATCTAAAAAGCTCATTTACCCATTACGTGGTGGTGAGTCTGCCCCAAGGGTTACGTGAGCAAGAACAGAAACAGAATAAGCGGCCAATTCATCTCCACCCGATGCCAGCGGCTGGGAATGAAACAGCAACACATCGCTGAAAGTCCGCCATCGTAACCACTGACCTACCGGGCGGCGCCCGACTATATATATATATATATATATATTATATATATATATATGTGTGTGTGTGTGTGTGTGTGTGTGTGTGTGGCATAAAATTTTTGTTTTCTCGCCGATAAAAATCTGATTCGGTGCCAATTTAAACACACAGAATCGATAAAAAAGGGAAAGTTATGTTCACTAGAATGTAGATAAGGATTGAGGGAAGAGGACAAAAAAGGGAACAGAACGATCTGATTTAGTTGCACGATGCCTTTCTTCGGTTTTATTGACGGTTTTTTTTCCCCCTTGATTTTAGTTTTCTACGAATTTTACAAGTTCTTTCAACACTTTTTTTTACGACGGGCTTTTCTTGTTTTTTTTGTTGTTTTTTTACTATTTTATATGTTTAAAGTTTGTATCATTGTTTTCGTGGGTTTGTTTGTAATGGTTGTAATTTTTTTAAAGTTGAAGCTACAAACAAAATTAAGGAAAACAAGAAATGAGTTTTGGAAAATGAGGAGAAATCAACTGAAATTATCAGTAAAGAAAGTTCTCTTTTCATTTTTACCTTTTAATGTAATAAATAAATTAAATGTTAACACGTTTCTTCATTTAATCTATCGGTGTTAGAAGAAGGGGTGTTCGTTATTAGAAGGAAGGCGTTTCGGTTATTCTTTATTTCTCATCAGGAAGTCGTTATAAGCATTTATTTACAGTCACTAAATTATTGGTGACGAATGTTTACTGTTTACTTTAGAGTTATTACGGTTAATATGGTAAACGTGTCCATTTCTACTAGTTAATGTTTAATTCATTTCATATTTTCACTTTAGTTTGAAAATGAGACATTATATTCACTGCAGCTGCAATAAATAACTACAAACACTCATCTCCCTCTCTCGCCCTCACACACACTCGACTTCAAACTCTCGAACCCTCTCGCCCTCTCACACACTCGACTTCAAACCCTCGAACCCTCTCGCCCTCTCACACACTCGACTTCAAACCTCGAACCCTCTCGCCCCACACACACTCGACTTCAAACTCTCGAACCCTCTCGCCCTCTCACACACTCGACTTCAAACCCTCGAACCCTCTCGCCCTCTCACACACTCGACTTCAAACCCTCGAACCCTCTCGCCCTCACACACACTCGACTTCAAACTCTCGAACCCTCTCGCCCTCTCACACACTCGACTTCAAACCCTCGAACCCTCTCGCCCTCTCACACACTCGACTTCAAACCCTCGAACCCTCTCGCCCTCACACACACTCGACTTCAAACTCTCGAACCCTCTCGCCCTCTCACACACTCGACTTCAAACCCTCGAACCCTCTCGCCCTCTCACACACTCGACTTCAAACCCTCGAACCCTCTCGCCCTCACACACACTCGACTTCAAACTCTCGAACCCTCTCGCCCTCTCACACACTCGACTTCAAACCCTCGAACCCTCTCGCCCTCTCACACACTCGACTTCAAAACCTCGAACCCTCTCGCCCTCACACACACTCGACTTCAAACTCTCGAACCCTCTCGCCCTCTCACACACTCGACTTCAAACCCTCGAACCCTCTCGCCCTCTCACACACTCGACTTCAAACCCTCGAACCCTCTCGCCCTCACACACACTCGACTTCAAACTCTCGAACCCTCTCGCCCTCTCACACACTCGACTTCAAACCCTCGAACCCTCTCGCCCTCTCACACACTCGACTTCAAACCTCGAACCCTCTCGCCCTCACACACACTCGACTTCAAACTCTCGAACCCTCTCGCCCTCTCACACACTCGACTTCAAACCCTCGAACCTCTCGCCCTCTCACACACTCGACTTCAAACCCTCGAACCCTCTCGCCTCACACACACTCGACTTCAAACTCTCGAACCCTCTCGCCCTCTCACACACTCGACTTCAAACCTCGAACCCTCTCGCCCTCTCACACACTCGACTTCAAACCCTCGAACCCTCTCGCCCTCACACACACTCGACTTCAAACTCTCGAACCCTCGCCCTCTCACACACTCGACTTCAAAACCCTCGAACCCTCTCGCCCTCTCACACACTCGACTTCAACCCTCGAACCCTCTCGCCCTCACACACACTCGACTTCAAACTCTCGAACCCTCTCGCCCTCTCACACACTCGACTTCAAACCCTCGAACCCTCTCGCCCTCTCACACACTCGACTTCAAACCCTCGAACCTCTCGCCCTCACACACACTCGACTTCAAACTCTCGAACCTCTCGCCCTCTCACACACTCGACTTCAAACCCTCGAACCCTCTCGCCCTCTCACACACTCGACTTCAAACCCTCGAACCCTCTCGCCCTCACACACACTCGACTTCAAACTCTCGAACCCTCTCGCCCTCTCACACACTCGACTTCAAACCCTCGAACCTCTCGCCCTCTCACACACTCGACTTCAAACCCTCGAACCCTCTCGCCCTCACACACACTCGACTTCAAACTCTCGAACCCTCTCGCCCTCTCACACACTCGACTTCAAACCCTCGAACCCTCTCGCCCTCTCACACACTCGACTTCAAACCCTCGAACCCTCTCGCCCTCACACACACTCGACTTCAAACTCTCGAACCCTCTCGCCCTCTCACACACTCGACTTCAAACCCTCGAACCCTCTCGCCCTCTCACACACTCGACTTCAAACCCTCGAACCCTCTCGCCCTCAACACACTCGACTTCAAACTCTCGAACCCTCTCGCCCTCTCACACACTCGACTTCAAACCCTCGAACCCTCTCGCCCTCTCACACACTCGACTTCAAACCCTCGAACCCTCTCGCCCTCACACACACTCGACTTCAAACTCTCGAACCCTCTCGCCCTCTCACACACTCGACTTCAAACCCTCGAACCCTCTCGCCCTCTCACACATCGACTTCAAACCCTCGAACCCTCTCGCCCTCACACACACTCGACTTCAAACTCTCGAACCCTCTCGCCCTCTCACACACTCGACTTCAAACCCTCGAACCCTCTCGCCCTCTCACACACTCGACTTCAAACCCTCGAACCCTCTCGCCCTCACACACACTCGACTTCAAACTCTCGAACCCTCTCGCCCTCTCACACACTCGACTTCAAACCCTCGAACCCTCTCGCCCTCTCACACACTCGACTTCAAACCCTCGAACCCTCTCGCCCTCACACACACTCGACTTCAAACTCTCGAACCCTCTCGCCTCTCACACACTCGACTTCAAACCCTCGAACCCTCTCGCCCTCTCACACACTCGACTTCAAACCCTCGAACCCTCTCGCCCTCACACACACTCGACTTCAAACTCTCGAACCCTCTCGCCCTCTCACACACTCGACTTCAAACCCTCGAACCCTCTCGCCCTCTCACACACTCGACTTCAAACCCTCGAACCCTCTCGCCCTCACACACACTCGACTTCAAACTCTCGAACCCTCTCGCCCTCTCACACACTCGACTTCAAACCCTCGAACCCTCTCGCCCTCTCACACACTCGACTTCAAACCCTCGAACCCTCTCGCCCCTCACACACACTCGACTTCAAACTCTCGAACCCTCTCGCCCTCTCACACACTCGACTTCAAACCCTCGAACCCTCTCGCCCTCTCACACACTCGACTTCAAACCCTCGAACCCTCTCGCCCTCACACACACTCGACTTCAAACTCTCGAACCCTCTCGCCCTCTCACACACTCGACTTCAAACCCTCGAACCCTCTCGCCCTCTCACACACTCGACTTCAAACCCTCGAACCCTCTCGCCCTCACACACACTCGACTTCAAACTCTCGAACCCTCTCGCCCTCTCACACACTCGACTTCAAACCCTCGAACCCTCTCGCCCTCTCACACACTCGACTTCAAACCCTCGAACCCTCTCGCCCTCACACACACTCGACTTCAAACTCTCGAACCCTCTCGCCCTCTCACACACTCGACTTCAAACCCTCGAACCCTCTCGCCCTCTCACACACTCGACTTCAAACCCTCGAACCCTCTCGCCCTCACACACACTCGACTTCAAACTCTCGAACCCTCTCGCCCTCTCACACACTCGACTTCAAACCTCGAACCCTCTCGCCCTCTCACACACTCGACTTCAAACCCTCGAACCCTCTCGCCCTCACACACACTCGACTTCAAAACTCTCGAACCCTCTCGCCATCTCATCTTTCGATCTCTCGCACTTTCATCGTCAAGCCTTCTAATCCTTTCGCCCAATCTTCCTCCGTTACTCTCATTCTCTCCCCTATCACTCCCTCGCCGTCAATCCCTCTCGGACTCTCGCACTCTCCGATTCTCTCTCTCTCGCCAGTAATCCTCATCAAGTTTTACATTCTCACATTCCCACTCTACCCACTCTTATTGTTGCCTTCTCGCAACCTCCCATTTTTGCACTGTTGCCCTCTCGCCTTCTCGCAATCTTACATTCGCTCTCTTGCACTATCGCCTCCCTCTCTAACTAGCACTTCTGCCCTCTCACAACTTTACAACTACGCCCTATCGCACTCTTTCCCAACTGTCCTCTATCCCTCTAGTCCTCTCCTCTCGCACTCTTTCCCAACTGTCCTCTATCCCTCTAATCCTCTCCTCTCGCACTCTCCCCTTCAAGCTGTCTGAAACTCTTGCACTTTTGCGTTTTTGTATTCTCTCTCTCTCTCTCTCTCTCTCTCTCTCTCTCTCTTAATCTTCCCTCTTGAACTGTCACTCTCTCGCTCTCTTACCCCCAAATTTTCGCACTCTTGCCCTCGAACATAATCGTTTCGTTCTCTCTACCTCTAGCGATATCACACTCTAGGCCTCAACTCCTCTAACTTTCTCACCCTTTCACACTTTCGCCCTATAGCATTCTCCCTCTCTTACTCTAGTCTCCTTACACCTTTGCTTTACACCTTTACCTTACATCTTTGGGGAGACCCCAATTTGAAATTCGGCGCCATTCAAAAAGTTGGCAGACACATACACATGGAAACCATCCAATTATAGAAAACACGCTCACACACACATGACCTGCCTTGTTAAAATGTCGAAAAATAGAGCAGATAAGTATTTTGTAGAAGTACATATTTTCCTAACGAACAAAAATACTAAAAAAGAAAAAAGAAAAATGCATGGTATCACTTAGATGAGGTAGAGTTGTTTCGTTCGTCATTCTTTCTTTTTTTCTTCTTCTTTCTCTTGGGTGGTTGGGTGTATGTGACGGGTGAGGGCATGGTGTGGAAAATTTGAATTCCGTTCTCAATTCCTGTTTCAACCTCTTTCTTGTAGAAGAATTTCATCACTTGCCGGCGTGATGACTTTGTATAGACATGGGTGTATGTACATGGAGAGTTTGACCTTTACCTCTCTTCTAATACTCTTGGGGCTTGCCTTGAGTGAGCCATGGGGTCTTTGTTAGCTCGATACTTCGGTAAATAGAGCTGTAAATATTTTGTATAAAATCAAAACAATATGCTCGAGGTTTTTGTAACGATACTAATTACTTGATATACGATCACCACAGATATATTATTATGTTAGTTTATACAACGCTGTTATCTAGTGTAGGATTTCTATGTGTGTACAGCATAATATTAGAGCTAGTTTATATATTCTCCTCTTTCCTGTAAAATTTCCTTGCCCACTTTCCTAGGGTCAAGGTATTTTCTTCAACCGTTTTTCGTACCCGCCTCTAGCGGACAGGAAATGGAGGGTGGGGAGAAAGTCTCAAGCTTTTCTCTCCAGTTTTTTACTACTGCTAGAATAATTTTAAAAAAGTACGAGTTTAATAAAAAGAACTCCCCGAATGAACCAAAAAGTCGTTGGGTTCGGCTTTCTCTCCCGAGGTGAAACCCTTTCCCAGGTGACCCCTGGTAGTCGTCGATGGTGGGTGACCCTTCCACTGACCCATTCGTGGGTGGATTGTTGACGAAAGTAATGCACGCCAATAAGGATGTCACCGTATCACTAAATGCATACAACTGTAATGGCAGTGTAGTAATTTATTTAGTTTTCTTCGAGTTGTTTTATGCTCAAACTTCAACTTTACCTAAGTAGGATAACATTGTTTATCATTCTACTTTCCAAATTTTCATTCAACTGTTGTTATAAAACACTATTAAGTTTTTATACTTTTAATCTTATGTTTCTCACAGGTTAAATTAAATTACACTTATGTTATACAATTAATAAATTAGTCCAGTAGAAATGGTCAAGAACCGTAATTGCGGACTAAGTTTTTTGCTTGAAATTAATTCTTCATGGTGTCCCATTTGAGAATCTGATAGGTGCCAGCTGTCATGTTTGAGGTTTTTTTTAACCCTGTACTACGAGAGGGGGAGGGGGATGCCACCCCACTAAGGTTTTTCGACTGGCATTAAAAAACGACCTATTTGATTCAAATCCAACCTGACATAGCTTTCTTGCAATCCTTCATACACATTTTTACCAAAATTTCAGTTTCCTAGCATGTCAGGTCATGACCCCATGGAGTCCTTTCTGAAGACTTGCAGACCAAATTTTCAACAAAATGAGCAGGAATCAAGATTTTGTTCATGAAACGATTGAAAAAAAAGTAACTGAAACCTACACATTACCATTTATTTTAATGGAAGATGTATACTGAAAGCCAATGGTAATGATAGGTAACGACTACATAATCTCATTTGACCCCACATAAGTCAAATCTATGAACAGTATATGCCATGCATAGTTGCATATTTGCGGTTTACACATTGAATATATCACTGAATAAACATCATATTCGAATTCTACGCGCGATTTATACCATAAATGATGCGCCATTCATATACAGTATGTTAGGTCAGGTTAAATGTTGACCTCAGATGACCTCACATTGACCTTGGGCTAGAAAGTAAAATAAACATACTTTTATGAGGTAAATTGACACGCTGATTCAAATGGTGCTTGTTTCAAATTCATTTGACCATTTCAAACTCACGTGACCCTCGTAGTCGACGTAAGTCGGGAACACCATGTAGCGTGAGAGTTAACTTTTTAGTGCACAGTGTTAATTAACTTTACTGTTTTTGCCTGAGTAACGTCAGACGATTTTATTCAGTCTCGGAAAAGACCTCTGTGCAGCAAGGGGTTAAATAAAGAAAATGTGGTTTTTAATTGTCAGCAAATAACTACCTGGATATGTTTATTTTATTGTGTGTATGGTATAAAATAAATCAAACTTCATTCATAAGTTTTATTTTGTCTGGAACAAATGCTACTTCTAATTGAGTATCACCTTTTAGCAAAGAAGGATGAGGGAAAACTTCAGGCAGAAAACTAACTATTTAACAGTTGTTATATAGTACTGATTACAGAGCAACCATAGGCAACTACAGAATATATGTCAACATAAAGGTATACAAAGTTTCTCATCAATGTTTTACTGAACATTATTAGTATTATTCGCATAATTATTAGCATTATTCGCATAAAAACACATTATCATAAAATGCAATCTAACTGACCGGTGATGTTCAGAAGTACTTTACATAATAGGAAGAGAATCAAAACATACTGTATGTGTCGTGTGGTCTGGAAAAGGAGCGAGAGAAGATTTCTGCAAAGTGGTTCATTGTCCCCATTTTTTGGCAATGGTGTGTGATAAAGAGATCCATTGCCATCAACTATGTCAAGATCCACTGGCCCGAGGGGTGCTGAAGCAAAGACAGCCAACTTGGTCATCAGAATGGATTTTGTCCCCCTCCTCATATCACCATAATCATCGAAAGTGAAGGAGGTACTGGTTATTGGAAAAGTGTTTGTAACTGTATATCTCTCTTCTGAGAGATGACTAGAAGACGAGCATATAGTTTCTCAGTGTCATATACATTGCCTGCTCCTATTTTGAAGCTTTTCTGTGAAACATCATTGTGTGTTAGAAAATCTAGAAGAGGAAGAACCATTGTTGTCCCAAGGCGATACGATGACTAAGCTGATTGATGCAGCATTGCTTGTATATATATTAAGTTAAGGTGTGTATATATATCCATCTCATAATTGTAAGGTTAGTGAAAAATTAAATTAATTTAGAGCTAGCATTTTTGAGCTCTTGTGGCATCATTGTTTGGTCACACTGTTGGCATCATTTTGAGACGCTGCGCGTCTTTTCTACTCGTTTGTGGAAGGTCGTACGTAAAGGTGTGGTTTGATAGAGAGCTCTCTTGCAATTCAGTTTGGTTGTTTAGATACATGATTGTTGCATCGTGCAATAGTCCAGGTTGCGTTGTTGTTGCAAGGTTCAGAAAGAAGACCACAAATAGTACCCGTTTGTTTACCTTTTAAGTTCATGTAATTTAAGGTCTAAGGTAGGCCCGCATCGAGTCAGCAACCCTGAGGTTACCCTGAGGTAGGACCTAATAGGATCTCAAATCCGTAAGTTTTAATTTAGCTTAACTTGGGCTTTAGGTAGAACTTGCCCTTTAGAATTTGGCCGTTCACGGCTCAGCTGGGATTTCGAACCCGACAAATAACCGACAAATAAATAAAATAACATGGTCCTTCAGAACCGGATTTCTACCCCAAGACTGAGTCAGTGACCATTTTTCGGCAAAGTTCTGATTGTGCAAATTGTATCCCAAGTTAGGCCTAGACGGGTTGAGTATTATTGAGTTAAGGTCCCAGGGTAAAAAGTTTGGTCGCCCAATTGCGAAACTTGGCCAGTCGTCTGTCGTTTTTTGGCCTACTTTTTTCCGGTTTGGTTAATTTTGGGTTATTATTGAGTTAAGGTCCCAGGGTAAAAAGTTTGGTCGCCCAATTGCGAAACTTGGCCAGTCGTCTGTCGTTTTTTGGCCTACTTTTTTTCCGGTTTGGTTAATTTTGGGTTATTATTGAATTAAGGTCCCAGGGTAAATTTGGTCGCCCAATTGCGAAACTTGGCCAGTCGTCGGTCGTTTTTTGGCCTATATTTTTTCTGGTTTGGTTAATTTTGGGTCATTATTGAATTAAGGTCCTGGGGTGGAAAATTTGGTATTCCATACTGGTGTTTGGTTAGTACCCCACTCAGCAATTCAGTTTATTTGAAAGTAAAATTTGCGTTTGATCAGTTTGGTTAAGTATTTCTGCCAATTCAGCTCATTTGGTATTGAGCCCAAGGGTTTACATTGAAGATGAGTGCATCTGCATTGAACAAATTTATAAAAAGGAGAAGTGCCTACAAAGGTCTAATTACAAAGGTCATTGCCACTATAGATTCTGCCATAGAGCAAGAGGATTTACGCTTAGTGACTGCGAAGCTTGCCATATTAGAAACTAAAAAGGTTGCTCTAAGTGAGGTAAATGTTAAAATTGAGGCTCTTATAGAAGAGGATGAAATAGAAAATAACATAATTTACTTTGAAGAGATTATTGATGATATGACTAACGTAGGCCTCCGAGCAAAAGAGTTTAGCAGCTCAGTACAGTTAGAGACCAGGTCTAATAATGAAACACAACACTCAACAAATGATGCTTGTGAAGTTAAGGTTAACAGATCTGTAGTTCAATTACCGAGGCTTGTACTCAAAACATTTTCTGGGAGTATTCAGGAATGGCAAGGATGGGCAGACAGTTTTCAATCAGCAGTTCATTCTAGTCAAGTGTTAAGTGCCGTGGAGAAGTTTAATTATTTGCGGTCTCTCTTGGAAGGGGAGGCAGCAAAGACTATAGCAGGATTAGCATTAACAGAGGCTAATTATAATGTGCTTGGGATATATTAAAGAAACGGTTTGGTAAGCCAGAGATCTTAATTAAAAGCCACCTCCGTGCACTTTTAACTATACCTCCTGTTAATAATCCTAATAGTGTCAAGGAGTTACGGCAGTTATATGATGAATTTGAAATTAGAACTAGGTCTCTGGACAACTTGGGTGTAGGAATGGAAAAGTATGGTATAATGTTGGTTCCTACACTGGAGTCTAAATTGCCTAGCTCAATTTTGCTTGAATTAAGTAGGGGACACTCTGCAGAACATGTGTACATCCCCCTTCAGCAGATGTTAAGTCTTTTAGGCACAGAATTAGCAAGACGAGAGGGAGTTGAGTTTGCACAGTGGGATGGTAAACAAGAGGACAAATGCAGGCACAGCACCAAAGTTTCCACAAAAAGGAATAGCCCAGGTACAGTGTCAGCTCTACATGCCTCCTCTGAGAATAAATTAAAGGGAATCAAGGAATGTATATTTTGCGAAGGCAACCACAAGTCATATAAATGTGAGGTGGCTGAGGCCTTACCCTTTGAGGAGAGAAAGGACAGGGTAACTAAGTCCACAGCATGTTTTAAATGTTTTTTGAAAGGTCATAGAGCAAGGTTTTGTAAGTTTAAAATTTGTGCAAAAAATGTCATGGTAGGCATCAGCCATTATTGTGTGAAAACACTCTTAGTAGGCCTACCCCAGAAGTAGAGACATCAGTGGCACATGCCACTGCTATGCAAGGGAGTAAAAGTAAAGGGGGATTATTGCAAACAACTGCAGCCTTATTAATTGGGAATGAGGGAGAAGCTACTGTAAGAGTGTTGTTTGATAGTGGTAGCCAGTGTAGTTTTATTAAGACCAGAATTTCCAGAAAATTGAAGTTTAAAGAACTTAAGAGGGAAAATTTAAGAATTTCTGGGTTTGGGGGTTCCGTTCAAAACCGAACCAAATTTAAGAAGGTAGAAGTTCTGGTTAAAGGGTTGTTACCGCAAAGTCCCACTATCAAGGTCCAAGCTGTAGAGATTGAGGAACTTTGTGCTCCAGTCACTACTTGTTTAGATATGGCATGTGTCCAAGAATTGCAAGTTAAAGGAATTAATTTGGGCAATAATAAGTTTGAGGGAACAGAAGATATTAGTCTTTTGATTGGAGCTGACTATTATTGGGACTTCATCACTGGTAATATTGTCCGTACATCTCAAGGCCCAGTAGCTATTGAAAGTAAGCTAGGCTGGATGCTACATGGTAGTTATTGCAATGAAATGGAAGTTAAGGCTCTCTTTGTTAAGATTGAGGAGAACAGCCATGGTCTGGAAAGGCATTTGAAAGCATTTTGGGAACTTGAATCTATTGGTATAAAGGACAACCAGGCAAGTACAGTGAACAATGATGTTTTAGAGCACTTTGAAAAAGGGATTGGGTTTAGAGATGGTTGCTATGAAGTTGGCCTACCATGGAAGGATTCTTGCAAACCGGTTCAAACCTTCAGCTAGCTAATCGGAGGTTGGAGACTTCATTGTACAGGCTAAGAAAAAATGAGGAGTTGTTAATTGAATACGATGAGGCCATCCTAAGTTATGTAAGGGAGGGCTATGCTGAAAGGGTGCAAGGTGAGCTGGTGAGCCAGGAGGCACATTATCTGCCACACCATGCAGTGGTACGGCGAGACAAAACTACCACCAAAATGAGGGTAGTTTTTGATGGCTCAGCCAAGGACAAAGGTGGTGTGTCCTTGAATGACTGTTTGGATGCTGGGCCAAATTTAAATGCAGATTTATTTTCCTTGTTACTGAGATTCAGGTTTGGTAGAGTAGCATTGACTGCAGATGTGAAGCAAGCTTTTTTGCGGATAAGTTAAAACCAGAGGACAGAGATGCAGTAAGGTATCTGTGGGTGGATACGAAAGACTTGTTGGAAAATGAACCTAAGGTTCAAGCATATAGAATGAAGTCAGTGTTGTTTGGCCTCAGCTCTAGTCCATTTCTGTTGGCAGCTACTATGCAGTACCATTTTAAGAAATATTCTGAAGTCTATCCTAACACTATTGAACACATAAGGAAAAATTTTATGTTGATGATTTGCTATGTTCCGTGGATAATACAGAAATGGCTAAACAGATATTCATGGAGGCTAGAGCTATAATGAGGGAGGCTGGCATGGAGCTCAGAAAATGGCAGACCAATCATTCGCAATTACAAGAGTTTATGAGTCATTCCTCTGTAGTACCTGATGCAGCAGAAAGTATTGAGGATTCTGGTATTAAGGAGTTGTGGGCAATAGACGCAAAGGTGCTAGGCATCGTTTGGCAGCAAGATGATGATTTGTTTACCTTCAATGGGAAATCTTTAGTAGAGCTGGCCGAGAATGAGACAAGGTGGACAAAACGTACAGCTCTTAGTTTGGCTTCGAAGGTCTTTGATCCTCTTGGATTCCTGGCTCCATTTGTGATAAAGTCAAAAATTTGGTTTCAGAGCCTCTGGGAAATTGGACTTGGTTGGGACCAAGAGTTACCTGATCATATGGTGGTAAGGTGGAAATATTGGTTCAAAGAATTGGCACATCTTGGAGACATTGAAATCCCAAGATGGTACTTTGGAGAGTTGAACAATAGTCCAGACAATTTGGAGCTGCACATCTTTTGTGATGCAAGTGAGGAAGCCTATGCGACTTGTATTTATATAAGAGGCGCATTGCAAGAGGAAGTAAGTTGCAGGTTGGTTGCTGCAAAGAGTAGAGTAGCACCTTTGAAAAGGCTTTCTGTTCCAAGGTTGGAATTGATGGGTGCTGTTATTGCTAGTCGGCTTGCAATTACAGTGCGAAAGTCTTTGGCCCTCTATGAAATTCCAAGCTATTATTGGACAGACTCCACTATAGTTTGGCACTGGTTAAGAAGTCAGGCAAGGAAATGGAAACCATTTGTTGCCAGGCATCCAAAACCCCGCTGATTTACCAACACGAGGAATTTCGGTGAAAGATCTTTCACAATCAAGTTTGTGGTGGAATGGGCCAGAGTGGCTAAAACTTGGAAGTGAAAACTGGCCTTCTAATCAGCCTATTGTAGGAGAATGCCAGGCTGAAGAAGCATGGGTGAGTGAGGTGAGAAAATGCGCTGTGAACAGTTGTCAAGTTATGCAGCAGGACCCCATATTGAGGCTTGAGGACATTAGCAGTCTGAAAAGATTGTTAAGAGTGACAGCATGGATATATAGATTTACCAACAACATTAAGGGAGAAACAAGAAGGGAAGGAATTCTGAACAGTAATGAGATTCAGCAAGCCAGGAAATACTGGGTGGTATATATGCAGAAGAAAAAATTTGGTGAAGAGAGAGAATTGCTCACCAGCCATCCATTACAGGTTCTACCAACACATTCTGCGCTCAAGGGTTTGGATGTGTTTTTGGATCAGGATTTATTGAGAGTAGGAGGTAGACTACAGTTTTCTGGGCTTCCAGAGGAGAAAAGACATCCAATTTTGCTACCTTCTGGGGGGCACTTTGTGGACCTTTTGATCCTGGATACTCATCATAAGCTGTTACATGCTGGAGTTAGAGAAGTGATAATAGAGATTAGACAACAATTTTGGATTCTCAAAATTAGACAAGTAGTGAAAAAGGTCTTGCATAAATGTGTGGTTTGCAAGCGTTGGAGTGCAAAGCCTTATTATGAAAAGGTGCTCCACTTCCAAGAGAACGGTGTGTCTATACTGCCCCATTTGATGTAGTGGGAGTAGACTTTGCAGGGCCAGTCTATGTGTATGAGCGAGGGGAGTCTAACAAAGGTTATATATGTCTTTTCACCTGTGCTACCACCAGAGCAATCCATTTGGAGTTGGTAAGCAACTTAAGTAGTGATGTATTTCTTTTGGCCTTTAAACGGTTTGTGAACAGAAGGGGTTTCCCAAATAAAATCATATCGGATAATGCAAAAACCTTCAAAAAGGCTGCAAAGGAACTCCAAGAAATTTGGTCCTTGCTAAAAGAGGAAGGATTCCAATCCTACTTTTCACACCAAGGGGTACAGTGGGAGTTTATTGTTGAGAGAGCACCATGGTCGGGAGGATTTTGGGAAAGGCTAGTGAGAAGTGTAAAGTGTCCATTAAAGAAACTTTTAGCTAATGCTCATTTGAGCAAAGAAGAATTCTCTACTGTTTTATGTGAAGTAGAAGCAATGGTGAACAGTAGGCCTATCACTTTTGTTTACAACAGTAGGCAGGATGCAGAGCCATTGACACCAAATCATTTCCTTTGTGGTAAACGATTAACATCAAACCCCAGTGTGCCAGAAGACTTGCAGCCCATCCAGAGCACTCAAGGAGAGTTAACCAGACGGTTCAGGTACCTTGAAGAGCTACAAGATCAGTTATGGAAGAGGTGGCAGATGGAATACTTGCCAGAACTCAATTATTACCCATCAGGCAAGGTAAAGGGCTCCAATGCAAATTGTATCAAGGTGGGAGAAGTGGTAATGATTGGGGATGAAAGACCAAGCAATGCTGGAAGCTTGGCATAATTGAAGAGTGTTTGTTGGCAAAGACAATTTAGTTAGGTCTGCACTGGTAAAGACTTCAGGAGGAAAGTTAAAGAGACCTATACAAAAACTCTATGCTTTAGAAATCAGCAAAAACACAGATAGTCAAGATGAAACATTTGAGTTACAGCCTCATGAAGAAGGCTTGGCTAACCTTGCAGAAGGTAATGACAACAATGCCTCTTCGGTGGGGAGTGTTAGAAAATCTAGAAGAGGAAGAACCATTGTTGTCCCAAGGCGATACGATGACTAAGCTGATTGATGCAGCATTGCTTGTATATATATTAAGTTAAGGTGTGTATATATATCCATCTCATAATTGTAAGGTTAGTGAAAAATTAAATTAATTTAGAGCTAGCATTTTTGAGCTCTTGTGGCATCATTGTTTGGTCACACTGTTGGCATCATTTTGAGACGCTGCGCGTCTTTTCTACTCGTTTGTGGAAGGTCGTACGTAAAGGTGTGGTTTGATAGAGAGCTCTCTTGCAATTCAGTTTGGTTGTTTAGATACATGATTGTTGCATCGTGCAATAGTCCAGGTTGCGTTGTTGTTGCAAGGTTCAGAAAGAAGACCACAAATAGTACCCGTTTGTTTACCTTTTAAGTTCATGTAATTTAAGGTCTAAGGTAGGCCCGCATCGAGTCAGCAACCCTGAGGTTACCCTGAGGTAGGACCTAATAGGATCTCAAATCCGTAAGTTTTAATTTAGCTTAACTTGGGCTTTAGGTAGAACTTGCCCTTTAGAATTTGGCCGTTCACGGCTCAGCTGGGATTTCGAACCCGACAAATAAATAAAATAACATTGTGGTCACTTTCTTTGTCAATGGTGAATGAAATCCTCCTGGCAAATGGTTTGAGAATTCTGCAGTCATTGTTAGGCCAATGGAGAGTGCATTGTCTACATTAACTCTGGTGCAACACGACCACTGACAACATTGATGAGTGTATCACCAGGTGGTGAGATGAGAGGATTTATATGCTTCTTGACCTCAGAAATGATGAGATTCCTGTCTGCAGGATCTAGCAGTTTTATTCTCTTCCCTTCTTCCTTGTGGCCATTAATTTCTGAGTCGTGCTCATCATCCATTTCTTCATTTGTGCATCTTCTCATAGAACAGTGACAGGGTGCTGCAAAGATGATGAGACAGGAGCCATCCAGCCACTTGTTCCTGAGAGAGAGTCTTTCCCACAAGTCCACCTTTGGCGTTCCCATAACGTATGTAAGTCTGCTCTCCAAACTGGTTCAAGAAGACAGAATTCCACACCCCATCAATATGGCAGCGAACATGTTCTCCTCTCTGGAAAGATTCCAATAAAGTAGGTGCATCTGGTAAAGAGGATGCCACATCCAGAGGGTGCCATTGGATGTAGCGAGCATAGTTCCAAGTGACCTGTCGCAAAAAAGTATAGTAACATTCTTTGCAAATTGTACTGATGGAGTAGCCAATCACCCTCTCTCTCAGCTGTGATATATAAGTGCAGAACAAAGCCTGGCTTGATTAAGAAATCTACCCAGAAGCGTCCTGTGCGTGAGGCACATGCATGTTCTAGTACCTCCTCCAGATCTTCAACACGTGTCTTCCCTGACAGAATGAAAGGCCCCAGCCAGTGCCTCTATCTCCATCCTCAAACCACGAAGGGCTTTTGGCTACGCCTCCCCTGTCGACATGTTAACAGCTTCTTTGAATGCAACACTTTGAACTGCCTCCACTATGAGTGAACACTCGAAGCTCAAAACTGTCAACCCATGCACTGATTAGACCTCTAGTGTTCAACATATCTTTGTGAGCATCTTTGTCTTGGGCAGCAACCTTAACAGCAGACTTTCTGAATCTTAGCACTTCAGCATAGGAGCTAATATATTCCCTTCCATGGAGAATGTCAGTCAGCTCTCTTGAGCCAAATTGATGATGAAATTTTACAGCTAGCCCAAGTGTTGTTTGATTGAAAGTTCTAGTCATTAAACTCTGGACTGAGAGAGTCCCTTGTCAACGCGCCTGATGAAACCAAGCCGTAAGACGTAAAAGTGAACTGTCTGTATCTTCAACAGCCTTCTCGAAAGTGAAGTTGCTGAAGTCATAACTGCACACCTTGATTTTTCCTTTTCCTTGACCTCTTCTGAAATTATCTTTATGACTTCAAAGATAGGGTCACTGTCATTTGCTGCCACTAATTTCAAATTCTCTAGAACGTACTTCCGCAAGCACAGTAGAGTAACACACCCATCTACCTTCATCACAAGTAGACTCTCCAAAATGTCTTTTAAGCAATATACAAGAAAGGCTCGCTTGTGACGGATTGTTTGCTCTTCCCTTTGGCTACTCATATCCGCACATTTTGGTGAGTCAACAGTGGCACTTGACCTCGATGCATCTATATTCTGTATAGCCATCGTCTGAGAAAATAACTCATATAGCTCAATTGAGTTCTATATTCTTTGGGGGTCATTGACAATAGCAGACACAACCTTTTTGAAAGCAGCATCAATTGGGTCAGGAATTTTGTTTGCAGAAGACTTTGCAGCTGAGGAAATATTACGTCTTCCTGTGAATGTGGTGCAGCAGTCATAGTGATATTGGGCATCTGCAGCATGCAGCTCTGAAACTGCTCTCAGGACACGGATGCGCACCTCTGATGCTAAGTCATCCCCTCTTTCTGCACAGATTTTAAGTATGTGCTGTTTGATTTCAACAGTTCTACACTGAACAACACCTCTCCACCTGTTTGGATTCTTGGGATTTTTAGGTAAACACTTGTCATTGCAAATCAGGTAGCATTGCTTAAAGTCAAAGGTTAGTTGCTGGGATCTTTTTTTTGGAGGTGGTGCCTCACTCAGACCTCTGGCATCCTGCACACTTCAGTTATCTGTAAATGTGTGTTTTGGATATGTAACTTGAAATACAGTTATTATGGAATTTTATGAACAATTTTGGATTTTTTCTAAACGTTCTCGCAAATTTATGTGCAGTGTCTTTCCGTTCAATGTTTGTTCAATGATTTTCTTTATCCTTGCTTGTTCGCCAGTGATAAGTGGGCCTGTTTTATTGCAATTGAAGCAGTTCTCTGCTGGCTCTGTATTCATCTTTAAGATTTGTACATTCTATGCTTGAAATTACATCAGGCTTGTTTGACTTTATACCATACCTAACTTATGTTTTTCATTAATGTTATAAAATTTGACTATATTTTATATTATTAATAAATCCCCAATTTTGCAATCCCAAGAAGGTGTTCGAGGCTTCCTCTTGTCCTTGTAACTCCTTGTAACTCTAACCCTCTCGGCCACTCCGCCTATCAAAACTATCGCTTTCTTTCTCACTCTTTTCTCAATCTATACTTCCAGTAACCAATATTCAGATTTCCTCATTTGCCAACTTAGAACAAAATTCTTGCATTATTTAAACTTTTAAGGACTTTTAAATTTGTTTTCAGATCTCATCTTATCCCGAGTGTTTGATCTGAAGTTTCGAAATCACCCGAAATCTGATTAGATAATTGAAACGTTTATAATTCAATTTAAACAACAAACCTAATATGGAAGTAAATTCTAATAATAATAATAATAATATTTTTTTTTAAGAATTATTTTTATAAGGTCCGTAAAATTCTCATTTTCCTAATATCTAAAACGCCATCGTATAAAAAAGTAATGGTTATATGATGAGATATGGCACCTAAAATTAATGTAAACTGTCATCATCCTTTCCGGCAAAGAAACTATCATTTTGAAAAGATAAATTAATAAATTTAACACTCGAAAATTTCACAGTTGCTAGTAAGGATCGTTCAAACTTGTCGTTAATATTGTGATGATTACGGTTAATATATAATTAATATTGTGACGATTAAGCTCGAAAGTTACAATTAAAAAAGTTCATAATTAAGAAAAAATACTATTTTATGAAAAAAAGTTCATTAGTGCGTTCTATGTTCTAATTATCAAACTTCCAAATTCTAAATTGTACGTTCTATGTTGTAGAGGAACATATATTTCTCCGAGAGAGAATAGCATCCTAATCTTCGTCCATCTCAATTTAGTTGAATTTTGCGCTAGGTTTGATGATGAGAAAACTTAGTATATTTCCTTCTTTGCAAATTACGTTCTGAACTTCTGCTGAGATCTTCCAGAATGGAATAATCACCAGGTTTGTTTTAGAACAAAAACACAAGTATAAGGACGTTTTTCTACGCATTTTCTTCAAGTTATACCCCAACTTCCCTGATTAATGCATAAATTCAGAGGAATTTGGATGTGGGAACAGAAATGAGATATTCTCCAGGGTGCAATCAATATTTTTTTGTTTTTTACCTTCCATCTCTGAGTGATATTTCATAATTTTATTATAGATTACTTGTGACGCGCTAGTTTGGTAATCTAACAGTTGCATGTTTTACTGACCACATGGAATGTGTAAAATAAATTAGATTAAATTATATATATATATATATATATATATATAATATATTATATATATATATATATATATATAACCAGTCCAAATATAAACATTTTTTATTCGGCAGAGTTTTCGACAAATTTTTTTATCGTGTCATAAGTGCTTAGTTGCAGCTATAAGATAAAGTATTAAGATAGCAAACTTTTAAATCTCAAACATAACATGGGAATGAGCTTGGGTATTAGAAAGCAATAAATAATTTAGCAAGTAAAATGTTTGTCCAATTATCGCGCGCTCCGTGTTCGTTATTTCAAACTTAAAATTGGCGAGTTGTTTTGCCGATGTCGGATGAATCGTATTCATCGCCGGTGCGTTCATAGATCAGAGATGAACAAAGGTAGTTTGAAAGTTTTTCTTTGACGTGAAAGAAAGATCCGATAGCGCAACTATTTGTAATAATAAAAAAATACACTTCAAGTCAGTTTGATGATAAAACTTTTTAATTAACGTGGATAAAATTTTTTAAAAAGTTTTGCTTAGAATTTTCAATTTATTACGAGAAAGTATGTGATTTGAACTAATATTATATGCCTAGTTCATTAAGGTGAAGATAAGTTTACACACACACACACACACACACACACACATATATATATATGATGTCATAACACCGCTTCTCGGAGATCAGCGAAGTTAAGCGACATTGGGTCTGGGTAGTAGTTGGATGGGAGACCGTCCTCTGCGCCCAGATTATGTAGCGACCCGTGGTTCGGATCCCACGTAAAGCTGTAGGTCCCCTCCGTCATATGACCTTAGATGTTGCGAAGGAGGTTAAACAACCCCAATTAAAAAAAAAAAATATATATACACACACACACACACGAGTGTATATATATATATGATGAATAAAACCACGAAGGGATTCATCATAAATATCATAATTTCATCATTCATCATAAATATTTTTCACGTGTCACTTTCGTGAAATAATTTATATATATATATATATATATATATATATATGTGATAATGATAATGATAAGCTTTATTGGCAGTATATAAGTCCCATAACATAGTACAATACTCTTGAAGGTAATAAGCGATAAGATAAATCAAACAATAATACATTTAAAAACAAATAAAAAAAAATTAAATTAAATTAAATTAAATTAAAAATTATGACTGAAAGAGAGATAAAAATAAGACAAATACTGAAACAAATAATAATAATAATAATAATAATAATAAACCCATTGCTGAGACTACGAAAATGATGATAATGATAACAACAATGACGCTGTTTATCGGCAGGAGATAGATCCCCCCCCGGATCAAGTAAAGATAAGCACCCCCAACCTTTTTTAGTTAGCTTTATAAGGCTAACTAACGAAAATATCACGACCTAACCTAACCAATCGTCAAGGGCGTACAGTTGACCTAACGATTGGTTAGGTTAAGTCGTGATATTTTCGTTAGTTAGCCTTATAAAGCTAACTAAAAAAGGTTGGGGGTGCTTATCTTTACTTGATCCGATCCCCCAACGTATAAAAAAAGGTACAGTATCCATCAAGGTAATCGACGATACAATTAATTAAACATTAAATTAAAAAAAAAAAAGACAAAAAGGACAAAAAGGTAATAAAGAAATAATGATACAAGGAAGGAGACGGGAAATACTGAAAAATAGCAAGAACAGTTTCATAAAAATATAAAGTACGTGTAATGGGGATAGCTAATGCGGGAGTTAAGTGGAGCTATAGACAAATACTTTCATACCAAGAGGTCCGCAGTGTGGAAGACATAAAGCAGGACTGATGAATAACTTGCTAAACTAATATATATATATATATATTAATATTATATATTATATATATATATATATGGAATATTATACTAAACACGCACGATTTTTTTTATGATGAAAAATTCGCCTCCACAAGGTTTGAATCTATCACCACTTGAGTAGAAGGCGACGGCGCTAGCTTCTACACCACGACGGGATAAAAGTTAACATAACCTGTCATATATTTAAACAACTTAGGAAACGCATAACCCTAGCATTGCACCAAATAGTTTGAATGAAATGTTGGTCATTGCCTCGAGGGCGGGAGGGTTGCCAGGCAAAAGGCCTCTGAATGCGAAAGCGTTATATATATATATATACACAGTGGCGTACTAAGCGGGGTGCGAGGGGGGCGATCCGCCCCGGGTGACAGCCAGGAGTGGGGGTGCCATCGGGAGAGTTGAAATACCAATACAAGTTTTCAAACCAAATGAAAAATTCGCCAAAGTAAGAAATTTTTTTTTAAAATGTTCAAACTATTACAACAGCTTAATGTTAATTTCCACTACAAAATAAATTTATATTTTTATTGGCAATACAAAATTTACGAACGAAAAATTAAATATTTGATAAAAATTACATCGAAAGGCGAACGTTTGTTGACGTTTTAGTCATCAGTTTGTTGAGCATAGCCAGCTGGCTGCAACTGACATTCCAAGTCTTGTTCACTTGACACTGTGACTCCACGTACATGAGGTATGTTTCATTAAATAATTATGTGTGTCTATTGCTTCATGTGAAAGAAGTTTTTCCAAATTGAAATTGATAAAAAATTTCTTTCGCTCGACCATGAGTCAGACAAGATTGACAAATCTGGCTTTACTTTCAATTGAACATGAATATGCAAAGAAGGTGAATTTTGATGAGGTCATTGATCAATTTGCAGAAATTAAGGCTCGAAAGCAGAGACTGTGAATCCTCTCTATTTACCTTTGAAGAATAGGCTGAGCGATGAGACTGGATTTCCTGTGTTTTTTGTATAAAATAAAATGCAGTATTACCTGTTCACTGAATTTTTAATGTCCTGCATTTTTCTTATTTCCAATTTGCTTATGACAGTACTGTACTGTTTAAAAATCTACTTGCAAACATAATATATTTTTCTGTGTGTTTAAATTTTAAAATTATTAAGGGGGGGTGCCAAAGGAAGGATCCGCCCCGGGTGCCAAATACTTTAGGTACGCCCCTGTATATATATATATATTATATATATATATATATGGGATGGACGACAATGTACAAATTGACAAAAACTCGTATATTAAGAAAACGAACGATTTTCTTCCCTTAATAATGATATATATTTTTTCTTGAACAAAAATCTGTTAAAAAAATATTGTGTCTCATTTTAACAAATAAGTTAAATTAATTTTAAAAGACTGATCGGATCTCGTTCATAAATTTAATTCCCGTTTGCCAACGTTACCTTGTATGTACGGTCTACCTAAAATGCACAAGCCTTACGTATCTATGAGACCTATCATATCAAATGAGAAGCGCAACGAACTGTTATAAGTTGACATCTCGGTTAGTTTGATGTTTGTCCAACACAGATGGTACCATTCCTGAGTCGTGTATTAATAAGCATTCGATGAAGTTTACACCAAAAAGGAGAAATATATATATGTATTAAAAATCAGTTAATGTTACATTTTTATGTTTTTCTTTTCATGAAGTTGCCTGTACATATTATCTTTAACTTTTTCACTAAAAATTTTAGATAACAAACCAGAATAGCTCCTATTAAAGTTAACTGAATTATGTATTAATAACATAATTATCATACCTTTGTTCCAAATTTTATCGTCACAACTGGGTCTCAGTATGAGTTCCCTTCGAATACATTATAAATACAATAATCGCATCAGAATAAGATGGAAAGTGAAAAGGCAATAAAGTGGGAAACTTGGAGCTAGTGGGACTCGAACCCGCGTCACGTGGTTGAGGAGTCAGTACGCCATCCAAAACAAAAACAAAAAAAAAAGAGATCCCTTTATCGCCTGTTTTAGCTACTTTGTTCATGGAACTTTTTGAGTAAAACAGTTTTCACGAATTTTTAACCCCATGCATAAATTTCTTCTGTACGAGGATGAAACCGTTGTTTTATCCCATAAAATTAATGCTGGCAAATGCTTTGTTCACTGTAAAGAGTCTTGCCCCTGCAATGAGTTTATTTATAAGAGCGAAAATAACAAGCAGTTACCATTTTTAGACGTTAGTATTACGCAAATGTTAATGCTGGAGAGAAAATAGTGACTCCCCAAGTAGTCATTTATTCACTGAAACTATAGGAAGTATATCAGTGGTCGGGGAACAGGGGTAAATTACCCAAATGGGGTAAATTTAAAACTTTTGGGGGTAATGCGTGCGGTATGAGAGACACTTTGTGCTGATATTTTTTTCGTATATTTTTATTTTATTTTGTTACATAAATGTGGCGTTATTCTAAATTTTAGAATATTACGAATTTACGTCCTGATTACGTCAGTAGTATAGCCGCAAAAGGGGAGAGTGCAGGAATGTTGCAGGTTATTATGTAATGTTGCAAAGGGGGGTGGGGGTTGTTGCAAAGGGGGGTTGTTGCAAATGGGTTGTTGCAAAGGGGGTGGGGGAAAGGGGGGTGGGGGAAAGGGGGTGGGGGGGAAACTTGGAGGCGGCGTTATCCCCCAAGAGAAAGAAGGAGGAGAGAAAGGAGGAGAGGTGTTCACCTGGCAGGAGCCAAGTGCACACTGAGACTTCCAGCCGGGCTGGCGTTGTTTTATAGGCTCCTAATCAGCCAGTTGGCTGAGTTGCCAGATACCGCCATGTATTCCATTGTATACATTATTATCCTAATCAGCCAGTTGGCTGGTTGTCAGATACCTCTTTTTATTATTGCATACATTATTATTATTATATACGCCTAATCAGCCAGTTGGCTGAGTTGTCAGATACCTCTTTTTATTATTGCATACATTATTATTATTATTATATAGGCCTAATCAGCCGAGTTGGCGTTGTTTTATAGGCTCCTAATCAGCCAGTTGGCTGAGTTGCCAGATACCATTGTATACATTATTATTATTATATACGCCTAATCAGCCAGTTGGCTGAGTTGCCAGATAGCGCCATGTATTCCATTGTATACACTATTATAGACTCCTAATCAGCCAGTTGGCTGGTTGTCAGATACCTCTTTTTATTATTGCATACATTATTATTATTATATACGCCTAATCAGCCGAGTTGGCGTTGTTTTATAGGCTCCTAATCATCCAGTTGGCTGAGTTACCAGATACCATTGTATACATTATTATTATTATATACGCCTAATCAGCCAGTTGGCTGAGTTGCCAGATAGCGCCATGTATTCCATTGTATACACTATTATAGACTCCTAATCAGCCAGTTGGCTGGTTGTCAGATACCTCTTTTTATTATTGCATACATTATTATTATTATACGCCTAATCAGCCAGTTGGCTGAGTTGCCAGATAGCGCCATGTATTCCATTGTATACACTACTATAGACTCCTAATCAGCCAGTTGGCTTAGAAGGCTTAAATATTGCCAGATACCTGTTGTATACAGAATACCCGTAGTAGAAGGCATAACAATAAACAACATTGCATCATTATTTTTATTATAAATATATAGAAAATAAAATATACATTTGAGGAATATGTACATAACAGAAATATACACATAATTATATATAAAATAAAATATACATTTCATCAATATGTACATAACAGAAATATACACACACACAAATATGGTGTATATAAATAAAATACATTTCATATACACTTCAATATGTACACAACAGTACAGGAGAAATATCAAGCAAAATATATATATATATATATATATATATATATATATATATATATATATATATATAACACAAATCAATAGAAATATGTACATAATCAAAATATATATATACAATTCACTTTTTTTTCAAAATACTAAAATCGGTCTTAATCGAGTTTACAATTACATCATTATTGCTCTGCATTACGCAGTCTATGCGGCTTAATAATATTTCACCGCTTAAAGTATAGGGAAACCTGTATTCGATATGAATGGCTTTCATATCGTTCAGTACTATTTTTGTTCCCACTTTACAACCGGTTGGTAAGTCATCTTTAAACATGTCTAGAATACAATCAAAAGCACGCACAAAGAGTTCATCGTTAGCTACATTATTAAACACAAGTTTATAAGAACGCTTTTCCAATCGAGGGTTTATTTCTACCGACTCGCGCTTTTCAATCGTGAACTCTTCACTCAACATAACGGCAATTGAAATAATCTTCTAAATCGTTACGGCAACTGCGCGTTATATAAAGAAATAGTTCTTCAGGGTGAACGGTGTAGGTGAGCTCAGCCTTGTACCGATCAATTGCTTTGTACCAAAGTTCATGGTATTTCAAAGAGTCTAAACTTTTTAAATAAACATCCAGCACTAGACCATTCTCACCAGTCCTACACTCGGTAAACCCATCGAGCAGAGCAGTGTATGCGTATTCAAGTACTGTATCAAAATAAAACATATCCGTAACACGCGCGTCTAATATAGGTTTCAGTTTACGGAATCCGACGATTTCAAACATTCTGTCGAGGATGAAACGGTTTCGCGTAGGAATAAGAGCGTTATTATCAGAAGCATTCTTCCACATAGCCTTATATCAATGCACGGCCGATCGTTATTTATACACAACGTACATACAACGGCGTATGAGGGCGCGTCACTAATCTGCTCTCTTCTTGTACCTACGTTAGCAGGTATTTTATAACGATCTTCACACCACTTATCAACTATCACGAAGATTCTATTCATCTCCTCGATACTTAAATAAACCCGTTTGTTTGTCGGTCTACATTCCGTTTCCAGTACATAGCTAATGGTACCGGAATTACGCCTGAACACGCGCAACGATTTCGTCACGGACACATCGTACGAGGCGTTGAGAATGCTGCTCAAAGGAAGTTCCATCGTATTCGAGGAGCGCACGTCTACTCGGCTCAAGCTCTGAGATAACTATGAGCCGTGTGAGGCACAGGCAGGAACGGTTCGACGGGCGGCTGACTCGATGATACGTGAATGGGCATGTTCGTACGACTCGAATTGTTGCACATATTTGTTTTTCCGTTTCGTCACTACCAGCCTACGCACTTTGGATAAGAACTAGGCGCTAATCATCTCCACACTCCGGCGCACTATTTGAGAGGAACATATGCTCATATTTTTCCTTTCTACCCATCAAACGATGCTCGTCTCTAAAATCTGTTAAAAACTCACGCATGGCACTAGCCACAACCTCACTATGAACCTCATCATGATATACGTTAATATAGTGATAAAAACACCTAAGATTGTCCATGATCACGAGATTCACATTTTCAGACGTAGGGTATGAGTAATCGACATGGTGTAGCATGACGTAATACCGCTTGTCACACCACCCATCCACAAGGCTCATTATCCATACCTGCTGCTTCTCTTCTGCACGCGTTGTTTCTTTTACTTCACGGTGTATGTGAGACTTTATAAAGTTTAGCCCTGCAGTATACTTCAGCACATCGTCTGTGCAACGAAAGCCTTCAACAGTCTCACCAGAACATCCGTAGAGTATTTGTACATCTTGGAACTTCGCACAATCCAATGTGGTTTTAAAAGAGGCATAGGAGGGGGGAATAGGAAGTTTTTCGGTATCCACCACATCCTCACACTTTACTGAATACCATTTCATAAACGTTGTGCAAGCGATATTAAAGGTAGCCATTTCAATATACGTCTGATCTGAATACACGTCTGATCTCTCGGGCTTACTGCGGTCGACTGACCACGCAGGGACTCCCAGATAGTAGCATGACTCACGCAGTGGGCGGAGCTTAGAACTTTCACCTACACACACACACACACACACACACACACACACACACACACACAAAGGAGAAAGTGAAACGCTATTTGATTTATTGAGATATTCATATATTTACAAATACGATTCGAGATATTCAAGTTATATATACATATATATTTACAAATAGATACGATTATATACAAGACGTGTGAGTTAGAAGCATCATTGGTATCCAAAGGGTACGGTATCATAGGTGCCAGGTAACTGGTAACGTTTCCTATAGGTGTTACGGCACACCATCGTACCCCTAAGTTCCTTCACGCCTCCCAGCTTCTGCGCCCGAAAATTGTGGGTGCCTACAATTAGTTGGTGAGGTTCCAAACATACTAGATCCTTCAACGACTCAAAGTTAACAACCTCCCGATTCGCATGGTTGAGCGTAATACCCTTTGCCTTCACGATATATTTCATTTCATCCCCTACCCTGACCCGTACCCCATAAGTCTTAGGTCCTGTTGAGATAAAAGAGTCGGCGTATGCGTCGTCCCCATACTCATCCTTGATCTCATCAGTGAGTTCGCCGAGGAACTCCCCAATAGCGGGCATGTAATCACCCTCCCTCTCTGTGAATATCACGCTATCTGTATCGGCATACAATACTCTCCGCCCAAGAGAATGCAATAGACTCCAAAGTTTTATACGGGCGTAGGCTGTTGTGAAGCTCGCCACAGGTATGTTTGTAACCCTTGAGGTATCTGTGGCAAATTCAGTGTTGTTGTACTTTATTACGTAAGTATTACCTACATTCACGATCTCCATGACCTCTTTATCGGGGGCATTGGCATAATCCCAGACATCGCTATAACTTTGTGCCAAATGAATGTTCCCTCTGCCGGTATTCTGAGCAAATTTTCCCCATAGACTGTTTAGACATAACTTTGCACTAAAGCGCTTGCCAGGATTCTTTACAATTTGGACACGATCAAGTTGTATACCTTCGCGGTCGCGGTAACGTTGAATATAGGCCGACTTTTCATCTTCGGTATCAACTCCTCGCGGATACCCTGATGCTTCAACCTTATCCTTCAAAAAGGCGTTTATATATGGTGTGAAAAGGTTGGGGAGCTTCTGAAACCTCCACACCTCGTGTATCTTCAGTATTCTATAACCATGGCGTACGGCTAGGGCCAGCTCAGGACTTGTATATACGCCTCTGATCTTACGCTGGTGGGGTATATGGTTACATTCGCCGTTATCCTCTTCCGCGCACTTCACGCACAGGGGAAACATGAGCTTGTCGTCGATAACGACAGGTAAGATCGGCATCCATAAATTGCGTGGGGGGAGTACGTCTACGAAAGAGAGCCCAAAGTAATGATCATTCAAATTTTTTGAAAATTCATTGATGGAGGCATGCTAGGTCCCACCAGTTTCTCAGGAGCGCCCACGGGGTACGGATTGCTCTTCATCACGTATGGGTATAAAGAACAGAAATCGTAGTAATGGAGCTTCACGCCCTCGTAGGTGGGAAGTATAGTCTGAAAGGATTTGTACGTCCTCCAAACAAGCTATCACCACATTTGAGAGGATCCAGCACCATTGAACGCTTGATCGTTTTTATTTCCTCACGGTATACATCGTCTGTCTCCATCCGTGCATCATATTCATGCTCCCACAAGACTTTGTGAGTGAACTGTGACCCTATAAGTTGATCGCGGGTGCGGGTCCCTGCAAGACAGTCGGCAGGAGACTACCGTGATATCTCCGACGATACCGCACTCAGGGCGGGGCATCCATGCCACCAGCATCCATTAAAGAATACACAGTCTTCACACCAGTGACACGGTTTTCACTTAACCCATCAACCCAAAAAACACGTCCATTAATCTTAATGGGTACTTCACCCGTGTTGCGGGCGTGCTTTATGTATACACCTGTTTGTTGCTGCAGGTGTATGAGCCAGTAAATAGCCTTGTGTCCGTAACTGCGGGGGTTGTTTCGGTGAATAATGGCTAAGGTGTCTTTAGGCATGAAGTTATTCTTGAACACCGTAAAACATAATGATGCGATGGTGGTTGCGACTTGCACTGGATCGCATTTGAAACGGGCTATGTACATACTTCTAAAGGCCTGGAAACATACTCTAAGCACGCGCACATCATTCACGCAATAACGCTCACATTCATCAGCTATATTATAAGGGTTACTTTCATTAAAACTGTCGTAGTATCGATCAAAGTCTTCATCCATACAGTCAAAATAATGTTTGGGGGGTGGTGGGCCTACGTAGTTTAAAGTCTCGCTGGTGAGGAAAGTGTATGGGAAGTATCCTTTGGAAACTTCAGCTGCTACTCCCATCACCTTGGGTAGCTTTGCTAATTTACAAGGTGTGAATAATAAAGTATCTTTAAATTGTACATTGCCTCTTATCTGCATCTGTATTAATTTGTTGCCTCTTTTCAATGGATCACCTGTAAATATCTCAGAGGATTCGTGTTCAAGCAACTCCTTATAAAGGAACTGCGTGTCAAACTTTGCCCCGTTATGGGCGAGAATATACACAGTCATTTTTTTGAACTTGTCGGCTAACTTGACAATATAGGACACAAATAGTTTCACAGGACTATCGCTGACATTCGTTTTAAAAACGTTTGTCCGTTTACCGCATTTGGGGCACTCGTCACATTCGATACCCATACACTCATCACAGATGGTCTGGCTCACAAGTAAATGTGGAATTACCTCTTTGGTTTCAGCGTTCGTATATGTTTCTATATCGTAGTACACAGTTATACAAGGGTTATTTTTAGGCTTAGCATCTTTCATATAACACACATGCTTTACTCCATCCGCCTTATATTCCTCCTGGCATGTAGGACAGTGAATTACGTCGCACTTGTGCTTAAATTTTCCCCAATTATCCATTGTGTGAAACATACCACATTCACAGATTCTCATTTTCCTGCACGTACCAATTGATTTATGGAGATCAAAGCAGCTATTATTGAAAAATGTGCGTCTACACACATCACAGTCTCTCTTCTCAACTACACGGCTTTCACATTTGGTGCTTTTACACTGCTCACATACCATGTGACATTCTTTACAATGTCTCACTATATCAGCCGCAAACTCGAGGCACCCCTTACACAAATCATGATGTCTCCCATATTTTCGACTTTTGTCATAACTCGCGTAAAGCCCCCTTATATTACGGATGGGGAGATACGTTGTCCCTGACAATCCTAAAATAAGTAGGGGTCTTGTACGATCTCTCACACAGCTTTTAAAAACATACACAGTCCGGCGGCGATCATCCAAACCAAATACAACTATGCGCACATTCATTTCCTGTTCTACCTTTCTCAGCTCTTCAGGACCCATATTACAGTCAAATTCAAGTTCACAGTCTACAGCTAGTTTACGGGCACGCTCAACGATCGTAGGCAGCCAAATTTTTTGAGTCCGTGTATTTTGTACAGTAAACATACGTGCTAAGAGTACTGCTATAAAGCCGCAACCACGATCGACGTTTATATGCCTTCGGTAAATAGTTGGAGAATTGAAGTTAAGAGTGTACGGTATGGCACTATGACCCGCAACACGGTATACATGGTCAATATTTACCGTGAAGTTGTCCATATTGAAGGCTATACTACTTTGGACGGCTTGCATTATACGCCCTAATATATATTCTACATCTTCAGCAGCCAAACGCCTGAACGGTACTATCACCCAATAATCGTCTACATCACCGTCATCTGACCCGAACCCAAAGGACAGACTCGTCCTGACCTCACGCTCGTCGCGATTCTGAAGAGCAAACTCTATAATATGCTGTACTACCCTGCGTATCCCGCGCTCAATTCCATTGCTATACAGGGCTCTAGGGTCGACCCTAACTCTATACCGATTTCTAGTCAAGGCGGGGGTGGGGGCTGCGGATCGCACTAACTCGAACGTAATAACATCCTCAACAGAACGGGGGGCGGATGAATTAGTGGATATATTAGGTCTGCTGCTGATGGGGGCCCTGTTGCGTAGGAGGGTTGGGGATCTATTATTGTAGACTTAACAGAACGGGGGGCGGAATAAGGGGGTATATTAGGTGCTGCTGCTGATGGGGGCCCTGTTGCGTAGGAGGGTTGGGGATCTATTATTGTAGACTTAACAGAACGGGGGGCGGAATAAGGGGAGGTGCTGCTGCTGGGAGGTTGTTGCGGTTGAGGGTTGGGGATCTGCTGCAACAGGTACGTATTTCGGCCGCTTTATACCTGATGTGGGTTCTCATACCTCCGCTTTGGACGTGCCCTATCGCTGGTTCAGGGGAGGAGATCACACTGTCGTCGAGGTCATCCGTAATGATAGGGTGCTCTACCTCATCGTCGGTTCTGTGGGAGAAGAAATATAAGGATCAGCACTCAAAATTTGTAATATTTTGTAAATGACCCACTTAGGAGTGTGACGTGTTAGAAATGGACTCTGTAGAAAAATTCAGATTCACGAGCCCATCCACATGTATTATATCTGGACCTACAGGATGTGGTAAAACTGTGTTTATGCTTAAAATCATTAAAGAAAAGGCGAGATGTTCTCGAAATTTGTGCATAAAGTTATATGGTGCTATTCGACGTATCAATCAGCGTTCAACGAGTACCAAGATGATATTTTGTTCCACAAAGGTGTATATGACGTTAATTCGCTAAAGGGAAATGAACATACAATCATTGTAATTGACGATCTCATGTTGGAGATGGATAAAACGTTTGCCGAGACATTTACAGTATACTCCCACCATCTTAACATAAGCGTGTTCTTCATCAATCAGAATCTATTTTTCAAAAATAGATACATGCGCGATGTGTCGTTAAATACGCAATATCTAGTCTTATTCGCGCAACGTAGAGATGTGTCACAAATTGGGGTATTAGCCAATCAAATGTTCCCGAATCAGCGTAAGGAGTTTTTGGAAGTTTATAAAGAAGCTACAAGCACGCGTTACGGATATTTGCTTGCGACCTTCATCCGCGAAACACGTTTAGAGTGCTTCTGCGAACGAATATATTTCCAAACGAGCCTGAAACGGTGTATATTCCAGAATGACAAAGAGACTAAAGAAATACCGTGAATTAATAAAAATCTATCATCGACTGCCCCGGGCAATGCAGCAGATGTTTTATTAAAATATCGATGCCGACTTTTAAATGCATCTGTGAAATCTGTCTTAACGTTATAAATTGCAATGTATCAATGAAAACCCATCAGAAGGCTCGCCTACGCCGCTACAAGAACATAATACGTGCACTCGCTCGTAAAAGCAAACTGTAGCGAAGAAAAAACGAGTTATTGTACAACAGGAGGGTCATTTTCCCCATCTTATTTTCAGTTTTGGGACCTTTACTGACTAGATTAATATAATGAAGAAAGTGGTAGTGATTCCCCACGAGGTGTACGCTCACTGCAAAGAGACACGGATCTAGATCCCCGTAAAAGCAGACTTAAAAGAATGGAAAGCGAATTGTTAGCCCTATTAAACAGTGAAAAAACACCTGATGAGAAAAGAATCTTATACCAAGAAGCTCTGCAGAAATTTCTTCACGAGTACGAAAATTATAAGAGCCCTACGAGATTCCTGTGGTTATTAGGCACAGCACCGATGGCGACATAGGACTGTACCCGACGATACAGCTGACAACCAAAAGATTAGCCACACAACATATCGAACATGTATTAAAAATACCCTCCCACTTACATTGAGGAGTAAAGGCTTAAGTCTTTATAATCTATTGAATGAGGATCCCGCCATACAATGGACCGATACAGGGGAGATCATTGTGGAAGGATCAAAGGTACAGGGATCGAATATCGTAGACATTGTCCATGATCTGGTGAGAAAGTGGGATAGGCCATCACCATCAGGATGGAAGCATATTAAAGCAAGACTACAACAAATAAATGTCCCTAAAACGTTGATAGGAAATCTGAACAGGTTAAAAGACTTGGAACATGCAACGCTGTGCACAATTGAAGGCCGTCACCCCCGCGGTAACACCTTTGAAGAGAAAGAAGAGGTTAAACCAACCCTACCCACTGCCTCTAAAATACGCAAATGGCTAACGTATTAACTAAACGCTATTATGACATTTCTACCCCATCCTCTTACGGCGGCGTAGATAGACTGCAGTTTTCGGAGTAGGAAAAAAGATGTTGAAAGATTTTTGAGGAGCAGGACGCTTATACGCTTCATAAGCCTGTGAGAAAAAGGTTTAAAACAGCCAAGACAACGGCTTCCTCGATTGATTCTATTTGGCAAGCAGATTTAACAGACATGCAAAGATATTCTGTGTATAACGATGGTTACCGCTACATTCTATTCATAATAGACGTGTTCTCTAGATATCTGTGGCTAGTTCCTCTGAAAATAAATCACCTGAACAGTTGCTAAAGCCACCAAAACGCTAATGTTAAAAGAAAACAGGGTTCCTGGCTATTTTTGTACGGATATGGGGAAGGAGTTTATAGGCCGTGCTTTTCAGAATATGTTGACAGAGTTTAATATCAGCTATTACACAACAATTCTATACATAAGGCTTCTTTAGCTGAAAGAGTTCAGCGCACCATAAAGGAACGCATGCACCGTTATTTTACACATAAAAACACATACAGATTTCTAGACATTCTGGAATCATTGGCATCATCCTACAACCGCTCACACCATCGCACGATTGGGCAACACCTAACGAAGTTTTAGAAAGAGGTACGCTCCCGAGAAGAGATGGACCACCACCACCACCACCACCACACTCTGTGCGCTTCAAATCAATGATTATGTAAGGCTGTCGCGTTCGGGGAATAAATTCGCAAAGGGTTTTGAGCAAGGATGGACACGCGAGATTTTTAAAGTTAGGGCTGTGAGACCTAAAGGTGTGATAATGATGTATTACATTGAAGATTTGAATGGGGAAGAAATCTCAGGAGGCTTTTACCGCGAGGAATTGCAGAAAGTTGCGTTTAATTTAGAAAAAAATGTGTTTAAAATTGAGAAAATTTTAGAAGCAAAGGTTCAGGAAGGAGAAAAATGTACCTGGTGAAATGCTAGGGTACCCAGAAAGCTTCAACACCTATATAAAAGCTGATGCAATAATGAAGCTTAAATAGTATGCAACATGGCTCCTAACCATTTCTACGTCACACTCCCGTCCTCCTCGTCCCTGTCTGTACACCCTAACAACACGCTAGCCAACTTTGTAACAGAACTCCATGGGCACATTGAATTGGGTCGTGATTCGTATGAGGTGGGATATGCGAAATTCAGCTGGACACCGTCTTTTTAAATATTGAACATAAGAAACCGTTTTTACGATTCTTAGAGACATTGACGAGTGTGAAAAAGCTGGGGTAGCTATGGATGAAACTATGCGCATCGCTCGGACTAAGATTACACGGTATTACAGTACAGAAGTAAGACTAGGGCCGGGTCAATATGGTTCGGCCGAGGATGTTGTGAGAGGCTTAAACGTAGTTTAAGAAACTCAAACCTTACGAATGATTTAGTATATGAAATCGTAAACAACCCTGCACATACACTAATCCAAAATCAAAGACTAACAGACGTCTTAAAGAACATAGAAAGTTCAAAATTCTAACCAACGGCCGATATAGCGCAGCCTTCCAAAGAGACACATTTCACGAGACACAGTATAACTTGTCCAGATTAATGTATCAATTGAAGATGGAGAAATTGGCTGAAAGGTCCCCAGACATGTGCTATATTTACAGTAATATAGTGGAGCACCAGTTTGTTGGGGATACCCAGGCACGCCTGCTGCGCATTGCTCACATCCCCAACCATAGAGGAAGGAGTTTGAGTATTACATATGACAGCCCCATTATGTGAATGTCGCAACTAATTTAATAACCAATATCACAATATATATAAGAACGATTGAGGGCGAAACTTCCCATTCGGTAACGGGAGCTTAACAGTGAAGCTACACTTTCGACGCACTGAGTTATAATGGATAGAAAGCCTTTCACCGTCTATCGAGGGATGCGATACCAGCGCGGTAGTGGACTTGGATCCATTTTTTCATCCATACTACGTACGGCTGTTCCTTTGCTGAAGAGGGGTGCCAGATACCTTGGAAGGAAAGCGCTACAATCAGGCCTTAACACTGCAGAAGACATATTGGCCGGGGCTAAACCTAAAGAAGCTCTAAAAAAACATTTAAAGCGTACACGGAACGAAATCATCAAAGATGCAAAGAGAAAAATGCGTGGTGGCGGGAAGAAGAGAGGGCTCCCCGGAAGAAGAAGGGGTCACGTGGTATTAAACGTAAAAGGCTATCAAAAAAGAAATGCTGTAAGCGAATGAAACCTATGGTTGACCACTTTTTGACTGATATAAGCTAAGGATATTGATCTCATGAATCATAGTTTGTTTACCACTTGTCGAGAGAGGAGTCACTATTTCGCCATGGCACGCTTCATCCACCCATGTAGTTCACAATGCTGTAAATCGGAGCTGTCCTTTTTTGAGCTCCCGCCAACCCAAGTTTCTATTGAGCACAGTGACTTTATTACAATTAACCCTTTAAACACAATTAGTTCACCGAGTGCACCTATAGAATTCGTGATACCCAGCTCAGGTCCTTACTTTTTTGATCCAAGCTGTGTGCACATGTACGCTAAGCTACGTATAGCCCATTCTGATGGAACGGCCTGCGATGACAAATATGCTGTATACCCTGAAACAAACTTTCTGCACGCCATATTCAACCAGTGTGACGTATATTTAAATCAGACCACATATCGGCAGCACGGGGTACTATCATCTACGAGCCTATTTGGAAAATGTCCTCAACTTTTCCAAAGAAGCGAAGGCTACCTTTTTAAGTGCGGAGGGATATTATCAAACTAAAGATGAAAATAGTATAAAGGACAAATTTAAAAATTCTAAAAAGAAAAATATACGAGTGTTTTGGACGGTTGCACACAGATTTCACTTTCCAGGAGAAGTTCTTGTGAACGGGGTGGATATGAAAATAAAGCTCACCCGCACGAGTCCTGAGATCTGCTTAAATCTGAATGCGAATCAAGAAGAGGGCGCAAAGTCCGTTGTGGTTCACATTATGGACACATACCTCCGCGTACGGCGAGTGAAATTAAGTTCACCAAAACAACTAGAAATTGAGAAAATTTACTAAACGCTACAGTGAAATATCCTATTAACAGAGTGCAGATCAAACTATATACGGTTCCTGCAGGGTTGGCATCGAAGCAGATAGAAAACATTGTCCTGGGAAATCTTCCTAAAAGGATATTAATCGGCATGCAGGACCACGCTTCGGTGAATGGAAATATAAAAAGAGTGCCTTTAAATTCGAGAATTTCGGACTTAAAAATATAACTCTATACGTTAATGGCACTGCTTTGGTGGAACAATGGGTACGGACTATTCATCAGATGCTGTGTTACCTCTTTGTGCCAGAGCCTATAGTAATCTGACCCATATTGCAGGTGATTGTGATGAGCTTGGTAATGGGGTAACGCAGGAAGAATTCATTGATCAATTTAACCTTTATCCGTTTGACATTACACCTGACTTATCTGCTAGCGTAAATACCCATTTAACACCACAGCAGAGCGGTAACATCTCAGTGCGGCTGGAATTCGCCAAGCCTATAGACGCTCCTATTAGTGTACTAGTATATCTCGAATCGCAAGCCCTAATAGAAGTAGATAGATTTAGAAGCGTTATCACTGACTTTTAAAATGGATGCTAATACACTTCAGAAAGTAATGGAGCGAGTCACACGTTCCAAATTTATCGGCGTGTTTGCGAAGAATGAAACATTGAGTTTGCCAAGTACGCGAGAATGCGGTAGTCTTATTGTGAACACAGACATCATCGTAATGAAGGGATTCACTGGATCGCTGTCTATTTTAAAAATAGACAGCGCCTGTACTATTTTGATTCACTCGGTACTCAACCCTGGAGTGACCCTATTATTGTAAAATTTCTCGCTCAGTTACATATTCCCGAAGTTGTATGGAACCCATTTCGTATGCAGGATATTTTACTAATGTTTGCGGAATGTACTGTGTCTCATTTCTCATGCATATGTCAAATGATAAAGAATTTATAATTTTTTAAATTTATTTGACCCGTGTCACACTCACCGAAACGATGAAATGGTATGTAGACAGATAAAAAACCGTTTTCCATTGTACGTACTCGTTGTATATTATAATGTTTTTGTTCGTATATTCGTTTATTGTACTGATTTCTTTCATTTAATAATTTATGAAAATATATTGCGTCTTCTTATCCCAAAAAGATCGAAAAACACTTACATTATTTGACATTGTTGACTGATTAGTATATCATCCGTATTCCCTTCAAAAGAGTGTATAACTCGTGTCAAATCCTCATCGGACCTTAAAGGAAAACATATACAGAGTATACAGACAGACAGACAGATCCCCATTATGTGAAGATATCTTTGGTTCGAGGAGTGAACATTTCGATTTTAGCATGATGGGGAAATAACATTGATTGACATTTTTGACTAGTATCTGAAATACTACAACTCTCCGTATACAGTGCCCGCGAAAAGTATCCGATCACTCAAGAAAATACAATATTTTCCCTTGATATTCAGAGACACGTAATTCACTTTCTATTTGTTCTAGCGACATCTGGTAACTTTGAGGTTGCTCGCTGATATGAGAGCTATCCAACGCATTCTCAAATTAGTGTTCTGGTAGCCTTCGTTGCGGGTGGCTGTGTCTCAAATTTGTCAGATTTCACTGTTGTGTAAATTTCTTGATATTTTTTTTTTTTTTACAGAAAGTGGTGTAAATAAAATTTATATATAATGTGTGCTAAAAAACAACTTAAGAGTGATTGTCGAGGTGCTATTGTTGCTTTGCATGCATGTGGGAAATCACAGAGACAGATAGCTAAGGAATTAAACATATCCCAAAGTACCGTTAATTTATGGGTTTCACGGGCTAAGAACAATGGTG
Source organism: Bathynomus jamesi (assembly GCA_023014485.1). NCBI lineage: Eukaryota > Metazoa > Arthropoda > Malacostraca > Isopoda > Cirolanidae > Bathynomus > Bathynomus jamesi. The sequence continues at coordinate 277,166 of JAJOZX010000430.1, read as the reverse complement.
GCCTAACCACGCCAGTCCATAAAAAACGATCTGGCAGACCGAGAAAAACAAATTCGCGAACAGACAAACTTATAAACGTTTAGTATTGAAAAACCCAACAATAACTGCGAAAGAAATAAAATTTAATATGATAATTTGTTATCTGGTGTTTCTGAACGAACTATCCAGGAGCGGCTCCAAAAAGAACTCGGATTACCATCTCGCCATGCTGCTAAGAAACCGTTCATTAATGAAAAAATGCGTAAAAAACGTGTCGCATTTTGTAAAAAAACATTCATTGGACTGTTGATGACTGGAAGAAGGTTTTATTTAGCGATGAGTCGACATTTTTGACATTCAGAAGTTGTCCAAAAAAGGTTCGCCGGCCTATTGGCTCAAATAGGATGGACCCTAAATACACCCTAAAGACAATGAAACACCCTCCAAGTGTGATGGTTTGTGGTTGTTTCGGTTACTATGGGCGTGGAAACTTATATTTTCTTCCGAAGAACACAACTATGAATGGTGCACGGTATTTAGCAATGCTACAGGATAAACTTCCAATGGCAATGGCAATCCAAGGACAAAACACATACATGCATGATGGTGCACCATGTCACAGGGCCAAAATAGTGACAAAATGGATTACTGACAATAAATTTGATATTTTGGATTGGCCTGGTAATAGTCCAGATCTCAATCCGATAGAAAATCTGTGGCTAATAATAAAAAATAAGGTTGAATGCCACGACACTGGCTCAGTCGAAAATTACAAGAGGCCATCAAAAAGGTATGGTGCAAGGAAATATCAGTGGAAGTTTGTCAAAACTTGATTAAATCCATGCCAAAACGTCTAGAACATCATCCAAACCAAAGGACAGATGACAAAATACTAATATAGGTTAGTATACATTTAAACATTGTTTTTTATGTAAAAAATACAAATTTCAAGGGTGATCGGATACTTTTCGCGGGCACTGTATATATAAAATTCTAATTATGGACACTTACATTTCTATGGTAGTCCCTTGCGTCGGATTGTAAGGAGCGTCACTGCAAATATCTTCTACGGTTTGCGTCGAAAATAGTTCGCCACAATCAACAGCATTGAAAAGGCTAATTGTGGTTAATGCTGCAGTATCACGTTCTTCATACAAGTCTGGGGAGACGTACAGGTCCATGGTGGAGGATGTGTGACACTGCTGACTGATCAGTATATCATCCGTATCCCCTTCAAAAGATTGTATAACTCGTGTCAAATCCTCATCGGACCTTAAAGGAAAACATATACAGACAGACAGACAGATCTCCATTATATGAAGATATCTTTGGTTCGATTACCAATTTCGATTTTAGCATGATGGGGAAATAACATTGATTGACATTTTTGACTAGTATCTGAAATACTACAACTCTCCATATATATATAAAATTCTAATTATGGACACTTACATTTCTATGGTAGTCCCTTGCGTCGGATTGTAAGGAGCGTCACTGCAAATATCTTCTACGGTTTGCGTCGAAAATAGTTCGCCACAATCAACAGCATTGAAAAGGCTAATTGTGGTTAATGCTGCAGTATCACGTTCTTCATACAAGTCTGGGGAGACGTACAGGTCCATGGTTGATTATTCACTGATGCGAAAATAGCTACTGTTACTCCCAACTGAAAATATCCCCTTTTATATGCACATTCACCAAGCTCCGCCCAAAAGACCAGATGTCCGTCGTGATTGGCTGCCGATGTAGCTGGGTGGAGCGTGTACCAATCCGCTATAACGAGACCGGACGAGTAACATATATATAAAATCGAATTATAGGCACTTACATTTCTATGGTAGTCCTTATATTATATCTTACAAATTATTAGTATTGTTTGAATTGTTAACTTATTTTATAATAAAGAAATTATATCCTAATTATATTTTAAAAAGAACATTCGGTTTCAACGTTAAGCTGTGGTCTAAGGCGGCGTGGCATGAATAAATACTAAAATAAAATTAAATGTTAAAAATCTTTATTAATAAAACAGGATAGAAGCATATGAAAGTCAAGGTAAACTATAGTTGCATTAATCATTATTGCTACATAGAAAAAATCGTGCATTACGGTTTTTCGGATATACTACTGCCTCGGGTAAAATGGTCCTGTTATTTTAAATCACGTATTTGTTAATTATTATTATTGCTACATAGAAAATCGTGCAGTTATTTTCGATTATTATTTATTGAACAAAACTCTCGCTCTCTTTCTATATATATATATATATATATATATATATATATATATATATATATATATGTATAGAAAGAGTGGTCTGGAAGGAAGTTTACCAATGATTAAATTCTCTTTGCGAGTGACCCGTTGCCCGCGTCGTTGCCCGAATTGTTCATTCTGACGAAGGTCAAGCTTTTCACTCCACCTTAGACCTACAGTTTAACGTGGATTCCGAACCACGACCCATCAGCAGCCCAGCGTCTTGATCACTAGGCCTCCTAGGGTACCCATTTATCTACCAACCACTTTCTTTATTGTGTGGAACAGCTGGGCTTTGCTGCGCGCCGGCTGCCGTCGGGTCTCGAACCCTGGGCCGATGGATTCGTAGTCCGCGACGCTAACCACTACACCACCGAGGCGGTATTTGTCATTACTTACTCGGACTATAGTGGATTTAATTATCCCAGAAGAGTTCCATGCACGGTCTGTGTGTAGCATATATATATATATATATATATATATATATATATATATATATATATTGTGTGTGTACGTTTTTCCCTTGACCTTCGTCAGAATGAACAATTCGGGCTGAAGCTAACCAAAGGTTATCCAAAGGGTATATATATATATATATATATATATATATATATCATTATATTTCTATATGACACCATAAAAAATAACGCGTAAATATTTGTAGAAATAATAAAATGATAAAATTAATATCTGAAGCCAGTGGTGATTTCTGCTCGAATAGCTTGTAGAAAGATAATCTCTCGGCCCGAAAAAGGTCCCTAGAGACCTTTTTCGTTCGAATTCTCCGAAACCAACCTCGCTATAGTGGCTTGGGCAATGAATAATTTCTTTATTTTACGTCATTTTTCATTTTTTTCGTCGCAGGAATGAGGCTGTATGCTTCGTTCATCTTCAAGTTTAATGAAGCTGGGTATCCTTATAAAAATTCGTTTCTGTCTAACGAAATAGGGTAACTTTGTTAATTCTATTATTGCGTAAATCTTTCTAATGTGTTATTGAATAATAGAAGATATATATTGTGGTATTTTATATATATATATATATATATATATATATATATAGAAGATATTTAAAAGACTGATATAATTATAGTAAACTTTTGTCGAAATAGTTACCCATAAAATTAATTGTTTTCTATTATGGCGTTTTCGAAGGTAAACTATGTTATTTGCTTCGTTCAACTTCAAGGAAGCTAAGTACTCAATGTTCCAAATATTAATATTACCATTATATACATCTATTGTAAAACACTATATACATCTATATTTCAATTAAGTGTGTAATTATTTAATTCATCTACCATATTGTGGTACACAATGCTTAATATATATATATATATATATATATATATATATATATATATATATATTATTTCTATAATTCTGTTTTCTATGGTTGGTTGAATTATGGATAACTACGTTATTTGCTTCGTTCAACTTCAAGGAAGCTAAGTACTCAATGTTCCAAATATTAATATTACCATTATATACATCTATTGTAAAACACTATATACATCTATATTTCAATTAAGTGTGTAATTATTTAATTCATCTACCATATTGTGGTACACAATGCTTAATATATATATATATATATATATATATATATATATATATATATATATTTCTATAATTCTGTTTTCTATGGTTGGTTGAATTATGGATAACTACGTTATTTGCTTCGTTCAACTTCAAGGAAGCTAAGTACTCAATGTTCCAAATATTAATATTACCATTATATACATCTATTGTAAAACACTATATACATCTATATTTCAATTAAGTGTGTAATTATTTAATTCATCTACCATATTGTGGTACACAATGCTTATTAGAATACATGGCGCTATCTGGAATACCTTGCGCTATCTGGCAACTCAGCCAGAATAGAGGATTATAAAAGATCGCGAAGTTGATGAAGAACCATTCCCCCCTCGGCTCCGGCCGAGTAAGGAGCTCTGCTCCTTCTATTTCATGCCCTTTGGTAAACCCCATAGTGGCCTCTTAGGTTAGGGAAACGAAAATAAATTGGGGGAGAACTCCACTCTGTCCTTCAGGTGTCTCTCTCCCTCCTTCAGCTCTCTCTCTCTCTCTCTCCTCTCTTCCTCCTTCAGGCGCCTCTCTCTCTCTCTCTCCTGCATGTTTGCCTCCAGCATGTGTACTCCTGCATGTGTACATCCAGCATGTGTACCTACTGCATGTGTACCTCCAGCATGTGTACCTACTGCATGTGTACCTCCAGCATGTGTACTCCTGCATGTGCACCTATCCTCTCTCCTTCAGGCGTCTCTCCCTCCTACAGGCATCTCTCTCTTCTTCAGGCGTCTCTCCCTCCTACAGGCGTCTCTCCCTCCTACAGGCATCTCTCTCTTCTTCAGGCATCTCTCTCTTCTTCAGGCGTCTCTGGCTCAGCCAACTGGCTGATTGATTCAGCCAACTGGCTGATTCTGGCTGATTAGGAGTCTATAAAACAACGCCAGACCGGCTGGAAGTCTTAGTGTGCACTTGGCTCCTGCCAGGTGAACACCTCTCCTCCTTTCTCTCCTCCTCCTCTTCTTTCTCTTGGGGGATAACGCCGCCTCCAAGTTTTCCCCCCACCCCCCTTCCCCCCCCTTCCCCCCTTTGCAACAACCCCCACCCCCCTTTGCAACAACCCCACCCCCCTTTGCAACATTACATAATAACCTGCAACATTCCTGCACTCTCCCCTTTTTCGGCTATACTACTTACGTCCTCAAATATATTTTGGGGTAATACCCAAAACAATTCGCCGACCACTGAACTATATGGTAGCTGTACTCATTTTATAATCTATATTACTTCCACGGACGAGTTAATTGGTGGATACCATGAGAGCAATTATGACTACTTTAAAAGCTTTTGTGAGACATATTTATAACTATTTTTCAAAAACGTTTACTGCTCTAGAAGAACTAAAAAATAAATAGAAAGTCAATGAAACTAAGATGAATAACGTTAACGTAGAGTTAATACGTTTGTTGGCCCTAAAATAATAAGCGAATATGGATATGAATGTCAAAAGGTAAATATCTGATTGGTAAAGAGAATATTCTTATAAAACTTTACTATAAAAGCTGTTCCAACTATACTAAAATTTAAAACTTATAAAAATAATTTTCAAGAAACTAGTTTATTTGTTGTGTTACTAAATATATATTTGTTTTTACAACATAGTTTCTCATTGCGATTTCTACGAAGAAAGGCTGAAATTCTAATAGTACTCAGGATCTCAGTTGGAAAGAAGGACGCCAAACTAATCAACTAACCAATCATTCTTTACACTGAGTAAAACTGTGAAAAGGAATTTCAGTCGGAAGCTCACCTGGAAGACACCCTTTGTGACTGCTCCTCGGTGTAACGCCAAATTATACCTCCTGGCCAGTTTATACCCGGTGGATCGTCCCAAGAGACACTTTGGCGCCGCTGACTGGGAGGCCCTTAGGCAGTACTTCTGTGATTTTCCATGGAATGATTACTACTTCCATGGCCGGGGCCCTTCCGAGTGTGCTGAGCGCATCACGGAGGTGATTCTCTCGGGCATGAAGGCGTACATTCCATATTCTATTCCTACTACTAATGCAAAAAAACCTTGGTTTAACTTTACTTGTTCTAATGCTATCCGCAATAGAGAGAAAGCTTTCAGAAAGTACCGTCTCCATCCAACTCCTGACTCTGACTCAGCTTATATTTCTGCTCGGAATCGCGCAAAATCTGTTCTTCGACTCGCCAAAAATTCCTTCATCAGACAAAAATGTAAAAACCTATTCAATTCTAATTCTTCTCGCTCTTTCTGGCATCTAGCTAAGAACCTCTTCAACAACTTTACCTCCGCTTGATAAAGCTAAACTCTTCGCTTAAACTTTCGCTTACAACTCAACTCTAGAACAGCTGTGCCTCCATCTCTTCCCTCCTTTTGACCTTATTTTGTCTGGAATTAGAATCTCTTCCAAAGATGTTGTTTTTGCCATATCTGGGCTCAACTCTAGGAAGGCGTACGGTCCTAATGGTGTTCCTCCTGTTCTTAAGAACTGTGTTTCTGTGCTGACACCCTGCCTAAGCAAACTCTTTCGTCTTTGTCTCTCATCTGGCACTTTTCCTTCCTGCTGGAAGTTCACTTTCATTCAGCCTATCCTGTTCCAAAAAAGGGTGACCGCTTTCAACCCTCCAACTATAGTCCAATTGCTTTGATTTCTTGCCTTTCCAAAATTTTTGAATCTGTTCTTAAGAGGAAGATTCTTAAACACCTCTCTTCTCACAATCTTCTTTTAGGTCGTCAGTATGGTTTCCGCAAGGGACGCTCTACTGGCAACCTTCTCGCAATATATCTCTGACTCTTGGTCATCCTCTTTTCGGTATTTTGGTGAAACCTTTTCTATTACGCTAGACATATCAAATGCTTTTGATAGATTCTTGCACAAATTCTTAATTTCCAAACTGCCCTCCTTCGGTTTCTATCCTTCTATCTGTACCTTCATCTCTAATTTTCTTTCTGTCGGAGCTGTAGCTGCGGTTGTAGATGGCCACTGTTCTTCTCCTAAAGCTATCAACAGTGGTGTTCCTCAGGTTTCTGTCATGTCACCCACTCTTTTCCTTTTATTTATTAACCCTAGAACACAAACCCTAGGACCGGGTTACACCATCACAAACCCCGGGTGAATTTTACCCATTTTGGAAATTAATATAAAAAGTTCTAATCGTGCTTTATTAAATGTATAGAAATAAATTGAAAACATAACTCTTGTACTTTAATTTCCTGCTATAAGAAGTTAAAAAAACATAAAGTAAGTACTGTGATGGGTAACTTAGATAAACCTTACTCACAATGCTTTAATACTACCTAACCTAACATTAAAATCTACTGTGAAGTTAATACTGCAGCTGCAGAGTTGAGCGTTGGCCTACAGTCACCCGAGTCATGAGAGCCTCAGCTGGCGCAGCCACAAGCCTCCTGGATCGCTACGAACTGTAGTGGAGATAGACAAAAACAGGGAAATTTTTGAGAGGCGAAAACTGACTTATGTGCACTAAATATTTTTTGTAGATATTTATTCATCATTTATGAACACTTTTTCATTGCAGACAACTTCAAAGAACATTATAACTTACCTGGTATTATACACAGTCAACACAGACAGGGCAGAAGTAGCGAGGGCACACAGGTCCACGACACTTGCGGCACCTGTGCCGCGTCTTCCTGTCGGACCCCTTAGGGCACATAACGCAGCGTACCAAGCACCACTACTCTCTGCTACCACCGTGCCTGCCGGGCCTGCAGCAGTGCCAGGTGAAGGGAGGTTGCAGATTGTGCAGATGAGTGTCTTGAGGGGGTGTGACAGGAATGGCGAGTCGAGCCTCTTCTCTGCCCAGGGCGTGATGAGTCCCAGTGCCAATATTTGCATATATTTCCTCCTGATGATCCGGTTGCCACCTGTCCTAATTGCATTTTCATTGTGGATGACCCAGGAGTTGAGTACACAGGTGTTCAGCATCCCATAAAACACACACAGCGGCCATCTCTTGGTCTTGCGTCCACAGGAGTAGTGGGCACACATCTGGTCGAATGTGTCCACACCACCTTTCGTGTGATTGTAGAACTCGATGATCTCCGGCTTTCCTGTGGGTCCCAGGGCTGGCTGTGTGTGCATAGAAGACAACAGCAAGACGAGCTTCTTCTTGGTCTTGGACTTTGTTGGGATATATGTCACCAGAGTCATTTCCTTGGTGAAAAGGAATGCACTTGACCCTAGCCTGCGACTGGCCGTTTCCTTCATCTGCGACGGTATCTCCTTTTTATTTCCCCTGACCGTTCCAACAAGGGTCATGCCACAGTCTAAGAGGTCCGTCACTAAGGGCACAGACGTGAACCAGTTGTCTGTGGTTACATTCCTTTGTGTCTGGTGGTATGGCCTGGTCAGCTCCTTGGTGTAGTAATGGCCAAGGTTGATGCCCTGCATGGGTCTTGTCCCATCCTTCCCCAGATAAGGGATCGCACCCACTAAGTACTTGCTATTGCTGTCATTGGCAAGAACAAGCTTGATCCCGTATTTAGCCGGCTTGTTGGGGATGTACATTCGGAAGGGGCACCTTCCTCTGAAACCAAGCAGCTGTTCGTCGACAGTCAGGTTCTCGCTAGGCACGTACATCCTCCCACAATTTCCTATAAAGTTGTCCCAGATCTTCCTAATGGCTGCGAACTTATCTGTCTTCCGCCTCTCCTCCCGTGTGTCAGGGTCATCAAAACGCAAACAATTCAGTAGGAACTCGAATCGACCCTGAGACATGGCCGCACGGTATGTGGCTGCGCCGGTGCAGGGGTTCCACATCTCTGATGTTGATAGATGATTGTCCCTCTGGCAGCCACTGAAGATGATAACCCCCAGAAGTGCACGCACCTCGGCTGGTTCTGTTCGAGAGTGTGTTCCAGTCTGCCGGCCGTACTTGGCAGCCTGCAAGTGGATTCGCTTGTTGCTCCATTCAACAATCTCGTCGATGATTTGGTCCTCAAACAGCAACGTGAAACACTTGATTGGGGTGTCAGCACTCCGTGCCTCCGCTGTTGGCCCTGTGGTCATGCCGGATGGAAGGCTGTTCCGTGATGGAGTTCTCATCGACGAACGAGACTGTGGCCGGCAACTCCACCTGAAGCCAGAAGTGCTTGCCAGGGTGCTGGTGAGGAAGTCAACGACTGAGGGAGCATCGTCGTCCTCATCAGGGCGCCTTTTTCTTCCCCTACGAGCAGCCGGGGCATCAGGAGAGGCGGCAGGGGCATCAGGAGAGGCAGCATGGGCATCAGGAGAGGCGGCAGGGGCATCAGGAGAGGCGGCAGGGGCATCAGGAGAGGCGGCAGGGGCATCAGGAGAGGCAGCATGGGCATCAGGAGAGGCAGCAGACGTAGAGGCACCAGGGTCTGGGTCGAACACATGGCGGCTGGTGATAGGCCTAGCTGTCACGTGGGGCGAGCGTGGCTTGGCTGGTGTAGACGTGTGCCGTGTTTTTTTCCATACACGGCGTCTGGTCTCCTCATCACTATGACTACTCTCATCATCATTTTCACTTGGTTCAGGTACATATTCTTTGTCAATGTCATTATCATACATGACCTCATATTCTAGGTCATCTTCATTCTCTTCATCATCAGTTTCACTATAATCAGGTAATTCCCCAGTTGTGTTCATAATTCTTTCAAGCTCATCACTTGCGTAATACTTCACCTGTTTATTAGACATGATTCTTGCAATAGTAATAGCACTTTAGTACACTAGAATGTCATAATCAATGCCTGTAAAGAAAAATAACGTAAATAGCAAACCAGAATATGTACACCACTGCAAACCTTGGGAGATTTCCACCCGCTAATAATTGCACCTTGTATCACAAACGTCGGGTGAAAATCACCCAAAATGTACTCTACAGGAAAAATCAAGCGAGCGACACTTAAACCACTACCTCTCTCGACCACGGCTAAACACGCACTGCAGCTACTGGGCAAGGCAGGTGGCTGCCACCACTCCCCACAACATGGTCACGTGATCAAAATATCGTGGGGTGATTTTCACCCGAGGTTTGTGTTCTATGGTTAATGATGTTTTAATTCGCACTTCCTGTCCAATTCACTCCTATGCCGATGATTCCACTTTTTACTTCACCCGCTTCTCAAAGTGTCCCTCACAACAGTCACTCCATGATTCGCGAAGGACGGCTATGGAGCACATGACCTCTGATCTTTCTGCTATCTCTGATTGGAGCAGAAAAAATCTTGTGGCGTTCAATGCCTCAAAAGCTCAGTTCCTTCATATGTCTACTCGTTACAATCTTCCACACGACTATCTCCTTACCTTCAACAACACACAACTGAATCCTTCCTCTTCTCTTAACATTCTTTGGGTTTCCTTTTCTCGTGATCTTTCCTGGAAAGATCACATATACTCTCTTTCTAAAACAACTTCTAAGAGGTTAGGTGTGTTGTAACGGCTACCCAGTTTCTTCACCCCCACTCACTTGCTGTCTCTGTACAGGGGTCTTGTTCGCCCCTGTATGAAGTATGCTTCTCATGTGTGGGGTGGCTCAACCAATACAGCCGTACTTGACCTTGTGAAATCAAAGGTGTTTCGTTTCATGAATTCCCTGCTCTTACTGACTGTCTTCAACCTCTCTCTCTTCGCCGCAATGTTGCCTCACTCTCTCTTTAATATCGCTATTATAACGGACATTGCTCTTCTGAATTCTCTAACTGTATGCCTCCTCCTTTAAGGAGAGCAGCACCAGACTTTCTACACTATCTCATTCCTTTTCTGTCCAACTCTCTAACGCAAGGGTTAATCGGTATTTTCAATCTTTCATCGACTCAACCGGTGAACTCTGGAACAATCTTCCTCAATCCATCTTTCCTCCTGTCTATGACCTCCCATTTTTCAAACGCAGAGTGTCTAGTAATCTCGAAAACCCACGGCCTTGATTTTTTCTCTCTTCTTCTTCTATGGGGAGGGGGGCGTTTTTGCGGGCATTCGCCTTTGTCCCTTCCTTCCTGCATAAAAAAAAATGAAAAATGTGTACCCTTGACAACTGGTTAGGTTAAGATGTGCTATTTTCCTTAGTACTGAAACCACTTCGACTTAGGAAAATATCACGACTTAACCTAACCAATTGTCAAGGATGTACAGTTGACCTAACTGGACATTCAATTAACCTAACCGGGATTAAATGTTTACTGCCTGTTTATAACTTATGACTAAGCATAGTGGTGACTACGATATATTTCATGAACTTATTTCGGAACATGCTAGTGCTCCAGAATAATAAATAATGATTGAGGATGTTTAACCTCCTTCGTAATATCTGAGGCCATATGACGGAGGGGACCTACAGCTTTACGTGGGATCCGAACCACGGGTCGCTATATAATCTGGACGCGGAGGACGGTCTCCCATCCAACTACCACCGACACCTAATGTCGCTAAACTTCGCTGATCAACGGGAAGCGGTGTTACGACATTGGCTATGACGTAGCCCTGCTCCAGAATAATATGCAGGCCTTTCTCCATGGCAGATGTTAATGTTAATAAAGTAATTAAGTTTTTCTTCATATTTTGTGACTCTTTGTTAAAACTGTAAGGGGTGTATTCTGGCCTGGGGGAGTGTAGAACAGCCAAGGCCAGATTAACTCCCGGTTGGTATCTGACCAAGGCCAGTTTATACCCGGGGTTTGAAATGGCCTAGGCCAGAATATACGGGAGTATAAACTGAGCGACGGTGTAATAATATATCCTGCTACACCGGGGTTAGGTGAAACACCGAACTCCTGCTACAAACCTTTGAAAATTAATTTATGTATCCTACCTAAGTCGACCTTACCTAACCAGTCATCAAGGGCGTGCAGTTGACCTAACGATTGGTTACGTTAAGTCGTGATATTTTCGTTAGTTAGCCTATAAAGCTAACTAAAAAAAGGATGGGTGACGGATCTTCAGGTGAACCCCTAAGTCTTATTACCTTGTTGAACTTTTAAAATAAAAAAATATTGCCGAGTGAATTCTGTTAAATTTTTTGGAAAAGGAAAAAAAACGAAAGGCAAATCAAACATTTAATACGATTTACTTAATAAAAGTTCACGTCAATGACAGCAACGCAAAACCTGAAACACAGTTTCCCTTTGATCTTCCACCATCTCGCAATAACCTAAAATGGGTTACATTACCTTTGCTGTGTTCAAGCACGGGTAGGAATTATTTTATATGAAATCGATGCTTTGAAAAATAAAGCATGATTTGAAGTTCAAATTCCTTTGACATCAAAAAAACACAGAAGCTAGATATTAATATTCTCTAGAATGAAATAAAAATATGTTCTAGAATAAAATATTGTTAATGAATCTTTTGCGACGATATTAAAAAAACAACAATTTAAACCTTAAAAGAATCTTAGATCATGCTTTACAGTTCATAGGTTTAGACTGGCTCGATTGTTGACTGTTAATTGGAACCTCTCTCTCTCTCTCTCTCTCTCTCTCTCTCTCTCTCTCTCGCTCTCTCTCTGTCCACACACACACACACACACGTATATATATATTCCTTCAAATCATTCTTACGATTATCTGAGAAGAGATTTAAAAATAGATTAATGTTTATCTAGTTTATCTCAGAAGAGATTATAAACAGTGCGGAAAGAAAATTATGTTTTCGTTTGGTGTTTCCACATTTACAAATTTACGCGCAAACTCTGCTTGGCACTGTTTGAAGGATTTTTGGCAAAATACACTGAAAAAATACATGCGTGTTGTTTTGTGAATGGCGTTATTCAAACTGAATCTTAAATACTTGGTGTAGCCTTGTCTAATCTAATCTTAAGCTCGGATCTATTCCTAAGTACATTAGCATAGCCCATGCATGCAAATAGTCTGGATCTAATTCTAAATTAGGGTACATTTACAACTACTCGGTTACAGTGTATTATTTGGCCAGAAATTTATCAACTTCTAGTTTTGAGTTACAAGTTGCGTGATTTTGAGCTATAACCTTGGTAACCTTGGTTTTGCTTCCGCCCGAATTGTTCATTCTGACGAAGGTAAAAAATGTTGTTCCACCTTAGACCTACTGCTTAACGTGAAATCCGAACCACGCCCCACAACGGGTTGTCAGAAATTACAAAGTCCTCGGCCGGATTTGATTTCAGGACCTCTTGATCACCAGCCCAGCGTCTTCTTAACCACTAGGTCACCCGGGATACCTATTTATCTACCAACTTATAATTTCTTTTAAGGAAGGAAGAACAGCTGGGTAAACTGCGCGCCGCCTGCTCTCACCGGGAATCGAAGCAGGGGCCGATGGAGTTGTAGTCAGCGATGCTAATCACTGCACCACTGAGGTGTGTATATATATACACGAAGACTGAAGTAAACCGCGCAGCCTCAAGGAGGATTCGTTCTCACGTCAGAAGACAGTGCCCAGAGTCTGATATCTTACTACAAACCCATCCAGGAAACCAAAAAATTTCCTTTGAAGCTTAGCTTTTGAGCGGAACTCATTTCAATATTAAGATTGAAATAAAACGTGCAGCCCTAATAACCTCGGTTATTGTGGTTTCCTATCACACAAAATTCACTGAAGGGTTAACTAGTGGATTTTTTTTTCAAAAGCTGAATGAATTCCGCTCAAAAGCTAAACCTGAAAGAAAGTTTTTTGGTTTCTGGATAACATAGTGGTAAGACGTCGGACTTAGGGGCTTGTCTCGCAAAGCGAGAAAGATCATCCTTGGAGCTGCTCGCTTTACTCCAGTCTTCGTATTGCAATGTTAAAGTCAAAAACCGAAATCAGACAATACGCGTATTGACAAGTCAAAAGCCGAAATGACTGATTTCGACGGTTTATAACATATGACATACTGTATATACATGTAACATAATGACGTAAACCTAACCTAACTTAACCTAACAGTCAAAAGAAGCCGAAATTATTGAGTAGGTTAGGGTAGGTTTAGGTCATTATGTTACATGAATGATATATATGATATGTTATAAAAGCCGAAATGAGCCATTTCGGCTTTTGACTGTAACATATACTGTATATATATATATATATAATATATATATATATATATATATATATATAGAGAGAGAGAGAGAGAGAGAGAGAGAGAGAGAGAGAGAGAGTTGACGAAAGTAGACAGATACCTTTGGTTTAAAAAAAATATTTCATAGTAAGAATCGCTAATTAATAAGAAATTTATCGAATCATATATTTAGAATCAGGAATACCTCGAAATTCGTCTTGAATTTGCATTGGTAAACAGTTGAATTTCGTCAATTTCGATCGTTTTTTTGCACATTTTTTCAAAAAACGACGAATCTGCGAATATGGACGACGGATTGCGAAACTGTAGGTAGTAAAAGACTGACGACGAATCTGCGAAACGACGAAATTCGGAACGACGAATTTTGAGGTATTCCTGTATTGCTTTCCCCTTTACATCATGTAAAGCTGACACACGCTCTGACATTCCATTGATGAGCTTCGTTATTTGTTCTTAAAGCATTGCAGCCAATTTTTCTTTTATCGCTTTGACGAAGTTTGCCATGGCTGTAACTTTGGGTGGCGCTTCCTTGAATGATATATCTAGCATATACCACATATGTTCTATTGAATTCATATCCAGGGACTGAGCTGGTTTTGGAAAACGTTCAATTCCATGGCTGTCATGTCATCTCTGCGTAGCACAAGCGGTATGAGCTTGGGTACCATCTTCCATAAATACACTTTGGTATGGAGATAGATTCCATTGGAATAAATGAATAACAGCCCCCTCTTCCAGAATCATATTTTGCTGAATTTAACAGTTCCTGTGCAGACCACTAGCCCTGTTGGTCCATTGGTCTAAATTGTACCCCACATCATTACAGAAAATTCTTTATGTTTATGTTTTACCGTAGTTTGCAGATGAAAGAGAGATGTCTCAGGGAAAATTCTTGGGACAGACGTCTTCATACCCATCCTCCCCGACACACACGCTGTCCGGAAATGAAGCAAACCTAGGCTCTTTTGAGGAGATTATGGTGTTCCAAAAGGCAGAATCAGGTTTCATCACCGATGCTATCCTCTGCTTACGACGGGCAATATTGCGAGAAGTGAACATGGACTTCCGTCTATCTGCTCTGCAATAGTAGACCATGTCATGAAGATATCGTTTGATGGTCCTAGAACCAACCTTAACTTTATCAGCCAATTCAGCAGCGGTTTCGCGAGGGTTCGTTTCTACACGTCCTCTGACGGCACTAATCGTTCCTTTCTTTCCGATGGACCTGCTATTTACTGGGTATTCTTTAAATGCAAAATATTTCAACTCTTGATAAGGGAATGCAAAGTCTTCGCAAAATTCCCCTTTGATTTTGCTTTGCTTCTCAAAGTCAAATAATTCAACCTCTTGTGAATTCTGTAAATTCTGGTAAACCTCTGCCTCGTGACATTGTGAAGTACATTCTAGTTCATCTTTGATAGTTACCCTAACCTGAGAACTTGGTTTCAACAAATTACAGTATATACAGTATATATACAGTATATATATATATATATATATATAAAGTCAGTAAATAATGAGATATTACGTGGAAACGTAGAAACGTTGTCGAATAATGAAAAGGAACAACAGTGTGGCTACAATCATCTTCATTGAACCAAACGTTTAGTAAACCTTGTTTTCATCCTCAGTGGCACCTACATACAGGGAGGCGCAAAAGTCAGGAACCGTGGGCATATTTTAATAATTTGTGTTTTAATACGTCAGCATTTTGGCTTGCTCCTGGTCTTCTCTTGTGTCCCCTTTGTTCTGGTGTATATATATAATATATATATATATATATATATATATATATATATATATATACACTCCTCTCCTGATTTGCGAAGGCTCGTTGTACGAATTTTCGAAGTTACGAAAAAACATTTTGTCCGAAGGCTTGATTTACGAACGAAAACTTCGAAGTTACGAACAAAATTGTTCGTTAAATTCGGAAATTTTTCGCAGCATCAGCAGATGTTTGAAGGTGACTGCAATATTTTTGGTAGTAGTAAATATTACTAAAAAATAAAACTAAAATATATAAAATGTTTTAAATGTATTTAAACCTTCATTACTGAACCATAGTCACTACAGTAAAGACAAAATATTTTGTCTTTACTGTTGTGAATGGTCTCAATCATTAATGGCTGGAAGCAACATTAATCATTACAATTTGACTTAACTGCCTTTATTATTCATATTTCATATATATTTATTATTGTAGAGATCTAAAAACATTGTTTACAGCAAATACTGTGGGCAAAAACATGTTTTTGTAGCATTTTAAGACGTTCTAGGGAAGTGATTTTTGTTCTTAGGAACTTATCTCAACCTTTATAGTAGGAGTCAATAAGAAAATAGGATTCGATTTACGAATTTTCGATTTACGAACGGGTTTTCAGGAACGTAACTCGTTCGTAAATCGGGGGGATGACTATATATATATATATATATATATATATATACGAGGGGAATCCAAAAAGTTTCCGGAAAAGTTTAATAATTCAATCATTTCAAATCAGAATTTAATGAATTCTTGTTTTGACATGAATTTGGACCTTCATACATATTAGGCCATGCTAAGACTTACACAACCTTGGTGACAGTGCTTTAAGACGGAGTTAAAAAGAACCCTATTTTTCATGGCAACGGAAATCTCAAAATTCGAGTGGAGAGCTAACATTAAATTCCTAACAAAACTTAAATGGAAACCACCACAAATACTTGATGCCTTACGTGAAGTTTATGGAGATGAAGCACCTAAGAAATCAGTCGTTATGACTGGATCAAAAGATTCAAAACGGGTCAAGAGGTTCTTAATGATAACCAAAGGAGTGGAAGGCCATCAACATCAATTAATGAAGAAACTGTTGCTGCTGTTCGGTCACTAGTCGTAAAAGATCGTCGAATTTCCTGTGAAATAATAGCAAATGAGGTGGGTATCTCTCGTGGTTCTGCTCATTCCATTTTGGTGGATACCTTAGAACTTAGCAAACTTTCTGCTCGGTGGGTGCCTAAAGCGTTGCGCCAAGAACAGTTTGACCAAAGGGCTAGTCTTTCTGTTGATCTTTTGAATCGAATGGAAGTTCATGAAGATTGTTTTATGCATAGACTTGTAACAGGGATGAAACCTGGATTTATCAGTATGATCCGCGAAAGCAAAGTTCAGTCAAAACAATGGCTCCCAAGAGGATCAGATGGCCCAATCAAATTTAAAGCAGAAAGATCAGCTAAAAAGGTAATGGCTACAATTTTTTGGGATTGTGAAGGAATAATTTTAGTGGACTTTCTTGAAGGACAAAAAACAGTCACCGCCCAATATTATGAAAATGTTTTGAGGAAGCTGAAAGATAAGCTTGTTGAAAAAAGACCTGCTAAACTTCATCGCGGGGTGCTTTTCCATCTCGACAATGCACCTGCTCACACTGCAAATGCTTCAAGGGCCGTGTTACGGGAATTTCGATGGGAAATCATACCTCACCCCCCCTACAGTCCGGATCTAGCCCCTTCCGACTTTTTTTTATTCCCAAAATTGAAGGATCACATAAAAGGAACGCGTTTCGACTCGATAGCAGATGCCAGAACAGCAGTTTTGAGATGGTTTCAGTCGAAAGACTCTGAATTTTATAAAAATGGATTGGAACGCTGGAAACATCGCTTAGAAAAGTGTATAGAGATAGGTGGGAATTATGTCGAACGTTGTTGAGCATTCCTAAACGTATATCCTCTTTTGTTTTCTTTTATTAAAGTTATTTGACCATTCTGGAACTTTTATTAAAAGGTTTTTGTATTAAAGCTTTTTGAATTTTCCGGAAACTTTTTGGATTCCCTACGTATATAGGGTGCCTCAGAAGTCATAGGCCATTGGGGTCATTTATTAATAATTTAATTTATTAATTTGTTTAATTTATTAATTTAATTCAGAGAAGCCTACATGCAATAAGTGATATGTGCATACAAGTTAATGGCATGCAATTGGAACACTTATTAAAATAAGAGTAAAAAGTGAATTCTCTCTCTCGTAGTGCCATAATTGGTATTCCTACTTTTAATTCAAGTTCATGTGATGGAAGCCCTGATATTTCTAAGCTATTGAGAAACTCTGGTGGATATAGCATAACGCTGTCATCACAATCAACAACTTTGTCAATGATTTATAAACTCTCACAGAACCTAGTAGCGACTGAAGAAGCTCATGATTAATCATTTTTGCTGTTTCATTCAAAGGTTTAAGAAGTGAGTGTTTGCCTAACCACTCATTGTCACCTCCATGAAGATATAAGTCTGGATAAATACTGTGCTTGAGATCTGTTAGGTCTTTTACCGTTCCACATATAGCACTGGTTAACTTCATCAGTTTGTCATTTCGGTCGTCATATGGGTACTTTTCTTCTATTTCAAGAAATGTGTTTGAAAAATCTGTACAGTCTTATCTTCTTTTAAGTAGGCTCTCATGTTTGATTTCAGTCTAAATGCCTTGGCATCTTTCTAAAGGCAAGACTTTTTAACACACGCCTGCACTACTGTATATCTGCTCTACTGCCTCTCCGCACAACTGGCAAAACTTGTCTGAAATCTCCTGCGAAACAGTAACTATACCTTGCATTGCCTGGTTTTTATAAATGATGTCTATGAGTGTTCTACGTAATGCCCCAAACGCTGACTTATGGCATAGTGTTCTTTCATCCCAAATTATTAATTTAACATTTTTGAGTTGCTTGTCTGAGTTTTTAGAAATGAAACAAAATGGATTCTGTTGGTTATGTGCATTGAGGGGAATGTAAAACAGTGAATGCGCTGTTCTTCCGCCAGACAGTAGTGTTACTGCAAGTCCTGAGCTCGCTGTGACAAGAACAATTTCATTTAGGTACAGTATATGTGGCCAATTTAACAGCGTCCTTCACAGTTAAAGAGCTTATTTCTGAATAATTCCCATGGAATTTGATCACTTCGCCAGTTGATTCTTTCAAACTGTTTTGATTCTTTACTTTTTCGTTTTCAGTCATATTTTAGTATTTTAACCATTAATATTTGTTTTCGTGAATTTTTGTAACAAAGAATTCATTATTTTTGTTTTTGTAGTTGTTATAACTAAATATTTGCGTTACACACGCACGCACGCCTTTACAGCTTTAATAGTAAATGTATAATGAAGCAAACCTTTGGGGAACCCCGCTAGTGACGTCAACTCAATCTGATTGTGCGTTATTATTAGCTACTTTCTGTTTTTCCAGTAATCTACTCCTCTCTCTCCAGTCTACGACTTTATCCCTCACACCATGCACTTTAGCCATTTCGATAAAGTGCTCATGAGGCACGATGTGAAACTCGTTTTGGGAATCTAAATATATTAAGTCAAGTAGAGTAAATTAGTTAAACAAGATCTGTTACGACGGAAGCCATGTTGGCTATTCTTTATGTGATTACGACTCTCTAAATGATTCATTATACGGTCTTTAATGATAGACTCTGACAATTTGGCGATTATTGACGTTAAATTAATTCGTTTGTAATTAGATGTTAGTTTCATGTTTTTTTTTGTTAATACTGGGGTTATATTCACATTCGCTGTTTGAAAATCTAGAATAACCTAACTCTGGTCCTGGAATTTTTTTAATCTTCAGTTTATATATATATATATATATATATATATACTCTGAAATAACACGTAGGAAAAAAAATCCAATCCGAGTACTTTCAAATATACTTCAAATCCTGAATAGGAGTTGAAATATACTCGAAAGTACTCGCATTGAGTGTTTCATTTTGACTGCAGGTTATTTCAGAATAAAGAAATTCACGCGTTTAATGTGAATGTGAATGTGTGTGTGTGTGTGTGTGTGTGTGTGTCAGGTGATTTTTTAAACAAGTTTGTATTTTTTTTAACTGAAATAAAAGCATGAACATTTTTACTGCCCTTTCTCTACACATGGGGAATTAGTCCCTTAATGCAAAACATGCTCTATGTGATGTCCTTTCAGCTAACAATACTTACGCAATACTCTTGACGGAAGAGTGTTATTTAGAAGATACAGTAGAGTACTTAAACAAAATCTACACACAATAGAAGAACTGAAAGCATCATTTGAACAAGAAATTTCTCAGATTTCAACAGATACTCTGTCCAGAGTACTGCAAAATTTTGTTGTTCGTGTGCAAAGAGTTAATGAGCTGAGAGGACATCACATAACCTCGTTAACCTCGTTTAAGTTCCGCGTGTTGGGCTCTCTTCACACGAAGGTCAAGCTGGTGACCCCGCCTCTAGGCCTGGCTTGGTGGAGGAGCGAATTGCTCTCTTGCGCTCTCCACCGCACATAGCCAGAACATAGAACATGTTTTGCACTAGGAGACTATTTCCCCGTGTATAGAGTAGGTACAGTAAAAATTTCGTACTTTTGTTTCAGTTAAAAAAAGAATACAAACCTTTTAAAATGTCACATGTTTAAAAATTCACTCGCTATATATATATATATATAATATATATGTTTTAACTGCAAACAACACACAGCATAATTAATGTAAAGAACGACGCTTGTGTAGAAGAGCGTCCGCACAAGATGAGGAGAAAGAACGAACAAATGAAAAACGAGGCACCTCCCAGGAATCAAACCCGGGATCATCCAATTGCCGGTCGGACATGCTAACCACTACACCAAGGTCCCCGATCAGTCAGAAGTCGTAATTCTCCTACATACGGGCGGAATCGAATGCCCTGAAGGGGCACCTTCTCATGCCGTACATATATACATTTTAAATGCAAACAACACACAGTATAGTTAATGTAAAGAACGACGCTTGTGTAGAAGAGCGTCCGCACAAGATGAGGAGAAAGAACGAACAAATGAAAAACGAGGCACCTCCCAGGAGTATATATATATATATATTATATATATATATATATATATATATATATATACAGGGTGTTTCAGAAGTCTGGACTCAAGCAGAATAAGCTTTTTACTTTTATTTTGACAATTGTTCAAATTGCATGCGTGCTATTAACTTGCATACACATATCAGTTTTTGCATGTACGCTTCTCTGAATTAAATTAATAAATCAAATAAATAAATTAATTAAATTATTAATAAATAACCATAATGGCCTACAAGTCCAGCCTTCTGAGACACCCCGTATAATATATATATATATATGCACTAAAATCACAAAATAACACGTGATCTTATTAATAAGCAAATAACCACAGGGAAAAGGAAACACAAAGTCCGAGCGCTTTCGTGATATATTCACATTATCAAGGAGGATTTATATATATAATGCAAGACCTCCTCTTCACAAACCGGTATATCGCCAAGTATTTCATTACCGTTAAAATTAAGTACGTCCCTAGCCTGCGAAAACGCGTAGCATCCTTGAATGGAAAAAGAGACAAAAAAGATTATCCTTTATACTGGCCATCTCTGCATAGCCACTAATTAGGTTTCTGATTGAAATTGAAAGAGGACCTATCAGGTTCCCTAATCGAATTCCTCTTCTTTACATACGTATATTCCTAAAATATTTTCGGATTATATTTAGGATTTGTTGCTATTAAAATCTCGTACTCCCTTTTCGTATCTTTACAGACTTCGTAATTTTTTGTCTTAATGTAATGTATATTTTTTATACCTCTCATTAATATCGTTTTGTTTATATAGCTTCTACGCTCTATTTCTATTCTTTATAACGTTCCTGACTTCCCTCTTCCACTGTTTTGATTGGGCGTTCACGTGATTTCGATTTTTTGTACGCATTTTCTGTCTGTAGTTTTGAATGTATTTGTGAAGTTATCCCACATTATAATTACACTATCCACGACTAGTTCCAATCTAGCTAAGTGGAAATGAAATCAGAATAAAAATCATATAAGTAAATATATAAAAAAATAAAAATAAAAGAGAACTGAATAATGAGCTAAGCATAATTGAATAAAATATAATAAAACAAAATATAAGAGTAGCATCCAAATCTTTGAATTATATCTGCCACGAGCATACATAAAAAAAAAAAATTTGCAACTTTCTATTAATAGAAATATTATCTTCTGTCTTCTCAATTCACTCAAAAAAATTGTTTGAAGACTATGTCTTCTTTCAAAAGAAGTATCTAAAAAGTATCTAAAAGGTATCTGAAAGTGTTATTCTATCATCTGAAAAGAAGCTTTGATACCCAAAAGAAGGAAAAGCTTCTCCAAGAATGCACTTTCAAAAAGAAGTTATTTCACCTAAATTAAGAGAGTTTTGTTTTGAGTTGGGGTGCGGAGAAAAATTATAATTTTTAATTATAGGGTTATTTAAATTATAATTATAAGTAATTTAAATTAACTTAATTTAAATTGTAATTATAGGTACAGTACATGGGTGGACGAATTCTGCATATAAAAAAGAAAAGAAAAGCAGACTTTCACATTTCAAATTTCAAAGCCTTTTTTTATTTATTTACAAATTGTAAATAGAAAAGTAGATGTAATTTTCATCACTTGTACAACTTGCAAAGTGAACTCATTAATAGATGCAAAGAAAGTTTCATAAATTGTTTCATCAAAAACATTTATAAATAAAAAAAAACTTTTTAATTAAATGTAAAGGATTTTTGGAGTATCAGCGGAGTACGGAGGCTAAAAATACTTCCAAAATGGCATGAACGTTCAACCTTACGAAACTTAGTCGCAAATAGGTGCTACGACTACAGTCCGACTATTCACTGTAACAACATGAAAAAAAACCATTAATATGGTGATGAATCGAGTGAACATACAATCATAGTGGATAGTGACAAACTTGACACTCCAAGGATTGTTCCAACAAAGTAAAGGTTAAGTGTCAAGTGGTAAATATTCAAGATTCACAGAGAGTCGTAGTTTCATCACTACAGCAAAATTATTCCGTCAGCCACAGCCGCTTTATCGAAGTACAGTTTTGTTATCGAAGTACAGTTTTGTTATCGAAGTACAGTTTTGTTATCGAAGTAGTTTTGTTATCGAAGTACAGTTTTGTTATCGAAGTACAGTTTTGTATCCGAGTTTTCTACACATTGGTGGAATTTCACCAATCTGTAGAGCTGAGCCATCTTTTTTTGGTCGATTGCTTTCATTAATTTGAAATTTAAATTAAACGTATTTTGGGGATTAGTCATTTTCAAATCCACCACACGAAGTCCAGCTGGTTTCTTGAAATCTTAATTTTATATTAACACTTCTTTATTGAACTCTAGCTTAACTACTATCATTTATATATATATATATATATATATAATATATATATATATATATACACACAAATATATTCAATTTTACACATTTTATATAAAAATATAAATAAATAATCTTTTTACGCTTACGGGATTCGAACCGTTCTCCCTGAAATATTTTTCTTGTATCGAGTGTACTTGACAAATTGGTTATGTATAGTTTTGCTCTACATTATAATTTCATTTTATAACTTTGGTTAGGTGAAAAAATTTATATTTGCATTTAAAAAATTTATATTGAGAAGAAAGTCAAAAATGTACGATTTTTAAACCAAATCAACTGATATTATTTCTCCATAAACGAGATTTTTTTAGGACCATATTACGAATGTGTTTGTATAAAACCTTAACATTTCGTAGCAAATGACCATAGAGGGTAAAATCTGATTCTGTAAATGACTAAGGGGCCGTTCACAATTATCAACATTTTCACGAGCGTACAAACCGTACGCTCGGGGGGGAGGGGGTTAAGGGCCGTTGTACGCTTTTAGAAATGCGAAAAATGTCGATCCGTATCTTCCCGCCAATTTAATATTATTGTGTGACAGTTTTGGATTCTGTATTGTCAGTACATTTCCTTTATTTTAATAGTTAAATTCCAATTTTGTTTTAATTTGAGTGTGAATATTAACTTGTTTATCTCTAGTTTTTCAATACAATGCATTTTTTCTTTGTACACTTTTGGGGGGAGGGGGAGGGGGTCTTGAAAAAGTGTACTCTTTGTACACTTGTGAAAATGTTGATGAACGGCCCCTAATGAAAATACAATTATATGCATTTAGTTTTCTTCTTGTAGTTAATGCATGCACAATAACACAGGCCGCTATAGGCATACAAATGCCGGTTTGTGTTATTAGCATTCATTCATTGTACATATGCAAATTTCCTTCGCACGTGCATTATATCAAAGAAAATTGACAGACATTTTGAGTATTTGTTGAAAAATATTCATCATAGCAACAATGAAGAAGACTTTAGACACAAAATTATGTCAACATAAAATTGATGAGACGTAATTTTGTTACCTTCAAAACTTGTAAAATTTTCAGGGAGTTATAAGAAATTGTTTCATCGATAAATAAGCGCTAATTTCATCAACTGACGTAATTTCGGCTCTCTTTGTTTAAAGTCGAATCATTCACTAAACAAAACTGGTGACGCAAAAGGTGTCATGGAAGAGTGAGAGATAAATTTTATAGTCTGAAGGAAAGACATTGGCAAATTTGCAAATAAAACGATGGAAACTGCGAAACTTTGAGAGCTGTATAGATTACAAACTATCATACATTTAAGTATGAGCTTAATGAGTATTAAAAAAAAGGAAAGGAGGGAACTGTGCATATATGTATATATGAACTAGATCTCAAACAACAACGCGGAGTAAATCAAGTAGTTTTGCAGTTATTAGTCGATAGATGTAAAACTTCACGATCACTCACAGACATGTAATAGAGACTTTCAGGTCCCATATCTGAAAGGGAAAAATGGTCGAAATGTTCAAGCTGTAAAGAATAAAACTTGACGACCATAAAAGACAAATTTGCAATGATGCATAATTGAAGAAATAGCTACAAACATCAGTTTTTACCAATACAAATCTGATCATTGACATTCAGTTAACATGCTTATCAATATCAGACAGGAGTATGATAGAAATTATAAGTAAATTGGTCAACAAAACTGATTGAAAGGCAAGGAAAAAACCGTGTTTATTCATGCGAACTTTTTCTCATGCTCTCTAAATAGGGAAGCCCTCCAGTCAAATATGGCATACACTGTATTATCGAGAATCCATCTTCCGTGAAGAAAACGAAAGAAATGCTATGCTTTTTCGAAGAAAACGTGCTAGAAAATGTATGTACTGACAAAACAACGTAAACAAAACGGCATAAATCCATAGAAGAAAAATGTGTAGGTCATATGGGAAGAGAAAAATAGTAACAATCTGAAAAGATGTACACAAGCAATTTCAAAGCAAATGCTTCTTTCAAGTTATTGAAGAGAAAAACTATTTAAAAAAAGAGAGGTCCTCTGAAGTCCTAAAATTTAACCAAAATATCTTTTCTAATTTGAAGAGGAAAACAGTTATACAAGGTACCATAGTGACCACAAAACAAAAGAACAATTGTTAACGAATGGTCCTAAAGAAATATTGACGTTAAAATAATGCGAGAGAAATTTCAATGTTTCTAGTCTTGAAGAAATAAATGATGGCAAATCCTTTTCCTAGGAAAAGCAAAGATAGAATCTGTGCCTATGAAATACAAAAATAGCTACTGGGAAAACGAAAGCACATTATCAATTTGGGCATGAACCAACGAACACGAATTTTATTAAGCAAATGTATGAATAAAGAGTAACGCTTCGGAATCTTCAGAGAAAACTCGTGCAATATCAGATGTAAGCATCATCCTCATGCGCAAAGAGGGGATAGATAGACAGAATAGATAGAATAACCTTTATTAATAATAATAAAATAAATAAATTTTTTCAATTTACAATGACATGAATAATTGTGAAGCTCGACTATTTATTTTATTTAATTTGGCCCTTAAGCTTTAGGCTTTACTGGGCTCTTATTAAAAATAAGCAGCTAGTTGTTATAAATTAATAATAATAAATAAATAAATAAGTAAATAAGCAAAACCTACAGACCAATGGTATTAACTTCTCGCATGAAAATCTTTGAATGTATAGTTAGCGAAAACCCATGAACATCTCCAGAAAAGAATAAAGAGGAACCAACAGGAATTTAGATAAGGAAAATGTTGCCAACTAAAACTAATAGAGGACTATGACACTGTACATATTGCTTAGGAAATTGATGCAAAACCTTTGTACAAAACGACGAAACTGGAATACTATTCATTCAACACATACTCACATAAACAGTAAATTATTATTCAGTTAGCTCAAAGATACCTAACTGGCCGCCCGCAAGGCAGTTTTGCCGGGCCCCGAAATATTGGTGGGAAAATTCTCACTTACATTTTCAGTGGCATTTTATTGTCGTTAACGAAATGTTTTAGCATTATTGGATCGATTACACTGTAATGTAACACCATTTGTCTCATTTTTTACGGCTATACATCTAAGTCATTACTACCTTCAAAGAAATTTTTTTCATTTCCATTTTACCATAGAAGTCCTTTCCCCAAACCGTTCGGGGGTGAAAGAAAATGGCTCCAAGAGACATCAGTTGGCCATCCCTGACTTAGACTATAAATTTACGCCAAATAAATAAATTAGTATCGAATGAACTATAATGGATTTAGACATAATGTAAAATATACTAAAAACGTCATAAGTTCTAAATTTTCAATAACATTATGGGCTTCAACGTATAACATGGCATTTTACCATGTAATATTACGCTCCGCATTAATATTAAATTCAGTTTGAGATCGCTTTTTATTGCACAAAACCTATAAACTGTCTATAATTTCTTGTATAAATATCGTAGTTTATTGCTTTTGTAGAAGCAGCATCAAAGGAGTTTTAACGGGAAATAGAAATTTTATTGAGTTTGGGGCATAAAATCTAAATTTTAGTGTATTTGTATTATTCGATTTGCTTCATTTTATTGGCAGTTATTCACTAATACGAATGAATCAGCTAATCAGGATAAGTGTTTGTCATTATTCGATGTGTTATGTGAAACTATATCGCTTTCCTGCAAGTTTATCTGTCATCCACTTTAAAATACCTTGTGTTAAAAAAAAAAAAAAAAAAAAAAAAAATAGACAATCTTTATTCAGGAAGAATACATCACAACTAAAAAAGGCTTCCAGAATATTGGTATTAACGTTTAATTTTTATATTTTAGTGGCAAATAGTCTAATCGGAGTATTCTTATCTGAATATGCCGTTGGGAAGCACGAGAGCTTTCCAGGCAAATATCTATGCACCTCCGTACTGGATATAACAATAATGAATTAAGTCTATAAGTAAAAACCTATTGAACTGCATTGCAAACATCTTTTCTCTTAAGGTATTTTCTAAACATAATTTTTGAAGAGCTTCATTTACGTTAAACCATACAACCAATCTCTATACTTCGTATTTACAGAGCTGGGCACTTGCGGCATATTGCGGTACTGCGGTACTGCTGCACTACCAAACCGGTACCAAACCGGTACGCGGAAATTTGAATGCGGTAGCGGTACTGCGGTACTTTCAGCGATCCTTTGCGGTACTGCGTTATGGGGGCCCGGGGTGGTAGTGCGGTGGTACCGCAAGTACCGCAGTACCGCAAAATATGCCGCAAATGCCCAGCTCTGCTTGAAGTTCGTAAATGTTTCTCTTGTATTTACGGTGTAAAGAGTGTTTCGAAGATGAAAACTGAGATTGTGTTAGGAATAAACTGCACTTCGAAAATTTCTAAAATTAACAGAAAATACAGAATACAATATTTCTTATACAGGGTGTCCGAGAATTATCTGTACAATTTTTGGCTATTATTAAAAGTCAACCATGAAGTGTAGAAATTCCAGTGTTGTCCCATTTTACAGAGAATCTCATTAAGTTTTTTCTGATACCACGTTTTGACAAGTTTTTTAGAAATGTACGCGGGTGACAGACATTGATGATTTAAAAGCAAGAATCACAGCTGCTATTGAGCGAATTGATGTGGATATGCTGCAGCGTACATGGCAACATTTGGATTATCGATTGGATGTTTTGCGAATCACTGATGGTGCACATATCGAATGTTTGTAACAACGTTACTTTAATAAAAGAAACTTTTGAAAATACAGATTCTAAATAATCTTGTTTAAGAATTTTACGTGTGTTATCAAGAATTTTATTAAAAGATGAAATTGTACAGATAATTTTCGGACACACTGGAATTTCTAAAAAACTTGTCAAAACTTGGTATCAGAAAAAACTTAATGAGATTCTCTGTAAAATGGGACAACACTGGAATTTCTACACTTCATGGTTGACTTTTAATAATAGCCAAAAATTGTACAGATAATTCTCGGACACCCTGTATAATTAGATTTGACAAGCGGTAGCTCGCTATCACTCGCGACCGTTGTACAACTTGGCCCTCCGGGCGGGTAGCACTGTGACATATACTGCTATATTCGCCATTATCCCCATTACCGCCACCCCTCTCCCCCATTACCCCCAACGCCCACTCCCCCATTACCCCCACACACAAAAGTAAAAAACGCCATTACCTCAATTACCCCCACCCCTCTCCCCATTACCTCCCACCCCTCTCCCCATTACCCCCACCCCACTCCCCCAATTACCACACCCCCTCCCCGACTACCCCCTGGCGGGTAGCACTGTGTACTGCTACCCGCCCTCTGGGCTGCGTTCTTTTCTGTAGTTTTATCTCGGTGCTGGGGCCTTCGGATCCAGTAATTGTGACCTAGGACCGGGAAACTTGACAGAGCACATCGGCAGCTCATGGGCTATCAGTTGGTGGTGGTTGCAGAATTTTACGACGTGCCGTTTAGTCTGTGCACGGTTCCGAAGAAAGCGGACACATAGACACACAGACACATTTTAGCTCAATAGTATATAGGATGTTACACATCAAATCCAATTTAGATAAAACACAGATGTATCATATTTAGCATGACCGTAATAATATATATAACTTAATATATATATATATATAATATATATATACACACACACACACACATATATATATATATGTTATGGTCATAGTTTAAAACAAAGAAATAAATCCATTTCGTCAAGAGAAAATAAATGAATTTAAAGATAACATAAAAAAGGAAAATAAATTGGCCATCTGCATTTAATTTTACATTCCGAACTAATTTTGCCCTTGTTCTTTTGTGTCGTATCTTTTCATGTAATCCTAT
Organism: Bathynomus jamesi; assembly: GCA_023014485.1. NCBI lineage: Eukaryota > Metazoa > Arthropoda > Malacostraca > Isopoda > Cirolanidae > Bathynomus > Bathynomus jamesi. Next base: position 248,271 of record JAJOZX010000430.1, on the reverse strand, counting down.
AATGAATTTTATATTAATTTTATATATATAATATATTAGTTTGATATGATATAAAAAGTCCATCAGTCTACTACATCAAATTAAGGTTTTAATTTCTAATAATCTAACTATCTATTTTCAACATTTGAAGACATTAAAAAATGTAACATAAATTTACAAAGGAATACAAATACAAAGGAATACGAAAGAATACAAAGGAATACAAAAGAATACAAAGGAATACGAAAGAATACAAAGGAATACAAAAGAATACAAAGGAATACGAAAGAATACAAAGGAATACGAAAGAATACAAAGGAATACGAAAGAATACAAAGGAATACAAAAGAATACAAAGGAATACAAAAGAATACAAAAGAATACGAAAGAATACAAAGGAATACAAAATAATACAAAGGAATACGAAAGAATACAAAGGAATACAAAGGACACCAAACAGCAACAGACCGGCTGGTCCTTACGAGGCTGTCTGCTTAAGAAGTAAGGTTAAAAGATGTAAGAAAATTTAAAGACAAGTGAAAGTTTTAAAGCAAAGAAAAGAGGTTGAAAGAAAAGAAAGAAATTTAAAGACAAGTGAAAGTTTTAAAGCAAAGAAAAGAGGTTGAAAGAAAAGAAAGAAATTTAAAGATAAAGTGAAAATTTTAGCTGCTTTTTGTTTTGTTAATAAAAATGTTGAGTTTCTTGATGTTTCGCTAGATTCTTGGACTGTACCGTGCCACGAAAGCTCCTCTTCGCTGTAAACTTTTTGCTTGCATTCTTCCATTATTTCTTGAATTTTGTTTTCCTCATATATTATACATTTCTTGTAGATTTTTGTTTAATGATACAATTTTTATGAGGCCCGCCCCCCTGAGTTAATCTATTAAATTTCTTTAGTCCTTTTCCTCTTATAATTTTTTCCTTTTGCTGATTTACTTTACATATCATTGCACAGTGGTCACTGTAAGTAATTTTATCAGTTACTCTATAAGGGGTCCAGATTTTCTTTTCGTCTATATACACTTCCTTTACATGTGAATCATCTTCCTGCTTAATAATTAAGTAGTCCAATCTTGATTTAGAATCTCCTTCCCTTCTTGTCCAAAGTCCTTTACATAAATTGTTAGAGTTAAGAAGTGTTAGACCTTTTGACTCTATTAAATTGATGAGGAATGTACCTGATTTGATAACTTCATCTTTATTATTTACTATTATCTTTCCTATTTTGCAGTTAAAGTCCCCACATATAAGTATTTTTTCTTCTCTTGACTCTGCTTTATCTATTTGTTTTTCAATAGTATTATACATGTTCTTGAATATTTCAACACTGTTTCTCGATTCTTGTGGTGCGTATATGACTCCAAGTCACATATATGACTCCAAGTCTTCCATTGCTAATTAATATCCACATTTGTTCACTTGAGTCATGTATTCTTTCTACCTCACAACAGAAGTTTAATATGTCATCTTTCACAAGTACTACAATTCCTCCTTTACCTTCCTCGCTTTATAGTATAAAATATTTGTATCCTTTCAATTGTACTTTTTCATTTTCTTTTACATATGATTCTGTTATACATACTATTTTTTTTTTCATCAATGATTTCTTGTAGTGATGCAATTCTTTTATTTAAGCCCCCTTATATTGACATAGTAAATTGAGAAAATTTTAAACTTGTTACGATTTATAATACTCCTCCTAGTTTTTATTGTACTCTTTGTCGTTATTTTTCCTTCTCTCCAATTTACATTGGTTACACTTCCTGCAGTCTGTATTGCATTGGTTGTGCTGTTACTCCTGGTATCTGTGCATTCACATAAGGTTCCCTGGCTCCTTGATTTTTTATTTCTTCTTGTCCCCCTTGTTGTCCTCCCGTTATCTGATTCCAATATCTTGGCTGAATATCCTCTTGAGTTTGTTGGTATACAACCTTTCTTTCTATAGCTTCCTCCAGTTTGCTTAATTTTTGGTACAGCAATTGTTCTAAAAAATCCATTCTATTTTCTACTTCTTGTGAGCTCGTTTCACCTCTATTGCTATTTCTAGACCTATCATACCTTCCTCTATTTTGTTTGTATTGCCCATAATTATACAGGGTGGGCCGTAAGTTTCCATACATAGGAAAAATTAAACGTTTGTTTTTATGTTTCAGATACCCTAAGAATATGCGTTTGACGTAAGATCTTGTTTACTGATGAAGCAAATTTTTACGTCAATGGAGAGTTTAATCGGCAAAACATACGTTATTGGAGTAATGCTAACCCTAACTGGCTGAGTCCGACGAAGATGCAAGGTGCCGGTAAAGTGATGGTGTGGGCCGGGATATGGGGTGACAGAATTATTGGACCAATTTTTGTCAGTGGAAATCTTAATGCCGAAAGGTATCTTAACATGTTGCAAGAAGAGATTTTCCCATCCCTGCTAAACGAGGAAGGTAACTTCCCAGTTTACTTCCAGCAAGATGGAGCTCCACCTCATTATGGTCTTCACGTGCGTCGGTATTTGGATCAGCAGTTTCCGGATGCTTGGATTGGTCGGCGTGGTCCTGTGGAGTGGCCTCCCAGATCCCCAGATCTCACCCCCCTTGATTTCTATCTTTGGGGGCACTTGAAGGCCATGGTGTATCAGGAAAAGATACGAGACATAAATCATCTAAAGGAACGTATCACCAACGCCATTACAAGCATAACGTCAACTGTGCTAATGCGTGTTCATCAACAGTGGGGAACACGTATTGAAATGTGTTTTCAAAACAATGGCAACCATGTAGAGCATATTATATAAATAAAAATGGTTGTCCATAAAAAAATGTTTATTTTTCCTATGTATGGAAACTTACGGCCCACCCTGTACTAGTTTCCATTCCATCTTTTATCTTCACTTCTATATCCTTGGTTATTCTGATAATTTCCATACCTGTACATTTCCTCCTTCTTTAACTGCTCTGTTTCCCTTGTCTTGTTTCCTAATATTAATCTACTTTTTGCATTATATCCTTGCTCTTTTCTGTTATCCTCTGCATAACATCTAAATCTACAGTGACCATAGTACCAGCAATCCATATGACCAAACCAACAGTTTCTATTCCTATAATATTCTCTAGTATAAAATTTACGTACAGCAAGCCTTCTCCCATTTTGGACTCTTTCTTTCTCTAATTTCATCGCTTCCTGTTTCATTTTCTCCCCTCTTTTCTTTGATACTAGCATTGTCCATTTCTCTTTTTTCTGCCTCATCCCTGCTGTATTTATTTGTTCTAGAGTTAACTCCTCCATGTATTTGATTCTGTTCATCACCCTTATCCTCATGATTGGTTCTTTCTTCTGCCTTCTTTTTACCTTTCACTCTATATGCTTCATCCAGTAATTCTCTATTAGTTTCCTTTAACTGTTCTACCATCTCATTTAGATTATTATTTGTTCTCTTTCCATCCATTCTTTCCATTATTTAATTTTCTAATTCAGCCTTATATTTTTCTGCTTCTCCTTGTATTTTTCTTAGCTCATTATCTTTGGCTTTACTTATTTCTTTTGCGTTTGCCTGATAAGCAATCAGTTCTCCCCTACATTTGTCATATTTTTCCTTATACCACTCACATTCCTTCCTTGATTCCCCAAGTTCTGTTCCTTCAGTTTTATTATTGTGTCCTTTTTTGCCCCACCCTGTTGTTCTAGGTTTCTCTCATCTCTCTGTATCTAATCTTTGACATGTCCCACACACTTTTTACAAAACCAAAATAAGCCCTCTATTGATTCACAACTCTGAATTGACTTTATTTTTGTTTTATTAAGATTATGGTAATTCCAGCATGACCGTCTTTTGCATTTATCACATGCAACACTTTTCCCTGGGATTTCTCCGCCACAGATCTGACAGCCTTCTTCTTTTCCCAATTGTCATCATTACAACTTGTTATCTGTGGTGAGGTCCAAAACTTGTTTTCCCCATTTTGTAGCTTATATTAATCAATTCACTTATTTCTTCTTCAGGTAATTGGCTGTCTGACCCATTCTTTAGGCCCTGTAAAGTGAGAAAGTTGCAATGAAACTTTAATTTTTTAAAATTGTTGCTTAATTAATAGAAAATATCCAGCTTTCCTGCAGTTTAAATGGAGTAATAGTAATTTGCGTAATTCACGGACTTATAGAAATTGTCAACACCAACTGCTGACTTCTGAAATTAAGTTTTATTGTAAGTAAGTTTTATTGTATCCTTATGCTTTTTCAGCTAACTTAACTATTCTTCCCCTTGCACTTACGGCAGGCTCCTCTTTATTTACTGTCCTCACACATCCTGTCTTAATGTTTTCTGCCATTGTTGTTTTCAGTATCAGTAGTGTTCACAAATCTTCTAGATACCGGAGACGTTGCTTTGCCAGAATGCAGAATCCACAATTTTCTAGATGTCACAAATCTAGCTTAAAATCCACAACAGATCAGAGTAAATCCAGTTAGTCCCTTTTTAATCAATTTTAATAACTTTTAATCACTTTTAATCAGAGCTCTAAATTGCACGTCTACATCCTACGAAAAATCATACAAAAATACTAGCACCACCAGAATCACGACCATTAGGATGATTTTTTTTATCTTTGTACTTTGTATCAGCAGTCAAAACATTGAAAGAGGTGATATTATTTGTTAAAAGTTCTTAATTACAAAATACAATGTTTCATTCATGTGATTGTTTCAGTACAGATTTTTATAGCAACATTTTATAAGATTTTAGGCCTAGGGTCATTTAAACGTCATAGTTCCAACAACGTAAGTAAATTGAAAGTTCCTGCCAGGGTTAATCTCAGCAATTCAATCTTATTCACTGCATATTTGATTCATAATTTTAAGCTTTTATAATGACGTTCATCATTTACATGTTTGTTTAATTAAAGGGAAATCAACGAGGTTTATTGATCTCCTTTATTAATGACGTTTATTACTTTGATTCAAAGATCAATGGTGATCCATAAGTAATCTATGTATTTAACTTAATTACATTTATTATAGGGCCTACAGTAATTGCCCATTATAACTACCCATTTCAAATAAAAATTTTCTCATTATTGTCTCATAAATATTCTACATTAGACTCATTATTATTATATGTATATATATTTTGGCGACTGACGAGTGTTTGGGAAACCCTAATCTAATTAGGAAAAGGAACATCAGCGCAGTTGCAAATATTTTGTTTTATTTCAGACGTTTTGGAACAGTGAAGTTTCATCTTCACTGACTAAACTATTAGAATTAAAATCGCTTACACATTACAAACTTGACCCTTTCGAGTCTCCTGGGACTTAAAGCATATATGATACATTACTGTTTTACTAGTAAAGTACCTACCTGATTAGAGTGTAAATAACGAAAGAAAGATTAGGAAAGAAATCTTTTATACTGTAACTTGAAGAGCCTAATCATTTTCATTAATCAGTAAAGTAACATAAATTTCATCAACTGTTGCCGCAAAATAGAAGTCAACATCTTCCTTCTTTGACTAATCAATTTTAAAATTAGAAAGAGCCGTTTTGAGCAGAAAACTGAGATTTGTTTATAAAAAAACTCTGAACAGGTAGCTAGAACAACCTGAAAAAAGTGTTAGCAGCTGACGAGGAAGCTTCTAACAGTGGCTGCATCCTCCAGCGCGGGACACGTCAACGCGAAGAAGAGGCGACGTCAAACCAAAACATCAACGCGCTGGTGGCCAAACTTCCTCAAATCTCCGTGCAGCGGGCTGTCTACGGTTGGCCAGACTGGCAGTCGACGGCCTGTTGCGTGGCACGGTCAGAGTGCCGATCGGCTCCCGGGGCCGGACCTATTCTCAGCGTGCTATTTTTTCAATTACAGGGAGCAATTGCGTGCTCCCCGAACTACTCTTACTCTCTGGCGACATTAAGACTAATCCAGGCCCCACTACAACTTACACATGTCACCATACACAAAGACATAGACACAATAGGACCATGAGACACATACAGAAGCATAATATTAACATATTACAGTACAACGTAGATGGCCTCACAAACAAAATCATGCAGCTTAGGGAATTCGTACACAAACAAAACATTCACATAGCACTTATACAAGAAAACAAAACTAAAACGCACACACAAAACACCCACCATCCCTGACTTCACGGCGATCCGTCAAGATCGTACTGGGGTAACGGGGGTGGACTCATCACTTACATACGTAAAAGCATTAGCTACACTGATGCTACCCAAAACATTACAAACACAATCCAAGCAGATAACACGATAGAAATACAGGCAGTTAACATTAAAACGCGCGCAAAACACAACACCACACTAATCAACATTTACATCCCACCAGATAGTTCACCTCAGGTGCCAGCCAATTACAATCCACAGTTACACACAATCTGGCCTCTCTCACTAATGTCATCTTAGGAGGAGACTTCAACGCCAAAGACACTAGTTGGTACCTGCACAACCAAAGCAACACCAGAGGCGCCAATATAGCCACACAACTAAACAGCCTCTTCATTCTTAACAATACAGAAGAACATACACACATACCACATCAAGCAGGATACTCAAACTCCTCCCCAGACATAACGTTCTGTTCCGCCTCACTAGCAACACATACACAATGGAGAACAGAAAAACAACTGTCATCAGACCACCTGCCCATCATCATTACAACACATTCTACACTCTGCCCCAACAGCCTTAGGCACACTTACAGAAATTACAAGAAAGCTGATTGGGAACAGTTCAAAATACAGACTGAGGAACAATTCACCACATTAAACAGCACACCCATCATAAACATCAATACAACACTCAAGACATTTAATCAGATCATCAATAATGCAAACAAATACATACCGAAGGGCAACATTAGGAAATACAACCCAAATTACACTAGAGAAATAGCCCACCTTATAAGGCAACGTAACAACCTCAAATATAACACACAAACCCCACACACAGAAGCCATAAAACAGCAGATACAACAGCTCAACACAGAAATAAACAACAAACTCAAAGAAAAACAAACAGAAACATTTAGGGAATTCATAACAACATTAAACCACTCCACAGATACATCCAGGCTATACAAGACTATAAACGGCATTACCCACTCTAACAGCGGCATTCACACCTCACACGCGGCTATCTGTCGCAGCCAAAATAATATCCCAACATACACACAACAAGCTAACATTCTAGTTAATCACTACGCAAAGATAAGTCACTTAAACAGAGACAACAACCAGAAACATGCAGACAGACAAACAGCCAGACACAAGAAAACCTATAGACTCGACACAACCATTACACCCTTCAATACAGACCAGACCACCAAGATCATCAAAAACATTAAGAATTCGAAGGCTACTGGACCAGACAACATATCTAACATACACCTTAAACACTTGGGCCCACAAGGAATACTAGCTCTCACAAATATCAGCACATATTCATACCAACACTGTATTATTCCTGACATATGGAAACAAGGTAAAATTATTACACTACTCAAACCAAACAAAAATCCAACACAACCAGCTTCCTATAGACCCATTACTTTACTATGCACACCTTCCAAAGTAACAGAAAGACTAATCTTACAAATCACCAACCCACACATTCCACTATCGCCTACTCAACATGGATTCAGACCTCACCACTCAACCACGACATTACTCACTAACCTCACGCAGCACATCATGGATGGCATCAACTCCAGACGACCAGCTCAACGTACACTATTAGCAACAATAGACATTAGTAAAGCATTTGATGCTATCCCACGCTTCCCTCTCATAAACAAAATACTCAACACAAACCTGCGCAATAACACCAAAAGGTGGCTGAGCAACTATCTTTCAGGAAGATACTCACATGTCACATTTAATGGCAAGTCATCAAAAACAAGCTTTTTCCGAACGGGGTCCCTCAAGGCTCTGTTCTCTCACCAACACTCTTCAACTTATACATGCATGACATTCCAACACCCATAGATAACAGGCTTACATTATCATCATATGCAGATGACATCACTCTAACATCCACCCACAACAACATCGACACCGCTACAAATAACCTACAAACATACATAAACAGTATACAAGACTGGCTCACACACAATAGACTCAAAGTAGCCCCCACAAAATCAACCATCACCTTGCTTACAAGCAACACAAAAGAACACCAGATAACTCCACAGATTACACTAAACAACATCAACATTCCACACACTCACAGGACCAAAATACTTCGGGTCACATACAACACATCATTATCTTTTGCAAACCACATTCAGGATATTAAAAACAAATGTACGTCAAGACTTAACACGCTTAGGGTACTAACAGGCACAAACTTCGGACACCAGCAGGAAACAACATCACTCATATACAGACAATATATTCGCTCAGTTATGGACTATTCTAGCCCATGCTGGGCACCCATTATCTCAAACACACACATAAACACCTTACAGACAATACAAAACAACGCACTTCGTATCATTACAGGATGCACTCAAACAACACCAATAGAACACCTGCACACAGAAACAAAAATACTGAAAGTTAGGGAACATTTAGACATGAGGGGAACACAATTCATGGCAGCAGCGACAACTAACCCACAACACCCTTGCCACTACATGTACAATCACGCACCGACACCTCGCATCATTAAGGTAACACCAGAGAGACATTATAACCAAATACTTCATTCCATACCACGCCCCACAGACATCACACAGTACAGAAAACACATACACACACACCTAACCCACAAAGCACTGACACGACTCGGTCCGAATGCGGTCCTAGGTGCGAAGCCGCCACCCATTAACAGGTCAGAGATCAGCCTGAGCAGATCGGATCGAGTTAACTTAGCACGATTCCGATGTGGACATCACCCCAACTTACTAACATATAAACACAGACTAGACAACTCCATAGACGACACCTGCCACCTGTGCCACGACACACCACAAACAATTGAACACATTATGACAGACTGTACCGCTCTAGCACAACAACGAACACAACACAACATCACTAGTGCGCTGAACCTCTGGTCCACTCCGAAGAGGGTGATCGGTTACCTGCGCGCCGCCGGCTTGCTCGATCAGGGTGGGCTGATCGGCTAAACAACAACAACAACAACTAGTAAGAAAATTTAAAATCAATTTTGAAAGGGTTAAAACAGAATTATAATTGCCAGTTGTAAAATATAATAAAATAAAAATATAAAATAAAAAGAGCACGACAAACTTATGTAAAACACAATAAATCTGTTGAGGAGTTATAATTATTTAAAGTAGGTCTCTCTTTTTAAATGTATAACGACTCCATCATGTTAAAGTAGGGTGTGTCGAATTTTTCAACTTTCAAATTCCAAATATGAGGGGTGCTAAAAAGTTGCAGCATGACTTAGGAATTCTAAAGATATTTTTGTTAATTTAATATAATTTAGTTTTGCTTGGTAAGAAGCTACATAAAAATAGTGACTTTTTTGACTTTTTGTGAATTATATAATAATTATTGTATTAATAATTATATATGCTGTATATATAATGCACTGCTGTTTTTGCTTATTTCACAGGTTGAAACATATTCATCAGTGTGCTGAAGATTACTTGTCCGTCAGTGCTACCATCCTAACCAGTGGGAATTGACCTACAATGGCTTCTAAAAGGAGGACAAGACTGGGGACATTCACACATATGAGCAACCTAATTGGAACTGGTAGAGAGTTGTTGCCCTCTGAACTCCCAACTCTGCGAGACGTTCTGAAATATGGGCTACTGCTAAGAGAACAAAGTGGTGAGGATGTGAGAAACTACCCAGCAGCCAGTCTTGCAAAGGACATTTACCCTAAATTGCTTGAAAAGTGGGAACGAGCAAACAGTTCTTTTGTAGCCCCCGTTGTAAATTCACGAGTCACAATCTTAAACAAGATCCAAGAGAGCTGGGAGCAGGCCAAAAACATATCTCTTGGGAGAGGAAAGCTACATGTCAAAGAGGCTTTCATTGCAAAACTTGACAAGCTTTTTGACATCCTCAGTTGCAAGTGTAAAATTGTTCTCTGCTCTGAATTTGGCCGCCTTGCAGATGCTGGTTGCAAAAACGAAACTCACATTAACTGTACATGCCCTAGGGAGATGAAGATCCCTGTGAAGGAACTTGCTTTCATTAAAGGTCAGAGAGACAAGTCTGGTTCTATTGGACCATATCAGATTGGCTTGCCAGATCAACCTGAGCACAACAGACAAGTCAAAAAGCAGAAGCGGCAAGAAGACGAAAGAAGAAGGCTTGCTGAATATAAGCAGACAAGTAAACAGGATGTTTCAATGCCATCAAATGAAATAATTTTCTCTGATGATGAAAATGAAGAACAAATAGCTGATGCTCAAGATGGAAAGGATGGAAGTTATGAAGTGACATTAGAAATACCAAGCACGTCTTCAACTTCCAATAAAAAGCCAGAGTACAACACATTAGAAATACCTAATGTTGCTATGCATAGCATCAGATATGGTGTTGGCCTGCGTGCCACAGCTGCCATCACCACTGCTGTCTTTATGGATGCTGGCTTGATCACTGAAGAAGACAAGAGACTTGTAGTTGATCACAATAAAGTCAAGAGGGCCCAAGAAAAAGTTATGAGATCCCTGGATCAGGAATTTGATGATCTTTGTAAGAAGGGTGAAATTGACTGCATCTTCTTTGACGTCCGTCAAGATACAACTAAAGTTATGCTGAAAGCAGACAATTCAGATCGTCAGTTCCCCAGCATCATCAAAGAAGAGCATTATTCTGTGTGCAGTGAGCCAGGTGGAAGATATCTCTACCACTTCACTCCTGAGAAAGGCTCAACGAGAAAAAGACCTGCTGAAGTTATTGCTAATAATCTTGTAGATTTCATGAAGAAGAAGGGCATTGATAAAAGCCTGCAGGCCATTGGAGGTGATTCTACAAATGTTAACACTGGCTGGGAGGGTGGTTCCATGCATTGGGTAGAGGTCAAGCTTTGCCGTAAGCTGATCTGGTTGGTTTGTGCCCTCCACACTAACGAGTTACCCCTGCGACACTTGATCACAGCACTGGATGGGAAGACCTTGTCTAACAACAAGTGGACAGGTAACATTGGCAAGATGCTAGACACTGCAACCGAACTTGAAATTGATCCTTCATTCACCAAACTCTCAATTGGAGAGCCTCTTACTTCACTGAGTGACAATGTCGTAAAGGATCTCTCTACTGATCAAGCGTACGGGTATAGGATCACACAGGCCATAAGGACAGGAGAACTTCCCACAGATCTGGCCCTTCTTGAAATTGGTCCAGTGAGCCATTCAAGGTGGTTGACAACAGCAAACAGGCTTTGTCGCATATGGGTTTCAAAACATGGCCTTAAAGGCAAAACCTCAACAACTTAAGACTGATAGTGGAATACATTGTTGGTGTGTACTACCCCTGTTGGTTCAACATCAAAGTAAAACACTCTTGGGTGGAAGGCCCACGCCACATCTTGTTTCAGCTGCAGCTAGTTAGGCTGCAAAAGAATGCTGTAGTGGATGCTGTTTTGCCAACCATCAAGCGCTCAGCATGGTATGCATTCAGCGAAATGATAATCCAGACACTCTTGTGCTCAGATGACAGTGAGGAGAGGAGAGCTGGTGTCCAAAAGATTGTTGACATGAGGGGTGGAGATGATGACACACTTGGAGATCTTTCTGTACGTCCCAGGAAGACACCTTCCATCAACCCCAGTGCTTCTTCCGTGTTGGAGCTGACAGACTGGTCTGACGGGGTATTTGAACCTCCTTTGACATGTAAACTGACTACAGCGGAAGTAAAGAAGTTCTTTGACAAGCCTATGCAAGTTCCACAGTGGCCCTATCATGCTCAGTCAATAGAGAGGTGTGTGAAACAAGTCACAGAGGCAGCAGGCAGGGTGTATGCACATTAGGGTTATGACATTTTTATAACCTCATGTTCCTGTATCATAAATCGATGAACGTTTGCCCCCTGACAATGAAAATAACAGTTTTTTTGATATATGTTGAAAAAACTTCACCCCAAAATAAAAAATAAAAAATTAATAAAATAATAAATATTGGTTGCTCCTTGGTATATCTATTGCAGATGGGTCTCTGTTCCAGTGATTTTCCAGAGTATTTAGTGCTTTTCGGTATTGTTGCAAGATATTGGACAATTTATGATAATCATCAGGTAACCAATCTAGAATGGCGCAATGCAGCTGTCTCGAATATACTAATATACTATATTTGCTTTCGGGGTGACATTGTTTTTTAATTCTGAAGAATTAGACCCTTTTTTATTGTTTTCAAGCAAAAGTTCATCGATTGATGATACAGGAAACAATATTTATGACAAAAAATTAAAAAGTCATAACCCTAAATTGCACATGAGAAACGTGAGGGCTATATCAGAGGCCAAGAAGCAAGTCGGCGGCTGATGTCCAAGAACGAATCAAAGCAAGACTTGATGAAACTTGTTTAAATATTTTTTTTTACTGATGTCATTACTTTCTAATGTTGTTTTATGATTACAAGGATATGTTTTATGAGTACTAGGATATGTTTTATGCAGAGAAACTAAAATTTTTATAGCATTACCTGACATTTTGAGAAGCTAAAATTAATAAATGTTGTTTTCCGAGAGCAATTTATGTGCTTTTTAATCAAACGTAGATTTACCAAGCTAAGTATTGAGCAATCACAAAATAATAGCAGATTTGAATTCTTCACATCCAAAAACATATTTTTAAAACCCCTCAGTGAAGGAATTGGCAAAAATTAATTTTCACCTCCCAAATTGACACACCCTAATGTTAAAGTCCGAGTCTGATCCACCAGTGCCGAGAACAGCGAAAATTTAGCCCGAAAATGGGTGGCATTAGTGGTGCGAGTGTTCCCGTATTGTAGAATAAGGTGCTTTAACTAGGTGATAATTTGTTCGTATAAAGTGAGAAAGTTGCAATGAAACCTTAATTTTTTAAATTGTTGCTTGATTAATAGAAAATATCCAGCTTTCCTGCAGTTTAAATTGAGTAATGGTAATTTGCATAATTCAAGGATTTATAGAAATTGTCAACACCAACTGCTGACTTCTGAAATTAAGCTTGAAAGACGTAAGGTTAATGCTTGTGGATTTCAGGCTTGCCGATTAAAGCTCAGTTAAAGGCTATAGTTAGTTGGTTTGATTATAATCATTTGCACTGTTTAATTGATTCTACAAAATCAAAATGTATAGCAAAAGTAAATTTTAAACAAAATTGAAAATTGAGAAATTTCAGTTGTGATAATGATTCTAATGTTACAAACCTCAAATCTCTGATTTTTTAAATTTTCAAGCAGATATCGCTTTGACTTTGAAAAGTAGGTACTATCTAAAGGGCTCAAATTTGTGTTTAGTCCGAGAAACCTTAACTTTATCAACCATTTTTTAACTTTTGAAAGATTTTTTAAAAGAGTGTTAAGTAATACTATTTTTATCTACACCAAAAAGTATCTGCTCTGTAACAAACTCATTGAGACATTTTGCGTTTTTCTCTTTTTAATTTTTTAATCGTTTTAAATATAATCCAAATGTCACCAAAGCCCTACAAGGGAAATGGGACTGTTTTACTTAACAAAACTGATTATATTTCTTAGAAGAATGAAATTCTCCTTGACGTTTCCAAGTTCGTTTCGGTGACAACCAATATGTTTGCATTGTTAATAAAACTGGAAGATAGGGTTAACAGGTTTTCGCCAAAAATGAAGGAAATGAGTACCATTAATAATGAACTGTTTTTAGACTTATTTGTGTCTAGTGCTTGGGTGATGTATGGCCTTCCCAGGGTTCATAAAGTTAATGTCCCATTAAGACCTATTTTGTCAGCCATAAAACCTCGCAGTTAAGGTATTTCCAAGTTCTCGATCCCCAACCTTGCTCCCCTTAACCCTTTAAGGACTGAAGATGCCAATTGCTAACGTTTCAAATACACGCATTCATAACTTAACCTACAAAAAATTCAGGGCTTAAAGGGTTAACTAAGAATCAACATACCGTAAGTGATACGTTTAATTTTGTTTGTGAAATTACAGAGTTGAATGTTGATAGTAAAAATTATATCATGGCTAGTTTTGATGTAAAATCTGTTCACAAATATCCCATTATGTGAAACTATTGATATATGCTCAAACTTATTGTTCAGGGATTCCGACCTTGTTTCCGGTTTTCAATCTTTCAATCATAACCAGTTGAAAACTTTTATTGAACTGACTGTAAATGATATCATTTTTATCTTTAATAGTAAGTTTTATAAACAGGTAGATGGGGTAGCAATGGGCTCCCGCTTGGGACACACTATGGATAATTCGTTTTTATGCTTTCACGAATAGAACTGGTTATTTGACTGTTCTCCGGATTTGAAACCAATTTTTTATCGTAGATGACACTTTTTATTGTTTAAATCTGTTGAACATGTTCCTCTCTTTCTTGACCATGATAACTCTAAACATAGTAATATAGAATTCAATTTCGAAGTTGAGGTGAATGAATGCTTGTCATTTTTGGATATTTCGATTACTCGAACTAATGACGGTTTTAAATCTTCAGTTTACCGTAAGCCCACTTTTACCAGTTTGACCACCAGATTCGACTCCTTTCTCCCGTTGAAATACAAACGTAATCTGATTGCTACACCGAAGAACAGAGCATATAAAATTTGTTCCACTTGCGTTTCTCTCCACTTAGAATTTGAATTTCTTAGAGAATTTCCTCATCGAAATGGCTATCGTATGAATTTTATTAATTCGGTGATAGGTAATACTTTAAATAAGTTATTAACTCCTGGTTCGACGCAGATTACAACAGTTTCCAGGAACAAAGTTTATCTACTTCTTCCGTACACTGGTTCTATGAGTTTACACTTGAGAAACCAGCTTTGTAAGTTTACAGTATCAGAAAATTGTATCCCCAACTGAAACTTAAAATAACTTTTAAACCACATACAATAATGGCTATTTTATTCTTAAAGATCAAATACTGACTCTGCTCAAATCCTCAATTATAATCTGTAGGTTCACGTACAATTACTGTATGGGATCCTAGTCATCCTACATCGGAAAACAAAACGACAATTGGAATCCCGCATTTTTTAACACCTGGGCAGATCGGTATGAACAAATTATCCTTTTGGCGGATTAGAGTCGCTATTTATTTAAAAGGAGTGATCTACTTTAAATAATTATAATTCTTCAACGGATTTATTGTGAATTAATTAAGTTTGCTTTACTCTTTTTAGTTTTATTTTATTGTGTTTTACAACTGGTAATTATTACTTTGTTTTAAGTTTGTAATGTGTAAAATATTTTAATTTCAATATTTTAATGTTTTAGTCATTGAAGATGGAACCTGACTCTTTCGAAACGTCTCAAATAAAACAAAATATTTGTACCGGCGGTAATGTTTCTTCTCCTAGTTTTATATATATATATATTGTATAACTCAGTGTTTCATGCCTTATACCATAAGCTTTTAAACGTAACGTGGTAAATATTGTGAAAGAAGTAATGAGAAACAGTGAGTACCATTATCAAGATACGAGAATAACTTCCACCGAAACCCCCAACTAGGACTAGGATCAAAAGTAGTCCAATTCTACGGTGATGACAGCCTTCTTTTAAAGTTTCTCCGGAAAACTAAGATAATATATACTCGTGTGTGTGTATATATATATATATATATATATATGTGTGTGTGTGTGTGTGTGTGTGTGTGTGTGTGTGTTTGTGTGGATATACTGAATTTTTTAAAAAATTCATTGATACTGCATAACCAATAGAAGCATCAGAATAAAGAAAAATGTAATGCACATATTGTAATGCATATATAATGTGTACATTCAAGGAAATAAAAATAATCATAAATACATATTGGATGAAGTTTATAATGAAATTCTACATTATTTATAAATTTATTCCACTGTATAATCAAGAGAGATAATACAATGCAAAGAGTTTAACCTTACTAATAATAGTAGTATGGCAGCAAAAAGTTAAAGGGGTGCCATTGCCAGTGCCACTGATACAGTAGCCAATAAGGTTTTATACACAACATTTTAAATTTCTACATATGCTCCTGCACTGTCAACACATTTCCTTAATTGAACTGGCACGTTCGCTACTGCTGATAGCAATACAGTATGCTTTCAGGAATATTGGTAAGAACATTGGTTATTATCTCCTCCAGTTTATCCAGGTTTTTTTGGTTTCGTGCGATAAACTTCTTTCTTGGCCCATCCCCACAGTTAAAAGTCATAAGGCGTGAAGTCTGGGCTGCAGGGAGGCCGTTCATGAACGCCACGTCCTGGAAATGATCGTGCAGCCATGCGCGGACACCATTTTCGAAATGAGGGGGTGCCCCATCCTGCATGAAATGAAGTGTTGCGATGCTTTCCCACTGAGAGATGACTGGCCACACACAGTCTTGTAGCATTTCGAGGTATCTTGCACCATTCATTGTGTTCCTCAAAATGAAAGGTCTAACAACTGTGGTGGATGTGATACCACACCAGACTGTTACCTTTGGACGACCCTGAGCCTTTTCCACACAGTGGACAGGATTGACTGTTGCCCAATAATGAGAGTTGTGTCGGTTTACGAACTCGCCAACGTGAAACACTGCCTCATCACTCCACAGAGTGTTCTCAAACAACTGTGGCCAGTCATCATTCCAACCCAAAAAAGATTTCTGCGAATTCTATCCTTCTGTCACAGTCTTCAGGAAACAGCTGATGAACGTAATGGGGTTTCCAAAGTTTGAAAGAGAGGTTTTTCTGAGAATTGTCTGCACTGCGTAATGTGTCAGTCCACTTTCACGTGCACCTGCACGCACTGATTTTCCGGGGCTTCTTGTAAACATCTCAGTCACTGTGATGATGTTCTCGGGAGTCCGCGAGGTTGATGGTCGTCCAGATCTTTTCTTGTCTGTGACACAGCCTGTTGTCATTAACTTTTGATTTGGTCAGTGTTGCAGTAACTCCATGTAACTCGTATCACTGATCCCCAAACTTCGTAATGAGCTTGCGATTTTGATCCCTCTCTTGCAAACTCATAACTGGATGGTATTATTCACCTGCAAAAAAGAAAGTCATGTTAAGTTCTTTTTAAACCTTATTGGATAATCTATCATTTACAATTTGTTTCATTAAAATCAGTTCAAAAATAAAATTCCTACAACCATTGAAAAATAGGTAGTGACTTATCATACACCCTGTAGTTACAGTCACTAATCATCGTATTGTTTGCTAAATTTTATATCCACGAACGGGGCATTCAAAATACTGATTGGCGGAATGATTTCCTTATGACTTGATTGCATCGTCACATTCAAATTTATTTCTCAACTAGTTAGGGTGTTTCTACCTCGTGGTGTACGGACGTTTTGTTTCCGCTCTGTGTAATATCGAAATAACTAGTGTTTATAAGTTCATCGTTAAATTCTAGCTTATACCAGGGTGTGTATTTAATATCAGTGAATTCGCGATAATAATTTATTAAGTAAAACCCGGTGGTATATAGCTTGCACAAAGAAAAAACATCAATTGAAACATAAATTGAAAAAAATCGAACAGAAAACAGCTCCTAGATGTGTACATTATGGCTACAGAGGGAAAGAAGGTCAGATAAAATTCGGAAGAGCCATAAAACGGGAAGGTCGAGTTTTCGAGACGAAATTTGAGAAGTGAGAAGAAAAGAAGCAAAATAAAGGAAAGAATGGCCAAAAATACGAAGAAATGTGTAAATTGCGGTAAATTAAGAAAGCTGAATAGAGGTGGATTATGTTTAATGGAATGCGCTGCGCACCAGTTCTGCGATTGCAGAAATGAAGCAGACCAGACCACGGGCTTAAAGTGCATTCTGTGCAATACCTTTAAACACTACGAATGCATGAGCTTAGATAGAAAAGACAGGAAAATGATAAATGGAATAAATAACAAAATCATAGGCCTTTATGGTTTCCTGTGCGTCAAGTGCATGGAAAACAATAGGAAATTAGTACAAAGGGGAATACAAAATGTTAAAATAGAAGAACCAAGTGCAGCGGTTTTACCGACAGAAAACTAGGAAACAACAGAAAAAGCTGACACAACCGAAAACGAGATTAAGGAGAACACACTACAGGGAGGTGCAAAAGCAGCCTCAGATGAAGAAATACCAACTGCAAAGGAGAGAGATACCAGATACACGCTGAAGACAAGAAAACCACTGAGTAGGGAAGAAGTGATGGTGGAGCGGAAGAAGGAAATTGAATCACATAAGACGCGAAGGAATTTAAACGACGAGCCATATGAGAATATTATAAAACAGGTTCGTGCAAATATGCTCAAACTGCATGTACAATCACCCCCAAAAATACTTCTATATGATGAGGAATGGAAGATGCAGGTACGGACCAAACTGCAACTTTTTCCACCTCGTATGTGCAGACAGTCATTACGGAGAAAAAAATGCCTGAACATAGAGTGACCATATTTTCACATAAAGGGTACAAAAGAAGAGAACGAAAAATAACAGATCAGATCCGAAATAAAAGTAATAACAAGAGTAATGAACCATATTTTTTAGAGGAAATGAGGATAATAAAAGTACAGTTTGCCTTTCTAACAAGAAAAGACAGAACGCCGCAAATATTACCACAACATTACATACATCACCCTTCTATTCAACACTACCCACCAATAATACAACACCCACAGTGGTATCAAGGGCCGCAACCCCAACACTCCTAAATGCAGCGGCCCAACCATAAACACCAAACAGGAACCGACATCGACCAGGAAACGATCATTATTTAGGAAAATCGAACACGAAGATTAGAAACCCGGTAAATGTATTATACATAAATATACAAGGCCTCTATACTGACATGCAGACTGCAAATTACAATACTTGCAAAATTTAGCTACAGAAACCAGCATAGATATCATATGCCTAGCGGAAACACACTTACATAAATGCGAAAAAGGCTGTGAAAACTGCATCGAGAATACTGAAATAGCAATGCTGGACTACAACATATACAGAGCAGATAGAGTGGCTAGACGAGAGGGCGGGTGTTGTATCTACGTGAAAAACACATACACATGTGAGATGAAGGTAAACAAAACAAACAGTACAGTCGAAATTATTATTTTAGAAATAAAAGAACTGAACCTAATCATTATGAACGTCTACAGATTACCAAACACCACAAAAAGTAAATTCAAATTTGCCATTAATGAAGTAGAAAACATATTAAAATTACTTGAAACTCGAGCAACAAATATTCTAATTTGCGGAGATTTTAATTTCCCATTCATAACGTGGAAGGAAAATGACGAAATCATGTATGTTGAGAAGTTTCATAGCAACATTACAAAAGATGATAGAACCCAAGCAATAATGCTATTAGATATGATGGAAAATTACGCCCTTACTCAGGAAATCTGTGAAGCCACTAGAAAAGAGACCGTTTAGGATTTAATTTTGAAAAATAACAATGAGATAATAATAAATAAAAAGGTAAGGCACACAAATTTCTCGAACCATAACCTAATCGATATACAATTGAAGTTAGCACCCATAGGTCCGAAAACGCATCCCAGAGAGTCAGAAGGAATATTTGAAGGCTTAAACATAAATTCAAAGAAAGTAGATTGGGAAAGTGTAAATAAAGATTTAAAGGAAGTAAATTGGGAATTGCTACTTTACGAGAAGACTCCAGAACAAATACTAGGTATAATGGAAACTGAAGCCAAATCTATATTACTGAAGCATGTTCGAGAGGGCCAAAAGAGAAAACGTAGCAAGCTCGAGAGAAAAATCAGGACTCTATTTAGACAACGGAAGCAAATCGTAAAACATCTCCACAGATGCAGGACTGATGCAAGGAGACTCAAACTAGAGAGGAAACTAGGCGAAATAGAAATGGACCTAAAGCAAACATTTATACATAAGACAAACGAGGAGGAAAACAAAGCAGCAGAAAACATAAAAAATAACCCAAAATACTTCTACATGTTTGCGAAAAGGAAAATGCAGTGTAAAGAGAGTATTGGTCCGTTGATAGACGAGGATGCCAAACACAAATGACCCCCCAAAAAATGAGTGAACTGCTTAAGGAACAATTTAACACCTGTGTTTAGCACCCCTAAGTCCGAGATGAAAGTAAAAAAACCCAGACGAATTTTTCGACATTGATACAAATGGGCCAAGGACAAATTCTGGCATAAAGGAGATGCAATTAAGGTTCTATCACAGATGCGAGACAATTCGGCACCAGGGCCAGACACATGGAGTGCCACGTTTCTGAAGAAATGTAAAGAGAGTATTGCTAAACCGCTATACTTACTGTGGAGGAAATCACTCGACACAGGACAAATTCCACTGCCATTAAAGAACGCGAACATTGCCCCCTTATTTAAAGGTGGTAACAGAGCAATGTCCAAGAATTATCGGCCGGTAGCTCTCACCTCCCACCTTATAAAATGCTTTGAACGTATAATTAGAGGCAAAAACTACCTACTACCTCCAAGAAAAGAACTTATACAACCCAAATCAACATGGTTTCATGGCTGGAAGATCATACCTATCACAGCTATTAGACCACCAGGAGAAAATATTGGAAACACTGTGTCGAGGACAAAACATAGATGTAATATATACTGACTTTGCTAAAGCCTTCGATGGTTAATTTCTATTCTGAATGACAACCAGTATCCATATATATGGACTCTGGTTTTATAGGTTTTTGAGGATGCTAAATACAATTGTGAGGTCCATTTTTGTCGCTGTGCACTGAATAACAAATTGCACAATTGCATAAGTGTTGCACTAGTTGCGCTTCTTGTTTATGTGTACGTGGGCTCTGTTTCTTTATGCGTATGCGTGCATCCATTAATACAGTTGCGCAAGGAAGCATCTGCGCATGCGTGTGGTTGTTTTTTTATGCGCATGCGGGCATCCATTAATATAGTTGCGCAAGGGAGCATCTCATTTATAAAAAATCATGGCTTGTGAAGGTTGTGAGCAAACGTCCTCTATGCTAATTGCCGGTGTTTAATGAATGGCAACCAGTAATGGTGCATATAGAAAATCGTTTTAGGGGTTTTAGGAGATACTGAATACAGTGGTGAGGTTTATTTTTGTCGCTAACTAAAACTAACCTAACTAAACCGGCGATCCTTCAGAATCCGACAGTAAATTAGTTTAAAAAATAAATCGTTATTTGACGAGTGGTTATTGCTTTTAATGCACTAAATTAGTTATTTTTTTAATAATTGTAATAATTGCAGCCTATAATTGCAGACCTATAATTGAATGCCCGGTTAGGTTAACTGAATGCCAGGTTAGGTCAACTGTACGCCCTTGATGATTGGTTAGGTACAGTATATCAAAGTTAGGTTAATTGAATGCCTGGTTAGGTCAACTGAATGCCCGGTTAGGTTAATTGAATGCCCGGTTAGGTCAACTGTACACCCTTGACGATTGGTTAGGTTAAGTCACGATATTTTCGTTAGTTTAACGATTTATTTTTTAAACTAATTTACGGCCAGATTCTGAAGGATCGCCGGTTTAGCTAGGTTAGTTTTAGTTAGCGACAAAAATAAGCCCCACGACTGTATTCAGTATCTCCTAAAACCCGTAAAACGACTTTCTATATGCAACATTACTGGTTGCCATTCAGACTAGAAATTTACCCCTTCGATAAATGTGACCATGGAATTATAGCACACAAACTTAAGAATACAGGAATTACTGGAAAGCTAGGAAGATGGATATTCAATTTCTTAACGCAAAGAACACAAGAGTAGTGGTAAATGGAGTGAGACTATACCAACCGTTACCCCTTGCAGGTGATCTTGCACCCAAATTTAAGATTTTGGACAGAGATTGTACAAACAATTTTTAAATTCTTTCAAAATATAAAATATGCCTACTTAAAATTTTGCAGGAAGATTTTTAACTAGTCCTATTTAAAGTATAAAATTTTACACCAATATGTATTGGATTTTATATTATAAAATTAGGAAGGATGACTAAAACACAAATTTTTAATTTTTATAAAGAATGAATAGGTTACTTGCAATGAAGCTTCAGGCATCACGGTTAACCTTTGATGCTATTTATAGAAGTTCTTAGCAATGGCTAGGTAGTTTACGTCCCCCTGACGCAAAAGGGGACACAAACTACACTAGGTCAAAGTTAGGGAACGTAAACTACACTACGATCTTTAGGAGACATTTTTTAAATGAATCCATCAAATAAAACGTTAAAACTAACGAAAATATTATGACTGACAACCTAATCAATTGTCAATTTATATATATATATATATATATAATATATATATATATATATATATATATATAAAATATAATATAATAGTTACCCCTTTTTCTTTGATGTATTCAATCTGACGTGAAGGCAGCGAGTCTTTTGCTTATATTGAGGTTCTAAATGTAGCAGGGCTAGGCTGCTTTAAACCCTAGATCCATGTCCCAAAGCTGGATCCTGTCTGCTTTGCAGATAGCTGGTGAGGGAAGCTATATTTATGGGACCTCTTTGCGAGTGACCCGTTGCCCACGTCGGGCTAGCATCATGAAAAAGAAAAACTATGGTATTTGTCATTTACCATTACTTATTCGGACTATAGTGGATTTAATTATCCCAGAAGAGTTCCTTGTTCCATGCACGGTCTGTGTGTATCATAAAAAACTCAGGAGACAATTCTGAGTTCATTCCCATATAATAATATATAAAGATTATATATATATATATATATATAATATATATATATATATATATATTATTTCCTTATGACCATCGTCCTTATCTTACACCACTCCTCCTTATCAAATCTATTGTTTGCATAGTCAAACTCATTGTTTACACAACTGTGTTTAAAATTTTGTTTCTCTCCCTCTTTTCTATTCTTTTCTCTTTTTCTCTCACCCCTTTTTCCATTTCTACACGTTTCCTCTCTTTTCCCTTCCGTGGCACTGGCACTGCCACTCCTCTCCCCTTTCACTTTTTACCCCCATACTACTAAAATATATAGAAATTCAATCAATGAAAATGGTGATGTTTGCCAGATCTAACTTGTGCGTTACAGGTAATAGAATAGGTTATGACATCTGCAGTGTAATTTGTTAAAGATAATGTTATTTACTGAAAATATATACAGTATTTAAGTATGACTTGTTTGAGATACTTAAAATTCATTAGACACAAGACACTCAGGCGTATGTTTGGTAAAAAGAAATTGAATAATTTTTGTAATGTTAAGATGCGGAAAGAAGTTCACCAAATGGATAAAATCTTGTGAGGAAAAATACTGAAAATTTCAAATTCAGAAAGTGTTCAAAATTACTTTAAAAAATAATATGACCAATGGAAAAAGTTGCCCATTTGTAATGGTCTCTATTCAGCACCCAATTTTTTATTGAGCGGATTATTTTTTTCAACCAGTTATGAATTCTTCTGAAATTCGAAATTTTTACTATTTTTCCATAGCCTTTATTCCTTTGGCGTACTTTTTCCAATTGTGTATTTCACATTTGTAAGTAATCAACGAAGTGTTTGCGCCCATACTGCTGGAAGTAACAAAGTAAATGCAAGAGTTTTCCACGGCAAATTGATTGTTTGGGAACGTCGTATGGATATTATAAAAGGTTATTTAGAATGAAAAGTGCGTTTAAATATAATTACATCAGAACTTAAAATATTCTTTAAAGGAAGTAACTTTTCTAAATTTATCTCATTTACTTGAAGATATTACCTATTTTTCTTTAAAAAAAAGGGCTTCTAACTTTTGAATATAATCTTCATTTGAAAAAAATAAATTCGTAGTATCATTTCAATAGATTTTTAGCCAATTTTTAATTAAAATAAAGTCAATAACAGAAATTTAGGTAAAATTTTATTGTAATATTCCTTCGCCAAGTTAAGAAAATTTTATAAATATTAAATTTAAAAAATGATTGATTCATACGATTTGATTCATACAATTTGTGTATAATGTTCTATCAGGAAAAGGACGTTATGTGTACACGAATGCGCTTGGATTCATAGCAGCTAAATGCGTTTTTACATTTGAAACAAAAATTCTACCTTGCATTTTAGCGACAATATTTATGATACACACCAATCTCATCGCGATCCGAACGCGGGTGTAGCAACATTAACTATATAGCTATAGATTCAGACTTAATTTTTAATGAAAATTATTAGATATCTTTAAGAAAAGATATAATCACGGTTACGTTAGATTAGGTTACCAAAGTTATTAGGTTCGGTTATATGTCGCAATCCACAAATGAAAATTTAGAATGTTGAAGTTTCATATGTGTTGCCACCGTTTGTGTGTGTGTGTGTGTGTGTGTGTGTGTGTGTGTGTGTGTGTGTGTACTGAGTTGGCTTTGGAATAATAATAAAAAATACTCTAAAAAAAGTTACAATTAAACTTAGGTTTGAAGCATTGAAAAAACATATAATATTGCTTATATTCAAGACTTCTTCAAGAAACTGTTACCAGCACCACTGTCAACAAAACAAGAAAGCGGCGAATCCTTTCCATTTAAAGATCTTTCTATGGCATTGTAATCTTTACGTCCTTCAGTGAGCAACAAACCTGTTTTTCAACACTCTGAAGAGAACTAACAAACAATCGAAAAACTTTAAGAGGAGAAGATGGAACGGCATAGACTTTATTTATTTAAAGTTTTTCATACCTACACAAATATATATATATATGTGTGTGTGTGTGTGTGTGTGTGTACATATATACATACGTACACATACGCGTGTTTGCCTACCTCACGTTTTCGCGACAATCTTAAGGATACATGAAGAGCCCGCCGGGACACGAAAATGCGTGTAACGACATTAGCGGCGTCGTATACATTCAGATTTTTCTTTTTATTGCAACAAAGGCTCAAATTAAGGTTAGTTTAGGTTAGTTTAGAGGAGGAGATTGTAGACACCAATCGACTTCGGAAGCACTCCGGGGGAGATGTAGGTAAGAGACAGGGAGTGATGGAACTCCCGTTTCTCCTGTCACTGTCCTCCTTAGCTGATCTTTTCCGTGTTTCATCTACCCTGTGAGCTGTCCAGCATGCTCTCAAACACACACTTCTCCCTCTATTCCTCACTACACATACATGCATCTTTCACAGCACACAATCTTTTAAAAATTCATATTAAAAAAAAAAGAGAGAAATGGCATCGTTGAGCCTTGGGAACCTTGTTTTTGACTCCCTTCCCTCTGCGGAGGGGTCACTTTTGTAGGCGATTGCCCTTTTCCCCCTCCTCCCCTCATTAAAAAAAAGTTAAACTAGGTTAGTTATATTACGTTAACACGTTAACAATTGAAAATGTCGCGATTTCAAATGGTTGCCACATCTGTGTTAGTGTATATATATATATATATATATATGGTGGCACAAAAGTCGCGCATCATAGGAATTTTCAGTGTTGCCTATATTATTTTTTTTTTTAGGTAGGGGATGGCTGCGAGATTAACAATAGACGAGAGGGTGATCTTGGTTTTAATGAATGGAATACCAGGTACAACAAATCGATGAATCGGTACAGAATTTAAATTCTGTACCGATTTATTAACTTAAGGAGTTTGCCCATACCATATGGTAAAAATGTCATAGGTTAAGTTAGGTTAGGTGAACCTAACTAATACTATATTAATCCTAATATAGTATTAGTATTAATATCAGTATTAATACTATATATTATGTGCACTATAGCATTTTCACCTGTGGTATTTTTACCTCTAATCATGAAGGTTGGATTGAAGCTTAGCAATATTAGACGGATGCTAACGCGGGTCCCCGTTAATATAAAATTATAAATAATGAGCAATAGCAGTATCTCGCTGCTCACAGGGAACCACCCAAAAACCTTGTCATTAATTTTTTTTTGTATGTAAGAAGGAGGGGGCCAAGGGCGAGCGCCCGCAAATGTGACCCCTCCATAGAAGAAGGAGAAAGCTGAAAACAAGTTCTCCAAGGCTCAACGATGCCCACTTTTTTTTTATAAATTTTTAAAAGATTGTAGTGTGTAAGATACATGTATGTGCAGTGGGTAATAGAGGGAGAAGTGTGCGTTTTGAGAGCATGCTGCACTGCCCACAGGGTAAATGAGACACGGAAAAAGATCAGCTAAAGAGGACAATGACAAGAGAAACAGGAGTTCCAGCACTCCCTGTCTCCTACCTAACATGTCCCCCGGAGTACTTACCTGGTCGATTGGTGTCTAAAATCTCCTCCTATATGCTCCTCCTATAATTACTTACTACCCGCAAAAAACTTCACTTTTTTCTACGTGAAGGTCAAAATATGAAAATAAAATAAAAACCCACTCTAATAGACAGAGTTTATTTCCACGACAGTTTCGACACCCACTGGCATCCTCCTCGGGTGGATACAGAAACCCGAGGAGGATGCCAGTGGGGGTCGAAACTGTCGTGGAAATAAACTCTGTCTATTAGAGTGGGTTTTTATTTTCATACTTACTACCCGTTGCCTTCTATTGTTAATCAGTTTTTATTAACCCCGCTATGAACTCTCCCAAGTTAGTCTAAGAAGGGAGAAGAGGTGTGGAGTGACGAGAACGCTGCACGTAATATATTTGTCTCGACCCAGTTCTCCTTTTGAAGAGCTTATTTTTCCCAGCTGGTGGCATTACTGCTGGTCTCAGTTGGGCGAAGGACGTAAAACGGGATATCAACCAAACAACCAGTTTTCGATCCATAATGCTACCGTGACCATTAGAAGTGTTTGACGGATTTTTTCGAAAACCGTTTGAAAATTTGAATACTCAATATCATTACCATGAAACTGATCATTAAAGGTTATCAGGTTATGAAATCTCGAGTAAGTTGATAACACAAACTTACGTTTCCTAAACTCATGTTAGGTCAATAATTAAATGTTATATTTTAAGAAAGTTAATATTCAGTCTGTTATAATTGATTTTAATAATTACCTACAGTAGACATTAAATTAAATTGGATAGGAATTACCCGGTTCCTCAGCTTTCATAAGATTGGAATGACATTGCCATGCCTCCAATCTTCTGGAATCTTTCCTGAGGCAGAAATATTAAACATAATTTCTAAGAATTCCTTAATTATATCTTTACTTTCCTTAAGGCCTCTCACACAAAAAAGGTCAGGACTAGGAGAATTTTCTTCCTAATGTTTTTAATACCCTAACAATTTTCTCCCACATACCTGTAGTAGTAATTAAATCTTTGTTTCAGTTTCCAGAAAAGACCGAGCACACTTTGGGAATGTTATGACTGTAGGGACTTCAAAAAGGTTCATAAAAAATGCCTTGAAAGTTCAAAAAAGTTCATTAAATTTGCCAAAAAGTTTAAAAAAGTTCATAATAAATTCATTACTAATGAATTTATTATGAACTTTTTTGAATCAATTATAGGTATCAAGAATTACACATCAAAAAGCATACTTCTTCATTGCACTTGCTAAAAGACAAAATTAGATTTTAAAAAATACAAAATTATAAAAACTATGAGATTCCAAAGAAAATCTTTTACTTTATTCGTTAAACAAACACAGAAGTTATTGAAGATGTTAAGCAATATCTTCATTCCATTGAAGAATCATATTCTCTTCTATATGCTCGAAAGTTAAGTTCAGTCTCTTTGGCACAAATACTCTTTGTAAAAGGAAAAGAATCGCTCAACTTCGACTGAAACTATTGGAGCAAATTTTAAGGCGCACACAATCTCTGGAGAGCACTGAAAATCGTAATCTCCTCTTCCTTGCAGAATCTGAGCACATCTGGAGAGAACCTCGAAATCAGGATTATTTTTCAGAACATCTTCTAAGTTGTCTTTATATGAACCTATTATTGTTGTCTTTACATTTTCTACAACATTGATTGCATCCACTAGACTTAAACGACCTTCCAATTTTTTTATTGCATCTGTCGAGCATTTAAAGTTTGATGCTATGAAAGCAATATCTTGTGGTAGCTTTGAATCGTCCAGTAATTCTTGAGTATCCACGATCGCTTGTGATTCAGGATCTAATCTTAACACAAACTCTTTTATTTCACTGAAGTTTAAGTTAATAAATTTATTTAAAAGTCAAAAATATTAATAAATTATTAATATTTTGGACTTTTAAAGTAATTTTATGCACTTTTTGTAATATTATTAATAATAATATTACAAAAAGTGCATAAAACTACTTAAAGTTCATAACATTATTAAAAGTTCAAAAAGTTCGTAAAAGTACTAAAAGTTCAAAAAAGTTCATAAAAACTTTTACGAACTTTTTTGAAGTCTCTAGAACTTATGAGAGTCTTCTCTCGAGAAGACGAAGGACAAAAAGAAAATCACTTATAACAGTATCATTATCTAAGTTGGCAAATTTGAGAGTGTAAAAGTCGTCTCTCAAAGGGCATATGCTGTTTTTAATATTTTTTTATGATGGAAGGAGGGGCCAAGGGCGAATGCCCGTAAAAACGTCCTTCACATGGAGGAAGAAGAGAGACAAAATCAAAGTTCAATGTTTTCGAGATGCCTGGATACTCTGCGTTGGAAAATGGGAGGTCATAGACAGGAGGAAAGATTAAAGGTCACAGACATGGTGAAAGATGGATTGAGGAAGATTGTTCCAGACTTGGCCAGTTGAATAGATGAAAGATTGAAAATACCGATTAACCCTTGCGTTAGAGAGTTGGACAGAAAAGGAATGAGAATGTGTCGAAAGTTTGATACTGCATGCTCTCCCTAAAGGAGGAGGCATGCAGTTAGAGAGTTCAGAAGAGCAGTGTCCGTTATAAATAGCGATGGTAAAGAGAGAGTGAGGCAACATTGCGGCGAAGAGAAAGAGAGTTTGAAGACAGTCAGAAAGAGGCGGGGAATTGATGAGACGAAAAGCCTTTGATTTCACCCGGTCAAATAGAGCTGTGTGGGTTGAGCTTCCTACACATGAAAAGCATACATGAGAAAAATACGCCATACAGGGGCGGACAACACCCCTGTACAGAGACAGAAACTGAGTGAGGGTGAAGAAACTGCAGAGCAGGTACAGCACACCACATCTTTGAGAAGCTGTTTTAGAGAGAGAGTATATGTGATCTTTCCAGGAAAGCTCATAAGAGAAGGAAACACCAAGAATGTTAAGAGAAAAGGCAGGATTGAGTTGTGTATTGTTGAAGATAAGGAGATAGTCGTATGGAAGATTGTGACGAGTAGACAGATAAAGGAACTGAGTTTTTGAGGCATTGAAAGCCACAAGGTTTCCTCTGCCACAATCAGAGAAAATAGAAAGATCAAAGGTCAGGTGTAGCATAGCCGTCCCACGCGAATCATGGAGTGTCTGTTGAGAGGAACGCTTTGTGAAGCGGGTGGAGAAGTGAAGAGTGGAATCATCGGCAGAGGATAGGACAGGAAGCGCGACTTAATAGATCATTGATAAGTAAAAGGTAAAGAGTGGGTGACAGGACAGAGCCCTGAGGAGCACCACTGTTGATAGCTTTAGGAGAAGAACAGTGGCCATCTACAACCGCAGCTATATATCGGCCAGAAAGGAAATTAGAGATGAAGGCACAGAGAGAAGGATAGAAACCGAAGGAGGGCAATTTGGAAATTAAGGATTTGTGACAGACTCTATTTTGAAATGTTTAGCGCAAAAGCAAAGGTTTCACCAAAATTCCGAAAGGAGGATAACCAAGAGTCAGACAGATATTGCGGAACCCATACTAACGATCTGAAAGAAGACTGAAAAGAGAGGTGCTTAAGAATCTTCCTATTAAGGATAGATTCAAAAACTTTAGAAAGACAAGAAATCAGAGCAATTGGACGATAGTTGGAGGGTTGAGAGCGGTCACCCTTCTTTGGAACAGGCTGAATGAAAGCGAACTTTCAGCAGGAAGGAAAAGTAGAAGATGAAAGACAAAGACGAAAGAGTTTGCCGAGGCAGGGTGTCAGCACAGAAGCACAGTTCTTGAGAACAAAAGAAGGGACACCATCAGGATCGTACGCCTTCCAAGAGTTGAGCCCAGGTAGGCAGAAAAAAGATCTTTGGAAGAGATTCTAATTTCAGACATAATTAAGTCAGAGAGAGGAGGAGATGAAGAAACAGCACTGGACTCGTCCAGGGTCAAATTTTAAGCGAAAGTTTTAGCTAAGAGTTCAGCTTTATCAGGAGAAGAGACGGCAACTCAGCCGTCGGAATGGAAAAGAGGAGGGAAAGAAGAGGAAGTAAAGTCGTTGAAGAGGTTCTTAGCTAGGTGCCAGAAAGAGCGAGAAGAATTGGAATTGGACAGGTTTTCACATTTTTGTCTGATGAAGGAATTTTTGAAGAGTCGAAAACAGATTTTGCACGATTTCGGACAGAAATATAAGCTAAGTGAGAGTCAGGAGTTGGATGGTGACGGTACATTCTGAAAGTTTCCTCTCTATTGCGGATAGCATTAGAACAAGTAAAGTTAAACCGAGGTTTTTTCGCATTAGTAGTAGCAGTAGAATATGGAATGTACGCTTCCCTTGCCCGAGAGAATCGCCCCCGTGATGCGCTCAGCGCACTTGATGGGGTCCCGGCCACGGAAGCAGTAATCATTCCATGGAAAATCACAGAAGTACTGCCTAAAGATCTCCCAATCAGCGGCGCCAAAGTGCGAAAGGCGTCTCCTCTTCGGAGGATCGAAAGGCCGAACTGGAACGATAGGACAGGAAACAGATATAAGATTGTGGTCAGAGGAACCCCAACGGAAAAAAGGTTGACAGAGTAAGACGAAGGATGAGTGGTGAGAAATAAATCCAGATTGTTGGAATAATCCTATTGCTAACATTTGAAAAGAACACTTATTTTAGTCTTAATTAAGGTCACAACCCTAATTTTTTTGCACTGTTTAACTGTTCTGGGGCTAGGTCGTTGCCAGTGTCATAACACCGGTTCCCGTCGATCACCGAAATTAAGCGACATTGTTTCTGGGTAGGGATGGGAGACCTTCTGATTTGTTGTTTAGAATTTCTGCTTCGCTATTTTAATTCCGAACATAAATAACATCACTGGATTTATTTTCTTAAAAATTTGTACATTCTATTCCTCTCTTTAATAGCATTGATAACAATAGTGTTTAACCATTTCGGTTCAACGCAGAGATTAAACTTAAGCTTAGTTTGGATACAGATATCTTGCTTAACTTTAAATTGAAATTTAAAAATTTTATATAAAAATCCTTCTAAGGCTCGTATTTCCATTCAGTGCACGTGACTTCGGTAAAAAATAACTTTGGCAAATGCCAATTTCGCAATTGTTTAGCAAAGTCAGACTCTTTTCTTGGTGTCTTTCATTTCAACTTTTGTTTCACTCTTGGAACCCTATAATGTATTCCTGTTCAATATAAAACGACTCCGCCACGTTTCCGTTTTGATTTCCAGATGCAGGACTTTTACCTATACTGTAGCTGCTATTATATAACCAAAACCCATATTAGAATGACTCAGATATTGTTAATATATATATATATTCATCACCCTTAGGAAACACCAGCGTTTTCACGCCCCAGACGCGATTTTAGTTTTTACGTGTTAATCCCCGCTGTCGATGCAGTGGACAGCGTTAATTTCAATCTATCTGGATAACGCGAGGGTACCATACACTGTAAATGAAAATAAACTCATTAGCACGAGCACTTTTCGCATATGCAAAATAGCCACCGTCAGGTTGTATTCAATTTTATCTTGTCGTAGCGAAGTGGTCAGCGTTTACGACTCCGAGTCAGAGTGTGCGTGCTCATGCGCTTATAAGATATATATATTATATATATATATATATATATATATATATATATATATGAGGGGGTGTCCAGGTATGAATAAACGTTTTATATATGGTATATATCATACAGTAAATATATACTTCTTTAATACATATGAGGCGCTCCGGACCACAACCTGCCAAGCGCCAATGGGGCCAGAATTGAGTTATTTATCCCACTATATTCCTCCACCCTTCCTCTATCCCGTGGATGAGTCAGGGAGCAGATTGTGGACCTGTACGTATGGTCAAGATCAATCAAATGTCGTTTTTGGTTCAAAAGTTATGGCATTTTGCAAGTTGACAAACTTTAACTGCATTTTTTCTGTTTTTTTAATTTTGGCGCTTGGCAGCTTATGGTCCGGAGAGTCTCATATATCAGCGTACAATAATGCAGGGTGTTTCTAAAGCCGCAGAACCGTGTATATATATATATATATACAGTACATGATATATGCACAACTTTAGAAACACCCTGTACAACGAAATAATTTTTGTCCTTTTCTCATAATTTAAATTAAAATTTACATATTTCCTTGTTTTCAACACCCACACACCCACACACACACATATATATAAATATAAATATAAAATTATATATATATACTCGTATATATATGTATATGTCTCTCTCTCTCTCTCTCTCTCTCTCTCTCTATATATATATATATATATATATATATATATATATGTGTGTGTGTGTATATATATATATATATAGAGAGAGAGAGTTTAACTTTTAATGCTCCGTAGTGATGCTGTATTGTTCTATTTCCCTTTTTTTAAAATAGAGTAATTAATTATGTAACGCTAAAAAGTAATTAAAAATCAATGAATTACATTACGCTCATGAAACATACTGTAGCACAGTTACTGTTGAAGAATTTATATTTTACATGTATACAATATGTCCAAAGTGTTCTCAATCTACAAAATTACATAACAAATCCGCCCAATGTCATCTCTTATCACGGCCTCTATCCAGTATTTCGGCGAAAAGGGAGTGGGTTCATGTTCAATCGCTACTTTTAGAGCTTCAAATATCCTGAAATTTTATTTGAAGACTTTATCCTTTAAGCATCACATAAAGAGAAATCCCAGAGATTGAGGTCAGGTGCCAGAAGAACCCCCATGCAGGATTGTAGTTGCGAAATATTTCTTGAAGGATGCAGAAGTGAGCATTTTTCTCTCATCGTTTTGTAAATAAAGGTGACCGAAGATCTCACGATGGAGAATGTCACAAGAAATTACACTGCCCGAATTTGGCACACGCAATTTCGCAGAAGGACATATTGAGTATGTTGTGTGCCTGTCCTCCACCCCATCCACCTAAAGAAAACTTTGACAAGAATCGTGCCAAGTTTCATGAGAATAAATTAATTAATTTATTTTTCAATCATCTTTTGAAGATGTGCCACAGTTAAAGAATCAGTGTAATGGCCACGCGTACCTATCTGAGAAATAATATATACTATATAATTACATATCACGCACGCACACGCGTCCCCTCCGTGGTGGCGGAGGGGACCTACAATTTTACGTGGGTTCCGAACCACAAGAACATAAGAAACTTATTTAAAAACTGCCGGTAAATTGGCAACGACCAATTTTTACGAAACTAAATAATTATCAATTTAAAAATAATTAATTATCGGTTTAAAACTAAAGATAGAATCTCTCGGTCCAGAGGAGCAAGTCATAATAGACTACTATCCACAAATATGTTACATTCTATATCTGTTTATAAAGGACATGCAAATATATCAGATCCAAAGAATCCAGTCAATTTCATTACGGTATCCATCAAGTCACGGTCCATATCGATTGCGGACCAAGTCAAAATTTACAACCATATACATTATCAATTTAAAAATAATTAATTATCGATTTAAAACTAAAGGTAGAATCTCTCGATCCAGAGGATCAAGTCATAATAGACTACTATCCACAAATATGTTACACTCTATATCTATTATATAACGGACATGCAAATATATCAGATCCAAAGAATCCAGTCAATTTCATTACGGTATCCATCAAGTCACGGTTCATATCGATTGCGGACCAAGTCAAATTTACAACCATATACATTACAATATATACACAAACGAGGAAAAGTGTAGGTGTGGCTGTAAAGACTGTACAGTAATGTAGAAATGTGTGTGCACCCATTATGGGTCTCCCATTTAAAGGTGTTTGTGGGGCAAGTGAAGATCATGAGTTTTTCAATACCTCACAGTACTATGGGGGGCACCGCTCGGCAGAGGAATCTCTTTAAATGGGGTGTGTAAGGACAGAGAGTATCCCCTAACCCAAGACGCTGCCTCCCTGTATCCCACAACACTTGTGTTGAGCTGTGGGATCTATCCCCACAAAGCCTTAATTTTACTACCTTAATAAACTATACCCTTTCTATCAACATGCGCGTCCAATCGATTCTTAAACATGTTTTATAGACGTGCTACTAATTACTTCTACCGGCAAACTATTCCAGCTATTTACTATTCTATGCGTAAAAAAGTTTTTCGCAACTGCTGTCTCGAACCTTCTACTTGTCAACTTACACCCGTTATTTCTAGTCCTATTATATTGAGATATTTCGAAAAAGCTATCTCTATCTACGTTATCAAACCCATTCATAATTTTGAAAACCTGGATTAGATCACCCCTTAACCTCCTAGTCTCGAGTGTAGTCAATCTTAACTCTTTAAGCCTATCCTCGTACGACTTTGACCTAAGAGACGGAATCATCTTAGTTGCTCGTCTTTGAACTCTTTCGATTTTGTCTATATCTTTGCGCATATGCGGATTCCAAAATTGGACCGCGTACTCCAAATGGGGTCTAACTAATGATTTATAAAGAGGAACTATAATATCGCGCGATTTGTACTCAAAATTTCGAGCTATAAAACCTAACACTTTGTTCGCCTTATTGACCGCCGCTGTACTTTGTTTCGCTACTTTTAAATCACCAGTGACTATAACTCCTAAATCTTTTTCCTGCTCTACGCTTGTTAAATCTTTCCCTGACATACTATACGCAAAATTACCGTTACGCGAACCTATATGCATAATTTTGCACTTATCCACGTTAAATCTCATTTGCCATGTGACTGACCAATCAACGATTTTATTCAGATCTTCCTGAATTTTACCTCTATCTTCGTCATTAATCGCCCTACCACCCAGCTTCGTGTCATCCGCAAACTTTGAAACTGTACTGACTAGGCCGACATCTAAATCGTTAATATATATAAGAAAAAGCAAGGGGCCCAATACAGAACCCTGAGGAACGCCACTCGCTACATTAGCCCAACACGACTCCGCTCCATCAACGACCACCCTCTGTTTCCTGCCTCGCAACCATTCTTCTAGCCAATTTATTACTACACCCCTGATTCCATGAGCCTTAGTTTTTTCAATCAGTCTTTTGTGCGGCACGGTGTCAAACGCTTTTTGAAAATCTAAATACACTACATCAACCGCCCGATGTCTATCGTAAACGTTAACCACGCTTTGGAAAAATTCTAAAAGATTAGTTAAGCAAGATTTGTTTCGCCTAAAACCGTGCTGCGTATTTCTGACCAGATTATGCACTTCTAAGTGTTCGACTATACGATCCCTAATTATTGATTCCAGTAGCTTACCTACAACAGACGTTAAACTGATTGGCCTATAATTTCCCGCCGCACCTTTATCGCCTTTCTTAAAGATAGGTGTTACGTTTGCTAACTTGAAATTATCTGGTACGCACCCCTCAGAAATAGACGCATTAAAAATCTTTCTTAGCGGCACAACAATGCTATCTTTTAATTCTTTTAGTTGTATGGGATATATGGAATCCGGACCCCGGTGATTTACGCGTTTTCATTTTATCAATATAGCGCATTACTTCCCCTTCACTAACGACAATATTATCCAAAATATTACCATTATCAAAAGGTATTAGTCTATGACCGTAGGGATATTCGTTACATATATATATATATATATATATATATATATATATATATATATATATATATCAGTGGCGACTGGCGTATAGGAGCGATGGAGCGGTCGCTCCCCCTTGCTTGAAACGATAAATATTAATTTAACAGATAAAAAATATATTAATTTTAAGATATTAAAATAATATTCTTGAAATATATTTTAAAAATTCATGTGGCATATCATGATTCATGAGGCATTTTGAGTAAGCCTTCATACAGTACATAATATTCTAAACTTATAGCATAGCTTCAAACAGCGTACCCTGTTTGAATACAAAATAATATTGCAGCCGAATGGAGCGATAGATTTTTCGCTCAAGTAAATATAAATTATATTTTACTGTTGTAATGAAAATATAAGTACAATCGCGAATTTTTTTTATAATAACAACTTTATTTTACTAATAGTTACTTCAGTAATAATGATATAAACCATTTATATGTATTTTATTGAAATTATTACTTATTTGTAATTAACTAGAATTGTACGTCTGGCATAGCCGCATATGTTAATACAAGTACTCTTGTGAGCGGCAGTTGGATTCGCGCTAGCCTATTGTGAGTCCGTGTTGTCGTACAATTTTATGAAATCGCACCCCCATACATTTATACCACGAGTCGCCACTGATATATATATATATATATTCGTTACATATACTGTATATATATATATATATATATATATATATATATATATATATATATATATATTGAATGGAATCGCTTTTAAAAAGCCGAGTTCTTAGCTTCATTAGGAATAAAAATAGTAGAAATGCTATCGTCTTTATTAGGTTTGTTACCCATTCTCGAGGGTTTTCTTTACGTCTAAATGAAGCTCTAGTTCTCTTCATTTAGAAGTAAAGAAAAGCCTTGAAAATGGGTAACAAACTCGAAACATTGGCGAATGAAAATGATAGCATCTCCACTACTCTTGAATATATATATATATATATTATATATATATATATATATATATATATAGAGAGAGAGAGAGAGAGAGAGAGAGAGAGAGTTACAAGGAGTTACAAGGACAAGAGGAAGCCTCAAAGACCTTTCGGTCCACTCTGAGAGAGAGATAGAGAGAGAGAGAGAAGAGAGAGAGAGAGAGAGCCGTTTCAATCGGCAAAACAGCTTTCTCAGTTTGACAGTGATATTTGCATCTAAAACAGCTTTAGCAAAACAGTAGACAACCGTTCATATAAGTATAAGTACTGGGGCCGTCAGCTATAGATTGTCAGTATGACATCTGGGAATGTTTTCGAACTTTAGTATAAAGAACTTTGTATTTATCATTATTGACCTACAAAAGTTGCGTACGTTTCCAAAGCAATACATGTTTTTCAATGCTAGTAAATGAACAGCTACAAGTATAAAATTTCTTGTCTCGAAATATAACTATTATTAACAAACATGTGGCAATCTTGACATTCCCAGAGTATGTTATATTTAGTTACAGTACTCAGTTATCCGCTATTGAAGGACGGTCCATGATCAGGGATAACCCAATTTCACGGTTTACTCAGTATACTCTGCCAGTGGGTGGATGGTACAGCCGCTGATGCCCGCCATCACTGACTGGCTTCCCATTTAGCGCGTCACCACACACACAGTATTATTCTATTACAGTATAATATACAATTAAGTAGTATTTGTACTCATCACAAGACGTGAAGATCATCCGTTCCCGAAGGCTGTAACCCTTCTCTCTGCTAACATTGCTGCTACTATTTATTGTCTTTGGTGGCGCGGAGGGACGCTGACTCAGGCGCGTTGTGGTGGGCTGGCGGGAGGCGAGCCGCTGATGTAAACACCGAGTCAAATAACGGTTAACTCGGCATCATGATCATGGGTAAGAAAGAGCACAGTAGTCACAATTAGTACATTACGGTTAACAGGATTGGCGGTTGAGTGAATCACGGATAAACGCGTGAGTACTGTATTCTTCATATCTATCGCTCACACACATACAGCCTTGGCCAAAAGTATTAGCCACCCTACTTATATGGGTAATAGTGTTTTCCTGTGTCTTATGAGGTTAGAAAAAATATAAAACAAAAAGAAAGTTTATTCTGAAATATTTTAATACCTAGTACACCCACCATTTGCCTTTATTACAGCTTGAATGCATCTTGGCATCGAATCAACTAATTTTTGGCAAGTTTCAATAGAGATTTTTTCCCATTCTTCAAGAAGCTTAGCATGAAGTTCAGCTTTAGACAAAGACTTATGTCTCCGGACAACCTTACCTAATACTGCCCACAGGTGTTCTATGGGATTCAGGTCTGAGCTTTGGGGAGGGGGCCACTCCAAAAGTTTGATTCCTTTCGCGTCAAGCCAGTTTCGAGTTGCTCCAGATGTGTGGCTTACCTTTGCTTACTCCTGGGTAAAGCTTTTCCATAGATGGGTCCAGAACTTGCTCTAACATGGCAGTATATAACGAGGAATTCATCCTCCCCTAGCACATAAACAGTTTTCCAACTCCTCCAGAAGACATGCAGTCCCAAACCATTATGCTACCACCGCCAAATTTTACTGTAGGAACAATACATTCTGGCTTGTATGCTTCGCCTACTCTTCACCTAACAAACGTTGCACAGGAGAGCTGAAAATCTGAAAGAATCCAAGAGAAATCAAACTTTTTATGATTCTCTATAAAATCCAAAAGGCAGGGTATTTATCAATTTTGATGGTACAAGGAAATAGAAGAAGGGTTTTACTATTTACCTCGAAGTTACTTTCGTCTGACCAAAGCACTCTTCCCCAATCTTCGGAGGTCCAATGTTGGTGTTTTTTTGCCCATTCAAGTCTCTGTTTTCTATTTTCTCAGACAGCCATGGTTTTTTTCTGGCTTTTCGTGAGATCAGATTCTACAAGCCTTCTTCTCACTGTTCTAGATAACACACTTTTGTTTTTTGCTTGGGATAGCTCTGCAGCTAGCTCAGACGATGTTTTTTGGCGATTTTGCAAAGATGAGTGTTTCAAGAATCGATCCTCCCTAGCATTAGTAACCCTCTTTCGCCCACTCCTTGGCTTAGATGCATGGCTCTTGGTGTCCTGAAGACGTTTAAAGTTGTTCAAACAGCGTACCTTGAACATTTCAATTTTCTTGCAAATGAATTTGCGAAAATCCTTGAGAATGAAAACCTCGATTTTAGCCGTTTCAGATTTGGTTAACTCTCTTTTCTTACCCACTGTTTGAAACTTATGAATATCTCTGAAAAAATCAACATTTTGATAAAGTTTCAAAAAAATTAACCATGGAAGGAGGTTCTTATAATACTTAAATTTTTTTAGAAAATAGGTGGAACTCGCAAAAATTTCAATAAATTAAAATACCTCGGCAAAAGTGCTTGATCAAGATGCAAATTAGTCATATTATAATCACAAAACTCTAAACTAATTATTTCATTGGTTGAATATTATCTATAAATCACCATAAGCGAGGTTTCAGCTGGTGGCTAATACTTTTGGCCAAGGCTGTATATAAATTGGATAGAATTCGATATACAGGGTGATTCAAAAGTCAGGTTACATAGGGAAATACTGTATTATGTAATGATACAGGGGAATAGTCACATCACATGTTTGATATGGCCACCGTTAACGGCAATGCACTTGTGCAGCCAGCTAGGAATATCACATCAATGTGCGTTGAATGTGCGCATGCGCGTACATGCGTTTATCCTTTTGTAAAGAGTAGAGGAAAAAAGGTAACGTGTTATTTTTTGTAACTTAAGGATACCTAAAATCTGTATATACTGACATTTGATTAGATATACTAAGGTATATAACATTAAAAACAAACTGATTGAGGGGTTTGTTACAAGGAAATCGGATTCGTACGAGGAAAAGTAGGAGGATCATTGATATATTCATTGAATTCACGAACATTTGGGAAAATTTTCTTCCATCGTGAGTGTCTACATATAAAATTATGATTAAAATTTTGTATAAAATGTGATATAGATACATTAATATAATAATTATTATAAATATTTTGAACTATTAAAAATTAAGATTCTGAAAACAGGGGAAGGTTTACATTAAGTAAAGTACAAACCTCTCTCTCTCTCTCTCTCTATTGGTACACATAGTGATAATTTTTCTTAGTTATTTTTTTTAAGTCTGTTATTCGTTCCAGTATACGAAGTAACACACAATAACTAGATTTAGATTTAGAATCGTGACTTGATATGAAAGTAAAAATTTTAGTTTCCTTGACGATAAACACTAGGGCATGTAGTGCGAGGTGGAAGACTGCAACGGACTATAGTTTGTTGTTAAATATAAGTTTTCAAACGATCGATTTGTTGTATTTAGATTTTTTTGGTAATCTTTAATACTTTGTGTATAAAATAAAATAAAAGTAGCTCCCTCCCAAAAGCGCTTCTCACCGTTCGTCTTCATACTAAATACTAAACGCACCCTGTGCGTATTACAAACGTGAACGTAATGTTAATTTAGTTAATTTCTAAATCATAATATATAACTGTGTTAATTATAAATCCCGTTACGCATTTAGTTACCGTTGACATTGTCTGCTCGAGTGACTTGGTGACTTGTCATTCAAACAAAAAGTTTTTGTTGATTTCTTGATTTTTTTTTCCATTTCCAAAGGAAATTTATATGAGGTACATATTTAGTTTACACCCTCACTACTTACATTATTCCATCTCTTTTGGGTATTCCTCTCTTTTAGCCTGTGCTCCCATACTACTTTCATTCTATATACCCTTTACACGACGCTTTTCCTTCCCTTTGTTTTTTATGTTCATTTCTCTACCTTATTTACAGTTTCTGTATATTGTAATATGCTGTAAAATAAACGCCTTTGTTTTCTATTTGTTATAATGAATGATTTGTCAAAGTTATTATATTAAAAAAATTGTACTTTGGAACTCGTAGAGACAAAGGTGGATATTTTGAGTTCAGAATTACTATGATACTTCGCTAGTGAAGGAAGGCCTTTTATCGTCCACTTACAATAATTCTCAGGTTATGCGTGATTAGGTGTAGAATCAATCGTGTTAGAATTTAATATGGATATTGAATTTTTATCTTATCAATGTAATAATATCTTTAGTGTTGATTGTAAAATAATTTTTTACTCTTTTATACATTGATAAAATTGAAAAAAAAAATTAAAAACTTAAGGAACCTCTCCGAGTGGACCGAAAGCACTTTGAGGCTTCCTCTTCTCGTCCTTGTAACTTGGAAATCTCTCTCTCTCTCTCTCTCTCTCTCTCTCTCTCTCTCTCTCTCTCTCTCGATATATATATAATCACTTCAGGTCCGAGCCTTTTTATCGGGCGAGTGGAACGTCTTACAAGCGTAAAATCATGATGTATTTTATCACTGTAATTTCCATAAATAAAAGATAAATATTGTTCGATTTAACGTTTTTTTATACGCTTAATGGGAACGCTCATTTCTGGGTGCGAGCTCAGTATTGATTGTTTGTGTGCAAAAACTGTAAAGTGACTTATACTACGATACTACGACTACTAACTGCTACTACTATCAATGATGATAATGTTATCATTATTATTATTATCATCATTATCATTATTATTATTATGAACAAAAGTCCAATACAAGGACGAAATTATAACTCGTGAAAATGGAAGTGAAGATAAAAATCTTAAAAGATAGAAAATTAATCTATGTTCTGGAAAATAACACTGGTCAACAC
Organism: Bathynomus jamesi; assembly: GCA_023014485.1. Taxonomy (NCBI): domain Eukaryota; kingdom Metazoa; phylum Arthropoda; class Malacostraca; order Isopoda; family Cirolanidae; genus Bathynomus; species Bathynomus jamesi. Next base: position 206,753 of record JAJOZX010000430.1, on the reverse strand, counting down.
TCATTTTATTGCCAATCATATTTGAATGATTTTGGGGTAACTTTGTGGTGCTGATTCCGAATATGACATCGGTTTTGCTAGATTGGCTCTAATTTATGAGATAATTGGTACCCCATTGAAACACGTAAAAATGCAAAAAATTTAATGTTCAGGCGGAGCCTACTTACTGGTTGGGTGGTCGATGACTTATATACGGAGGGGGAATATTCTAGAATGATCGCGGAGTAAACACTAAGAATATTCGCGGGTCTCATCATCTAGAATGTTCCGGTAGTTTCCCATATGCACGCGTTATGGTTACGTTTCCTATTAATTGAGGGTATTCATTATTCAAGAACTAGAGCCAAATCGGAAAAACTACTTTCATTTTGGAATTCAGCAACCCCAAAATACCCTAAATTCGTACGAATTTCCTTGGCAACGAAACAAAAAAATTTGTTGTTGAGCTGTGTAATCTTTGAATTAATGTTAAATAAACGAATTTTGTCGGGGCCGTCAAGCTCAGTCGGCCGAAAAAAAATAGTGGCGAAGATCCATCAAAATAGTTATACAAAATAAGAACATGAAGAGGGAATTCGTTGATGCGTGCATCCTGGTGAAATCAAGAACTTCCGTTAACGAGTATCAGCTATAACAGCCATAAAAGAAATATCTCTGTAGTAGGATTACAGACTTCGGTAAAGATGTTTTTTTTTTTATTGGGGGTTGTTTAACCTCCTTCGCAACATTTAAGGTCATATGACGGAGGAGACCTACAAGCTTTACGTGGGATCCGAACCACGAGTTGCTACATAATGTGGGCGCGAAGGACGGTCTCCCATCCAACTACTACCCAAACTCAATGTCGCTTAACTTCGCTGATCTCCGGGAAGCGGTGTTACGACATCGGCCACTACATAGCCCTCGATAAATATATACCTTATGAAATATTGTGTCTCATTCGTAATAGGATAATCTATATCAAAAGATCTCCAACCAGAATAAAGGTACTAGTACTCATAAAATCTGGTACTGACTGGTGATTTTCTAAAAATAAATAAATAAATAAATAAATAAATAATGACTGACCTTAATCACTATATAGTGCACACTTCTAATAATTTAATGACCACTCATATTTAATATAACAGTTAACCATAATAATTAATAATTCATATATATTTCGAGAACATAAAATCACATACAGTAAGACATAAATTTTAACGATACACTAACTTAACTTTATACATACTGTACACAGAGGCGGATTAAGACACCTCGGGGCCCCGGGGCAATGAAGAATATGGGGGACCTTTTCTATAGCTTTTTATTAACAATACATGTACATGTACAGTACATAGTACATTTACACGAATTATATGTACGGTGCTCAGGCTAATTGAGAAACAAACTTAAAAGAACCTTAAAACAGTGTATTTTGCCGTTTGCCAAAACTAAACAGTATTAAACAAACTTTACTTTAGGGCCTATAAAACATAAAATAAAACAGGGAACTTGTCAGTTTGTGTGCTCTTCTTCTTCTTCCGCAGCTTATTATCCCATCTTTACATGGGGTCGCTGTTTTTGGTTCGTCTTCTCCACTCTCCTCTGTCGTATACCAAGTCCTTCTCCCTGATGTCCGCCACCACACAGTCCCTCCATCTCGTCTTCGGTCTTCCTCTTCTTCTCCGTCCCGGCAACTCCATCTCCAGCACTCTGCGCCCCACATACTCCTCCTCTCTTCTCCTGACGTGTCCATACCACCTCAGCCTGGCCTCCTGCACCTTCTTAGATGCTTCCGCCACCTTCACTGTTCCTCTTATATGCTCATTTCTGACCCTATCCCTCCTCGTCACTCCACACATCCATCTCAACATCTTCATTTCAGCCACATCGATTTTTCTTTCATTGCTCTTCTTCATTGGCACAGTCTCCATTCCATACAACATTGCCGGCCTCACCACTGTTTTGAATACCTTTCCCTTCAGTTTCACTGGGACCCTCTTATCACAGAGCACCCCTGATACGTCTCTCCAGTTCTTCCACCCCGACTGTATTCTACATTTTATCTCTCTCTCTGCTCCCCACTCTGCATCCACTGTTGACCCCAAGTATTTAAAATACTCCACCGTCTTAACACGCTCTCCACTCAATGTCACTTCCCCTCCTCGGTCCTGCTGCACATCACATCTCATATATTCGGTCTTCTTTCGGCTAATTCTCATCCCCTACTTTCCAACGCCTCTCTCCAATTTTCCAACTGCTGCTCCACCTCCTCTTTCGTCTCCCCACTCAACACAACATCGTCTGCATACATCATGCATACATCATGCACCACCACATCATGCGCCTCCCCTCCCCCTCCTCCGCCTCCCCTCCGCCTCCCCTCCCCTCCCCTCTAATCCGTGTGCTCTGTCATATTTAATCAAAGAAGTTTGCGAAATCTCGAATTATATCATCGAAACTCAGTTGATTGGGGGGGGCCCCTCAAGCATGGGAGCCTGAGGCTTCAGCCTCAATAGCCTCAGTGATAATCCGCCACTGAGTCTGTACAGTATTTGTGAGAAATGTGTAGTATTATATTCAAACATATTTTAGTGTTGTCACTGGATATTTTAAAATGCAAACCTTTACTCTGAATTATTATTATTACTAGCTAAACAGGGCACTGCGGGACCATTTAGTTAGACCTGCTATTACGGGCGGCAATGTGAAGCTTAAGATTTTCATGATTGCGTTCTTTTCTATAGTTTTATTGGCCAAATAAGTGAACCGACAGTAACTGGGGGTTCAATTATTTGGTCACTAAAACCATAGTCATGAAAATCTCAAGCTTCACAAATCTTGACACAAAATGAAGCTTAAGATTTTTATGGCTGCATTCTCTTTTTAGTTTTATTGCGGTGCTGGGGCCTTCGGGCCCAGTAATTGTGGGGGTGGGGAACTGGTCACACATATATTTTCGTTCATTACTCATCACCCCATCCATATGAAGTTTGGTCGAAATCGGTTTAGAAACGTAAAAGTTTTTTCTGCGGACAGACGAACAAACATTCGGTGAATTATAGTGAGAATAGCAAAAGATCCGCGCTACGCGCCGATTTTGCTAGATCTGCGGTGCTTAGACCTTCGGCCCAAACCGAATTGTGGGCCTACGGCGTATTTTATTTTGAACATCAGTAGCCATTTATCTGGATATCATTCCTATTCCTCTCACCTTTGGCCTCAGTAATTGGAGTGCCTGCGGCCCTCCAATTACTGGCGAACCAATTATTCGGTCAATAAAACTACAGAAAAGAACGCACCCATGAAAATCTAAAGCTTCACAAATCTTGATACAATGAGCTTGGATGTGAAGCTTAAGATTTTCATGACTGCGTTCTTTTCTAGTTTTATTGACCAAATAATTGAACCAACAGTAATTGGGGGTTCAATTATTTGGTCATTAAAACTATAGTCATGAAAATCTTAAGCTTCACAAATCTTGACACAGTGTGAAGCTCAATATTTTCATGGCTGCGTTCTTTTCTATAGTTTTATCGCGGTGCTGGGCCTTCGAGCCCAGTAATTGGTGGGAGGGGAGGCTGGTCATACATATATTTTCGTTCATTACTCATCACTCCCATCCACCATACGAAGTTTGGTCGAAATCGGTTGAGAAAATTAAAGTTTTTTCGGTGCTACTGTAGTATGCGGTCTACCGTTAAGTTTCTACTGTAGTATGCGGTCTACCGTTAAGTTTCTACTGTAGTATGCGGTCTACCGTTCAAAATATTTAAAAGGAATTGAAAATGAATTGAAAGGAATTATAATTTAATTTACACAATTAAGGAATGATTAAAGAAGTTAAACATACTACTACCGCATACTTAATTAACGGTAGACCGCATACTACAGTACGCCCTTGATGATTGGTTAGGTTAAGTCGTGATATTTTCGTTAGTTTTAACGAAAATATCACGACTTAACCTAACCAATCGTCAAGGGCGTACAATTAACCTAATAATAAGAAGATAAGAAGCTATAATTAAAAGGTAGACCGCCGAATCGTAGGTAGACCGCATACTACAGTAGCACCGTTTTTTCTGCGGACAGACAAACAGACAGACAGACAGACAGACATTTTTGGTGAATTATAGTAGTTATTATTATTATTATTATTATTATTATCTTAAATCTAAATTATATGTTAAAGTGTGTTTCTGTCCAATTAATTGTTGATTCTATACAGTATACCACGAACCGTAACTGCCGGCTAGGTTTTATTTTAACTTGTTTAATTCTTTGATTTAGCGATACATACTGAATAAGTTAAAATAGATATACATACTTAACGCAGAACCATCACTTAAATAATTTATGCAGTATACACGTATAACAAACTTGGAAAAATAATTTGTAAATTAAATTAATATGATTATAGAATATTTCGTAATAAAATTATTATGCGTTCAACCATCTCTATTTGCACGTATTTCATACGTGAGCCTTTTTATATTGCCCATTCTACTTTGGAAATTCCCTTAATTAAAAAATACTTTAAAATAATGTATGATTATTAAAGTAACAACATAAGTGTCTTAAATTTAAAATGAAGTTACACGCCATACTTACTATTTTTATTATTTTGTTTTTAATTTTATTATTATTGTTGACTTTTTCATGTTTTAACTTTTAAAATTATGTACACATTTGAACAACCTTCAAAGACTATTGCAATTTGTGAAATATGAAAAAGAACGTTAAGATGCACTCTAAATAAGAGTTTTTTCTTAGACGCTTCATTGTCCCAGTTTTGTGAATTTTGAAATAAGTAATGCGTTAAGCATTTCCCTAGACATTTCAGTTAATTAAAATGGCTAAATTGTTCCAATTTTTTAAGCAATTGAAAATGCTAATCTGAAATGTCTAATGAAATGTTTAATAAATTGTCTAATGGATGAAAATTTAAGGAGTTTACAGTAAGTTTAAGTTTATGTGAAAAGAACTAACTGCTTCACAACATTACTCCTAAAATGTTTGACTTTCAGTTTATATTTATTATATTTTGTAACTGACTCTGTGTCTCTATCGGATAACTTTATGCAATTTCCACTATCAAAGATATTTATCATTTTAAATACTTAGATAAGTTCTCTTTTAAGCCTACGCTTTTCTCTTCTAGTTCAGCTCGTCTTTCGTCTCACTTTTTACTTCCGTTTCATGGAATCATTTGCTCAACTCTAGCCTGAACCCATCCTAACTTATCAATTTTTTTTTTCACGTATAGGCTGTTTAACTAAGAGACTGAACTTATGGTAGGTCTACTTATTGTACAGTAATTAAGAGAGCTAGGTCTAAGGCTAGGCCCGGGGACACAAGTTAGTTCTTAATTTTGGAAGATGTTACTAGCCTAGGCCTAGCCTAATAATAAGATGAATAAGATGGAAAATGACGAAAGACACTTACAAGGCCTAACGTAGGGTTGCCAGATCAGATGGTTTCCAAATCCGGAGATTTTACCTACGAAGCTCCTCATTATTTGTTTATGTAGCTAAACCCAGTGGTGTAGTGCTAAATAAAGAAGTGAGAGAACGCATTTTGAAAGTGTTACTCAGATGTGGGGGGGACAATGGCGAGCACGGCAGCCCATACAGCTGGGGTCCGGGGGCACTGTAAGCCCCCCGGGAAATCTTTTGAAATCTGACCAATTTCAGGGATATTTTGAGGTCATATGCACTGGATATTAGGATATATTCCAAGGTTGAAGATGCAGTATTTCCAGTGTCATTAGATATACGACATCCAGTACGATCAATAAAAATAGCTAACAACTGGAATGATTAACTAAAAAAAAGTTAACAACTGGTACGCCGTGGTGACTGTTTCACCAGATCTTTATAGGCTAGCATTGCCTCAGTCGTCGAAGCTAAAGAAATGAAACAGTTAATGATTCTTTCTTATATTTCTTCTAGGGGTGGGAATTAAAATTTCATGACGTTAGAGATTTGTAAGTTCGGATTTATTTGAAATAGTGAGGGAACGCCGTTCCGTCTACCAAAAAAAGTAAGGGAACGCCGTTCCCACGCGTTCCCACAGCACTACACCACTGGCTAAACCGATATATAAACTTCCTCATTTTTTAGAATAATAATTATCTTGCCAAAAATCTGTAAGAAAAGAGGCAAATTCTACTTTTAATGACATTTTTACAAAGCTCAATTTCCGGAGACTCCGGCCCAAAACCGGAGACCTGGCAACCCTAGGGCCCGCCTAAGTCAACATGGAATAAATACACAGATATAATAGTTGTTATTCCTCTTTTCGAAACCTAATAATACAAATGAAATGTTTAACTTCCAAGCCTATATACTTAAATGTCTGAAAGATATATATATATATATATATATATATATATATATATATATATATATATATATATATATATATATACAGGGTGTCCCATAAGTCCGGCATCATAGGAGAAATTCATATTTTTCTATTTCTACAAACCATAATTCATATTTTTCTTATGCTCGGGATGCCAATTTCCCGTCCACCATTCTGTTCAGTGACGAGGCTGTTTTTTGTGGAAATGGTGAGGTAAATCGACAGAACACCCGCTACTGGTCTCAAAACAACCCTCACTGGTATACCTCTTCAAAGGAACAAGGTGCATCTCGGGTGATGGTATGGTGTGCATTTGGAAGGATCGCATCATAGGCCCCCTCTTTTTCGATGAACATGTCACTGGAGGCACCTACCTACGTATGCTCAAGGAAGAAGCATTTCCCAGTGTCTTGAACGAAGAAGGAAATTTCCCAACATGGTTCCAGCAAGACGGCGCTCCTGCACATTACAGTACCCAAGTAAGGGAATAGAATACCTGTACCAACAATTCCCTAGTCAATGGATAGGACGTCGAGGGCCTGTGGAATGGCCAGCTAGAAGCCCGGATCTCACGCCACTAGATTTTTATATCTGGGGCCACTTGAAAGCGCTGGTATACGCAGAGAAAATTAGGAGTGTTGAACATTTGCGGCAGCGCATTATTGGGGCATGTAACACCATTACTCCTGACAACATTCATCGTGTGCTTGCTGACTGGGTATCACGTCTGAATTTGTGTATTTAAAACAATGGTGGACATATTGACACGTTCTGTAAATAAAAGCTTTTGTTTTGCCTTTTTTTATTATTTTTCCTATGATGCCGGACTTATGGGACACCCTGTATATATATATATATATATATATATATATATATATATATATATATATATATATATATATATATATATATATATACCGGGTGTCCGAGAATTATCTGTACAATTTTTGGCTGTTATTAAAAGTCAACCATGAAGTGTAGAAATTCCAGTCTTGTCCCATTTTACAGAGAAACTCATTAAGTTTTTGCTGATAACAAGTTTTGACAAGTTTTCTCTTTTTTGTATGCGGGTGACAGACATTGATGATTTAAAAGCAAGAATCACAGCTGCTATTGAGCGAATTGATGTGGATATGCTGCAGCGTACATGGCAACATTTGGATTATCGATTGGATGTTTTGCGAATCACTGATGGTGCACATATCGAATGTTTGTAACAACGTTACTTTAATAAAAGAAACTTTTGAAAATACAGATTCTAAATAATCTTGTTTAAGAATTTTACGTGTGTTATCAAGAATTTTATTAAAAGATGAAATTGTACAGATAATTTTCGGACACACTGGAATTTCTAAAAAACTTGTCAAAACTTGGTATCAGAAAAAACTTAATGAGATTCTTTGTAAAATGGGATAACACTGGAATTTCTACACTTCATGGTTGACTTTTAATAACAGCCAAAAATTGTACAGATAATTCTCGGACACCCTGTATATATATCTTTCAGACATTTAAGTAACGTTTTCAGATAGATGAAATATCTATCAAACATTTCAAAATAGTTAGTATTCATTTCAAAAAGGTAAGTTAATAAACTTTTACTCAGAAAAAGCATACAACTTGCATAAAGTTTAAAAATATTTTTCAATATTTTTCTGTACAATTTAGATATCTGTTGTGGCATTAATTTATTCACAACATTCTACTGTAATCTGAATATGCCGTTGCAAGCATGGAAGCTGTTTAGGCAAAATTAATATAATTCAGTTTATTTATTAAATAATAATAATAATAATAAATAATAATAATAATAATAATAATAATAATAATAACAAAGGTGAAAATTGACAAAACTTGTGTTTGATTGTTTTACACGATTTTAAATACAGTTATCAGTTGTATACTTAGTAGAAAATAAATGATGCTTAATGAAAACAAGGCTAAATTATGAAATTGAAAGTGCTTAATGAAATTAGCATATCTTAGATAGTTAATTATAAAGTGGAAACTTAATTATTATAGTAATAATTGCAGCAATGAACTTATCCATCAGTAAGAGCTAATGAAGTACTTCCTTAGCTAATTAATGATCTGCGAAATACACTCAGTGATGAAGCCTGTCTGATATTTATGAGAATTGCATTCCATACATCTGCTCCTTTGAAAGAACGTGCATTTTCTAGGGAGTCCAGTGTTATAATTATGATGAATTTAATGGGGGGTCGGGGTCACTGCTCTTTGAATGGTGATATATTATGGGTGTATGTATTTTTATTAATAACTTTGAACATGTTGACAACATCACTGAATTTGTATGTTATTTAGTTTTAAAATATTTAACTCCTTAAATACTGGGGAAGAGTGACTTTTTCATTATTATTTGAGAGTGTTCGCAGACATTTTTTATGACTGACTATCAAAGGATGTTTTATATATGCTTCTTTGAGCTATTCCATGTTGTAATACAATACAATAAATGTGGGTGGATGAAGGAATAATATAGGAGTGCGTTTTGAGGAAGTCATTTTTAGTTTAAATCATATGAATAGAAATCTGATATGATATACAGTTGCGCTCATTATTCGTAGGACACTCCTGAGAACAGATAGCGACACCCTGCATATATTTGTTGTGTGTACTACAAACGGTTGTAACATTTTATGAATGAATCTTGGGGGGGGGGGGTTTAGTGAGTGAGCGCTGATTGGTTGGTTGGCACATGGTGTTTGGCCAGTGTGTGTGTGTGTGAATGATGAGACATTATTCCTGTCCTTTATTAATATATCATAATATAGATGTGGTCCTAACAGTGTTTGGCTGGCCGTGATGTAGTTAGTGGTGGTGTAGACACGGGTGACAGTGGGGGCAAGGGGTGGTACTGCTGATGTGACGTGCCAGCTTCTTGACTCATTGCCAAATGTCTTTAGAACATAATTATTTCCATTTATCACGCTGGTTTACATATTACTAAGGAAACATAAATGACTAATTAAATTTAAATTCAAGAAGGGGATATACAGGGTGTCTCAGAAGTCGCCCACCATAGGCTTTATTCAGATTTACGAGGTTTACGAGTCGAAATGGTTTATAAGTGATGTTTAATTACAATATATGTTCGATAATGTCCGAATAATAAAATTAATGGTATGTACAGTTAATCAAAAAGCTATCTTAAAATAATTAAACTGAATGAAGCTACATTAGCCAATGGTGCGCGACTTCTGAGACACCCTGTATATCCTCTTCTTGAATTTATATTTAATTAGTCATTTATGTTTCCTTAGTAATATGTAAACCAGAGTGATAAATGGAAATAATTATGTTCTAAAGACATTTGGCAATGAGTCAAGAGCTGGCACGTCACATCAGCAGCACCACCCCCTGCCCCGACTGTCACCCGTGTCTACACCACCACTAACTACATCACGGCCAGCCAAACACTGTTAGGACCCCATCTATATTATGATATATTAATAAAGGAGCAAGAATAATGTCTCATCATTCACACACACACATACTGGCCAAACACCATGTGCCAACCAACCAATCAGCGCTCACTCACTAAACCCCAGATTCATTCATAAAATGTTACAACCGTTTGTAGTAGCTACACACAACAAATATATGCCAGGTGTCGCTATCTGTTTTCAAGAGTGTTCTACGAATAATAAGCGCAACTGTACGTGATTTTTTTTTAATTTAGTTTTTTGTTTAAATTAATGCCAAGCACTTAAACATCATTTAATCTTACAAGAGTAATAGTCCCAATTTTCATTTGATAGTTTGTACTTATATGTTTTGTGGCAATAATCATATAAGATAACTTTGTCAGGCTCAGCAAAAGTTTATTAGCACATATCCACTTATACACATTTTCTAATTGCCTGTGTTTCATTTATCAGGTCTAAATTATGATGGGAAGAAATAAGTGTGATATCAATTGCATATTGTATGCAATTTGATGTTGTTGTGAAATGAAAATCGTTGATTTGAATTAGAAATAGTAATAGCTCAAGAATATGTCCTTGTGAGACCCCACAAGTTAACATCGCCTTGTCGGATAAATTATTATTTGAACCAATCGAAGCATTCCCTGTTATTCGTATATGTAAAGTTTATTCAATAAGATTTCATGCGAGAGTTTATCAAATGCTTTTTGACAAGTCGAAGAAGAGGGAGGACAAGGGATTTGTTTTTCTTTTCTCCTGTTAATTAAATCTTTCAGAGTGTTCTATAGCCTTTTGGGATTGGATTTTTGTTCATAAATTTATTAACAATAATGATATGCTTTCGCTCTTTTAATGATTGCATGAAGTCTGTTGCAATCTGTATTTCTGTTCGGTAATATCAGTTTTCCATTATTTAGAAAGAATATATTTGATTTTAATACTCACAATGAGTGATGGGCAGGGCCGGATTAACCATTAAGCAAAATAAGCCCGTGCTTAGGGCATCAAGGGAAGGGGGGCACCACAGAAATTTTCCATTGTCGGATTTACCATGGATTTATTATACTATTATAATCGCGGCTTATAGCCTATAAGCTGTTGAAAACTGAATTATATATATTCATATATAGTATTTATTTTTTTTCATTGTTTGAATTTGTAGTGAACAACAACCCTTTTGAGAGAATAAATATATTTCGTTGTAATCACACACTTTACGCTTTGCGTTATTATTTTGTTTATATCAAATCTTTGAGCGCCATATTAAAAATACATATAGATTAAATATTTTCGTGTGCTATAGGAAGTTATTCTGAACGTGTGATTTGTGCATATAATATTAAATATATATTTTACATAATCATTTGGTATTGTTTTACAGAAAGATTTAGGTTTATAGAATTGTAATATAAATTAATATTAAAATAAAAAAACTATAAACTCTCTATATTGCTGTTGTATCAAGTGATGTTTATCACGGCCATTATAATAATAAGATATACTGACCTAAGTTAATTAGCGTTGAAGAAGTTTATCTGTTGCTCTCTCTTCTTCTCTAGGGTAAGTCTATGAAGTGTACTTTATTTGTATATATAACAATATTTTATCATACACGTATCTTTATTTTATAATTTATTTATCTATTGTCATAACAGTATAAAAGAATTTAGATTGTAATAACCAGAGTGAATAATTTGTAATGTATATATAACATCAAACGTAGTTAGGACAATTTAGGCCCTAAGCAAATGTTCATATTTCCTATAATTAAATATTGTGTTTTAAATAAATAAATAAATGTAAATATAAAATGTGGCTCGTTAATAGTGAAATGTTAATATTGATATTTTTATAGATTGCGTATTATTAATTCTAATGTTAAGTATTTTTATTTTATAGGTTTCGGTTCCTTCTTTCGGTTCCTTCTTTCGATTTGATTTGTATTCAACATTTCGAGTTGATATTTCGGTTGAGTTATATTTAATTGCCACTTATATTTAAATTGCCACTTTGGTTGTGTACGGTTCCCATTTTGTCTTTCTGAGAATAAAAGAACAAAGCCAAGATTGTGATATGTGTAACTGTGTTGATTGCCACATAATATACAAATAAAATATTCTTTTTATTTCTGTATTTTACAGACCCCAAGAACCAAGATGAAACGTGTTCAGTTAAGTGGTGCACAAAAGCGAAAACTATCAAAAGAGAAACAAGAGAAGACTTTGGATTTAGAGTCCAAGACTGCAAAGCTGACTGATTTCTTCACACAAGTTCCACGACCACAACGTCAACATGATATACCGATTCTGAATCAAAACCAATCTCCGTCATCAGAAGTGGACACAAATACCACTTTGATCACTTCAAAATCAAAATATGATGACGTTGGAATCACCGAGGTGTCACAAGCAGGTTCATCTACCACATGTCTCACTACTGATCTCACTTTGCCTGTAAATTCTCTTGATACCTCTACTGCAAATGTTGATTCAAGTTGCTTTACAAGACATTCTGGGGTTGAAATAATTGCTGAAAATGAAAGTTTAGTGGACCATGGTGATGGTGGTGAAATGAATCAGTCTGCAGAAGATGAAGTAAATATAGCAAAAGATCCAGGGTTGTGGCTTGATTTCTCTGCTGATGATGTGGCTTATTGGATTGCTTGTGGACCCAGTGACTGTCAACACCACAATGGGCCATTTGACAAGTCTTACCGGCATTTCAGTAGTGGCAAACCAGCAAGATACTGTTCACAAAAACTTTTCGTTGGGACAAAAGCCAATGGTGAGAAATACAAGAGAGAGTGGTTATTGTATTCACCATCAACAGGATCAGTTTACTGTTATGTTTGTAAACTGTTTGCTCCTAAAAATGTCTCACATTTTGTTATAAGAGAAGGGTTCAGTGACTGGCGAAATACTATTGTAATTGATCATCATGAAAAAAGCACTACTCACCGAGACTCTATGCTAACATACTTAACTCGCAGACAAGGTGCGGGGTTGGGACAACAGTTGGAAAAACAAATTCAGGAAGAGTGTGATTACTGGGAACATGTCTTGAGGCGTGTCATAGCTGTTATTTGTACGTTAGCTGAACGTGGCTTGTCTTTTCGAGGAACAGAAGAAAGATTTGGATCATTGCAGAATGGGAATTTTTTAGGGCTGCTTGAGCTCATAAGCCGGTTTGATCCATTTTTAGCAGGTCACATTTTGAAATATGGAAATTCTGGCAAAGGAAATCCTTCTTACCTGTCCAAAACCACCTGTGAGGAACTCATTCAACTAATGGCTCAAAAGGTCCACGCACTCATTGTTGACGAAGTAAAATCTTCTGGTTATTTTAGTTTGTCAGTTGATTCAACACCAGATCTATCACATATCGATCAGTTAAGTGTTGTACTTAGGTACTTAAAAGATGGACAGCCTATTGAACGCTTTTTAACCTTTCTGAAAATGAAAAGCCATACTGGTGAGGAAATGGCAAATCAGGTGTTGCAGTACTTACGTGAAGTTTGTAAGCTAAACTTTTCAAAATGTAGGGGTCAATCTTACGACAACGCTGCCAACATGTCTGGGCGTTATAAGGGGATGCAGCAAAAAATTTTAGAAACAAACAAGTTTGCTATATATGTGCCCTGTGCAGCCCATTCACTAAATCTGGTAGGCCGAAGTGCTGTTGACTGCTGTCAAGAGGCGGTTAATTTCTTCTCTACAGTGCAGTTGCTCTATACCTTTTTTTTAGCCTCAACCAGCAGGTGGGAAATTCTTAAAGGTTGTATTGGAAATGAAAGTGTCTTAAAATCCCTCTCTGATACCAGATGGGAGGCACATGCTATGGCAACAGCAGCAATTTTGAAATCTTTCCTTAAAATTTTAGAAGCGTTAGAATGTATAGCTGAAGACCAGTCACAAAAGGGAGACACTAGAAGAGAAGCAAATAATATTGCAAATAAGATGCAAGAGCTAGAATTCGTTTTTATGTTGAATTTTTGGGATGAGATTTTGCAAAATTTTCATAGAGTAAGCAAAGTTCTACAGAATAAGGATGTGAACTTAAAAACATGTGCAGATCTGTATGGATCATTAGCTGACCAACTGTGCACTTCACGAGATGAATTTGAAAGATATGAAGCAGCTACAAAGGAAATGCTACCAGATGTTGATTACAAGGCAGCTCAAACTCGCAAACGTATCAGAAAGAAGGTACCCAATGACGGAGATGCACCAGAAGTATATCTGAATGCCAGAGATAAATTTCTTATCACCACCTTTTACACAATTGTTGACAAACTTGAAACTGAGATGAGAAGAAGAGGAGAGATATACAAAGAAATAGCAGAGAGATTTTCTTTTCTAAGTGATGTGCCACATAATGTCACCACTTCATCATCTACTGAAATTGAAAGGTATTCTCAGGGTTGTAAAAAGATGATTGATGCTTACCCAGAGGACTTGAACACTAATTTCTCTGCTGAGCTTCAGCAGTTTCACTCATATGTGTGCCATAAGTTCAGTGCAAAAAAAAATGTAAAAACAAGATTCAGTCATGCTGAACTTTATAAAATAATTGTAGAAGACAATATTGAGTGTGCCTTCCCAAATGTAGAAATTGCCTTTCGTATATTTTTAACATTAATGGTCACAAATTGCTCAGCTGAGCGTTCATTTTCTCAGTTGAAGTATATTAAAAATACCAACAGAACAACTATGCAACAAGGCAGGCTGGATGCCTTATCTCTACTAAGTATAGAAGCAGATGTGTTACGTAAGATTAGTTTTGAGGATCTGATCAAAGACTTTGCAATTAAAAAAAGTAGGAGAAACTTTTCAAATATAAATGAATTGGAAGTATACAAAAATAAACATTATTTTCCATCTTACTGTAAGTTTTGTTTCATTTCAAAAAATAAAATTTTATTTTATGGTTTTTTTTGTTTATATTTTGAATTACATATATGGGGCACCAAAATCTTTTAAGTGCTTAGGGCCTCTAAAGGTCTTAATCCGGCCCTGGTGATGGGGTGATCCATTAATTGTTGTATTTAGTTTTAGATATTACTTTTGATTTAAGAGGAAAGTTTGTGTTGAATATATTCATTAATGTGCTTGAGAATGCTTGAAATTTTGTTCTAATGTCATGGTTATTTTCGATTATTCCAGTCCATTTAAAAGCTATTGTTTCTCTAAGGAATTTTAATTTATTATTATAGCTGTAAGGTCTATAGTCAACGTTAATATTTTCCTGTGCGCAGAAATGGGTGATTAGCATTGTGTACGTAGGCAAGTGATTTATGATATTTAATATAATTATAACTGAGATGCAGTCAAGCGGGGAACTGTACTCAGATTTGATCTAACAGAGTCGAATTTCTGATGTCATTGTAACAGCAAACTTAAAACGACTTGCAGTCATGATGTTATGAAGGAAGCATGCGTTATTATTCGACTGTTCTTTTGTGAGATCCATAGTTAAGTCTCCTTCAATGACACAAATGTTACCGATAGGATTGGAAGTTAGAATTCTATCGACATTTGTGATAAAAGTTGGTTCGTTACCAGCTGGTGGTCGTTAGATGCCTAAACTTGAATACTGGATGTTACGAATGTACACCTCAATTGCGAGTGTTTCCGAGGTATCGCTTATGCTTGTCAGTTCTTCAATACATTTACTTACACCTCCGCCTGTATTGTTAGTTCTATATGTATGACAGCTTGTATACCATGGGATGTTAAAAAATATCTTACTATCATTTAACCGAGTTTCAGTTAATATAATTCAAGTGAATTTATGTTATAATAATTTTAGGTTGACTGTCAATTCGTCAAAGTGGTTTGGGAGACTGCGAATGTTTAAGTTTTGGAAAGACACGTTTCCAGTGTTGTGGTTCTTGTTTAAAAAGTTGCGTACTGAGATATAGTTACTGTTCATTACGTTTTCAGATTCAATAATTTTATTTACAGTATTAAGAGTATTTAAAGTGTTGATGATGATAATACGGCAATAGAAGTAATAAAAGGTGAAAAGTATATATATATAATAGTCTACATAATCAGTAAATAAAAATGCGGTTGTTGTAAAACACGAACGTACGTAAGAATTTACTATTATATATGTATCCACAATGATGAGACCGCAAAGTCGAAAAGTTATGAAAATTGTAAAGTTATAAAAACTTAAAATTAAAAATTCTAGACTTATAAAATTTTGAAATTAAAAATGCTAAAATCTGAATGACTAAAAATTACAAAATCAGACTTGAAAGGATTATGGAACTATAAAATTGTAAGACAGCGTAAATTTATGATTTTTTTTAAAAATTATTATTATATAGAAGAGTAATAATGACAGGTTTACGTAACACACAGGTTATACTGATGGCAGTTCTCTTTGCAGATGCTGTCGAAAGTTACGAAAATCATGTTGAGTTTATTTTGAAATGTCGAGTAAACGTTATATATATATATGACGTTTACTCGACATTTCAAAATAAACTAAACATGATTTTGGTAACTTTCGAGAGCATCTACAAAGAGAACTGCTATCAGCATAATAATGATAGGTTACGTGTCACGTAAACCTATCATTATTACTCTTCTATATAATAATAATTTAAAAAAAAATTATAAATTTACGCTGTCTTACAATTTTATAAGTCTATAATCCTTACAATTCTGATTTTGTAATTTTTAGTCACTCAGATTTTAGCATTTTTAATTTCAAAATTTTATAAGTCTAGAATTTTTAATTTTAAGTTTTTATAACTTTAGAATTTTCGTAACTTTTCGACTTTGCAGTCTCATCATTGTGGATACATATATAATAGTAAATTCTTACGTACGTTCATGTTTTACAACAACCGCATTTTTATTTACTGTTTATATACAGTATTATATATATATATATACACACACACACACACACACACACACACACACATATATATATATATACTTTTCACCTTTCATTACTTCTATTGCCATATTACCCTAATCTCTGCATCATGATCAACACTTTAAATACTCTTAATACTGTAAATGAAATTGTTGAATCTGTAAACGTGCATAGAGCAAGGAACTCTTCTGGGAAAATTAAATCCACTATTGTCCGAATAAGTAATGGTAAATGACAAATACTATAGTTTTTCTTTGTCATGATAGAAGATCCAACGTGGGCAACGGGTTACTCGCAAAGAGACCACAAAATATAGTTTCCCTCACCAGCTATCTGCCAAATAGATAGGATCCAGCTTTGGGACAGGATCTGGGGTTTACAGCTACACCTAGCCTACTATATTTGGAACCTCAATATACGCAAGAAACTTGTTGCATTCACGTCGGATTGAATACATCAAAGAAAAAGGGGTAAGTATTGTATTTTTAGCCAAAATAGCCACTCTCAGGGGACCATTCTGAGTTGTATCATATATATATATATATATATATATATATATAAAACCAAACGTCTTTTAATAGTTAGAGTGTGAATTTTTTGATGTCACATTCTTTCTAAGAGCAAATGTTATGTCATTAATGATTTGATCCTCTATGGACGACTGTTATAAAAAATTTTGAAGTTTCAAACAAACGCATTCATAACATGATCCTACAAAAAGTTCCGTCCGCAGAGAGTTAAGTTCAAGTCATCCGAATTTCCGTAATAAATTTATGATATTGTCTCTGCACTTCGAGGGAATATATCCATAAACCATAAAAACTACAAAATATGTTATCAATAATTGGATCAAAATCTTCTTTCATAGTCCTAATGGTAAATTATATAAAAACAAACCCTAAGGATTTATGTCCTTATTTATGTTATTAGACCCATCGTGATGGTGGAAAAGATCATAATTTTATATGACCCGTTAGAAACGTTGTTTTTAAATGTAATACTAAAGAATACAAAATTAAATGTGGTACGTTCTAAAGCTTCGTTGAATTCATTGAGGATCTAAACGTTAATTCAAGCAATAATAACATAAAACAACATGAAGCAACTGCATGAGAGGTTTAATTCCGCTCTTTTGTAATATCATTCACACAGAGTCCCCAAAATAACTAAACAGAATGGTAATTTCTACGAAAGTAAATAACGTAAAATATTCAACCCTTATTTACCATATATATATATATATATATATATGGGTCACTAAATCATACTACCGGCATTCTCTTTTGGGTATTTCTGACCATTTCATTTGTTTCCTAAATGAGAGATGCGCAATCCAGGAAAATGATCGTATAAAATTAAGAGTCACGAAAATAATTGATATTTTAGCTGAAATGGACTTAAAATCAAATTAGAAACAATAAATTTTGAAGTTTGTAAAGAGTTAAACGAAGCAAATGAAACATTTGTAAAATTGTTAAACATACTGAACGATGCATTTAATGACATCTTTCCCGTAACCACAATAAAGGTTACCTAAAAATCTTACGAAATAAATCCCAGTTAAATAAGTCTCTTTGACATGTTATTCTATAAACAAACACTAAGGAAAGGATCAATTCCCCAAGATATACTGTATACAGCAATTACAGAAAATTAAATAACCTATTTACAAAAAGCAAAACATAATTATTGTTGCAGTAAATTTCAGGAACACAAAAACGATTCAAAACGAATATAAAAAATTATTAATGAAACTTTACAGGAGAAGAAATTGCAAATTTGTTTTCTTACAAATTTTACGTAAATACGTAAATAATACTGCTTATAACAAACCGTTTCTCTTGTCACTGTCCGCTTTAGCTGATCTTTTTCCGTGTCTCATTTACCCTGCGAGCAGTCCAGCTCTCTCTCTCTCTCTCTCTCTCTCTCTCTCTCTCTCTCTCTCTCTCTCTCTCACTACACATACATACAACTGACACACTGCACAATCTTTTCAAAATTTAAAAAAAAAATTATTAAGAATAATATTTGTATTTTGGCTCTCTTTTTGTCTTTCTATGGGGAGAGGGGGGTGTTTTTGTGGGCGTTCGCCTTTGGCACCTCCTTCCTGCATAAAACAAATATATATCACTTAACTATAATGACTTTGTTACCGTTGGTAAAAACCACAGTCTACCAGATACCACATTCCACACGTAACTACGAGAAATATTTTGACAATCCCTTTCCTCATATGTTTCCCTTTACTCTTGTTTCTCACATAGAGATCAAAAAGACAATTCCCTCCACCCCTCACTTTAAAAGCTAGTTATATCACGAAGATACTATTTATAGTGCAGTAAAACAACACCTTCTGACGGTGAAAAAATAATTGGAATCGTAAATAAAAATACATTTAAAATGTTACAGCTATAAAAATATCTGCATTTATCCTATAAAAGAACACTGCAAAATCGATTGCATTAAGCGGCAATACACCACAGAGCTCCAAATGTTAAGGAAAAGCTTACGTAGAGACACCGGGAAAATAGATTAGCTTTGGCAAATGAATATGTATCATAGATCGAGTTATGGGCTTTTACGAGTAGATACGCATCGTTTTCAATGACGAGAAAAACTTTTCCTTCACCAACTATGGGAAATTTCACTGTTAGAGAAAAAGCAATACAAAAGTATTCACGAGAGAACATCTACAAAGAAGCCCAAAAATAGGAGTTATTTACCCAATTGTGTGCAGATTTATCCATCCCCAAACGCTGTAGGTTACGTGTTCACTTCATGCTTCTTCGTAGATATTCTCTTGTGAACACTGTATTATTTTTTTTTCCAACAGTGAAGTCTTCCATAATTGGTAAGGGAAAAGGTTTACTGGTCACTGAAACTAACGAATCCTCTTTACTCTGAAAGAGAATAATGCCAGTGTTTTAACAATAACTATATGATACCGTCCATGCCACTTTGTAGGTGTAATTCAAGAAACTTAACATTCATCGTTCGTATCGGAATGTTATAATTATGGAATTTCACTTTTATCATATCTTGTTCGTTGCCCGTTTCGCGTTCATAAATAAACCGTTGCATGATGCATACCAAGTTGTTTCATTATTTTTATGTAAATAATAAATATACACTCAGTATTGTTTCTTTTTCATTGTATAAAAAGCAGAATTTGACAATATAGTTAGATGAAAAATCCATATATATGGAGAGCAATAATTATTTCATCTTATACAGTATATGTTAGTACTTTCTTGCATAAAAAAGTATAGTTTATATTTGGTTTGAAGATAATTGATAAATTATTTTATATTGGGTGCTATATGTATTATTTATCCATAATAATGACTGTAAAACATTACAGTACCGTATTAATATTAACACAATATATTCACTGACATACGTTATTTGAAGACTGAACTGCTTGAAGTCAGCATTTTTCGGGGGGAGTGTCCACCGTATCGATAATTCATCGTTTATTTGAACGATTTGAAGTAAGTTTTTACAAATGATCTTTCGATCTAATGTGGCCAATCACATTTCACCTTTCGAATTTTATACGTATGGCTTAGGCGAACTTCTGAAAATGTACATCCTCTATTTAAAGAGAGTTATCCCACAGTCTCCCTACCACACACTATTTCCCACACACTATTTTTTCAATCTTTCACCATCTCTCTCTCTCTCTCTCTCTTGGTATTCCAAATAGCCCCAACACTTTACCTTCCGGCCCTAATCCAACTTTCCAGTCATATAGATCTCCCACCATTGTTATCGTATGCTCACCTTCTGACTCTCCAATTGCATTTCCTAACTCCCTCCAAAAACGCACCTTTACCTCATCTGCTGCAGCTTTGTATGGAGCACAACAAAAATACAGCCTTAACTTTAAAAATTCTTACTTAACTTTACGCACAGACAGAGTTTAATAATTTATAATATAATCATACATGAACCCATACACTTCCTCTTTCATCAACAACAACAATGATTTCCCTTGTACCTCTCACCTACACCAACTTTCATTCCTTTCTCTACACCATTCAAACTCCTCATTCCCTTTCAACTTCACTTCTCAAAGACCAAGTAGCCCAAATTCACCACTTTCAAACACTTCCACCACTCCTTCTTTTTTACCCTCTACATTCATTCCTCTCATATTTCACACACCAAAGCGTACCCGCTATTTCTCGCGAGAGTGATCGCGGCTAATCGCCCTTCTGTGATGCTCCTCGAAGGATTTCCAGCCCACACGCTGACCTCTGTTAGTCGCTTCTTACGACATGGGGAAGCAGTGGATGCATTCTTGTCGCCCATCTCACAAGGGATACTTACTGAAAATTGATAAAAATAAAACAGAGTTAGTTATTGTAACTGTGAAGTGCAAGTTTCACACTGACACGTTGTGCTGCGTCATACTTGATCTTATCTTTTTTAAATTTTGTTTGCCTGCTTTTCGAGAAGGGAAATGTAATTTTCGATAGTAGCGTCCGAGTTTGGATGTATTGCCAAAGGTAGTTCCGACGCAGAGGCGTGCCCAGGATTTTAGAAGGGGGTATTTCCGTAATTGAACCTTGGTGACGTCCATGGTTTTGAAAACACTTATTTGTGTAGGGCTACATAATATGACCTGAACACTCCAACTGAGTGTTGACCTGAAGCATGCAACCTGGATAATAATAATAATATTTATTATTAATAATAATAATAATAATTAATTAATTAATTTAGGATCTTAAGGGGTGCTTCCGGGCAACCAGGAAGCCCCCCTGGGCACTGGGCACGCCACTGCGACGATTCGAATTAATCCTTTAAAAAACAATTTATATAAGATATGAACAAATTCCCATGAGTTGCAAAGCCACATATCTTGCATATTTTGTTGATGGTGTAGCCACGCTTTTCTTTGGATAAAGTATGCATCCCGCGAATTATTTGCTGCCCGTCGTGGTGATTACCTTAGACATATATTGAAACCTAAACTGTCCAAGTTTAAATCCTGCTTTCAAACTTTCACAAGCCCACAAATCTGTCCAACATGCTAGCTTGTACCAACTGTGACTGTGACGTCACTCCAAATTCTGTTTTAAAACGCCTGAACAGTCGTTCAAGCTCACCTAAAGTAAGCAAAGTTAAGACGTTAAAACTGAACAATATTCCAGTTTTGGTATGATCACTGTTTTCAGTGAAGGTTATTATATGTCTAGAATTACGTTAATGTATCGACACATTATTTTTTTCTCGGACAGTTGGTAGATGCTAGCGCATCATACGTTTACTTTGTTATAATTTTTTAACAATTAATGAATTCTGAATTTTTTACTCTCAACTCTGATATAAATATTTTTTATTTATTTTTTTATTTTCTTTTTTTTTACGAAATCGCGTTTTCCTTCTGGCATTCGTGAAAGCGACAGTCATAAAATTGGAAGACAATCTTCTGTCCTCTGTCCTGAGCGTCGGCGATTCCGTCCAAAAATAAGGTTCGTCCTCATATTTTGAAAACAACTTCACCATTCCCCGTATGGCGTACATCATAATACCTATGTTCATCCTAGAGTTAAAGTAGCCATTTAATCTCCTTATGAAAATAACTGTTATCTTTGTTACGATCAATCATTTTCATCATATTTTCCTGCATGAAGTTACCCTTAAAGACGTTACGACATAAAGTCTGGAACGGATGGATTGTAAAACGTTTGATGAAGCTGTCCCTAGATTTTATAAAACATAGTCAGAGAAACGTTACACCCTAGCGGTAATACTGATATATTCGGGTTCATTGTTATGCAATATGCCTTGAAATCTTAAATAAAATTAATTATCAAAATGTTGTTATTGTGCGTTTTGTTGTAGTTAAAATGATTCTTCTCAGGAAATGAACCAACATAATTCAATGTGGCGGTTTTTAGGATTGTGTGCTTTTTATGTAGGAAAGAGGAGCCTAGAACGAGCGCCCGCTAAAATGCATTCATACAAGGAGAAGGAGAGCCGAAATCAAATAGGTAGGTCTTCGAGATGCCTGGGCACTCTGCGTTTGAAAGACTGGAGGTCAGAGACAGAGGGAAAGATGGATTGAGGAAGATTGTTCCAGAGTTGGCCGGTCGAGTAGATGAAAGAGTGAGAATACCGACTAACCCTTGTGTCAGAGAGTCAGTGAACGGTTCTCCCCCATTTACCTTATCGTTGTTACACTCGTTAATCTGGGAAATAATACTAATGAGGACTTCACTCGGTTACGCGATTACAAAACTGGTAGCGAAAGCCAGCTTAACCTTAAACCTAGATAGGTTAAGCCTACCAGCATACGTGAATGAGTTAGATCAGGTAGGTGTTACAAGCTTAGCTGAGTTAAGCCTATCAGCATACATGGAAAAGTCTCATTATTTAAACCTATCTCCTACGAGAGTGTATCTTGGGTTTACTGGATGTCAACCACGGGCCTATTTCGGCTTTAGGCCTACCTTTTCCGACAACGCTATTATCAGACTTCTTAACAAGAGTTTACCACAATCACTCGGAAAAATACGACTACACGGGAGGTTAGCTCCTTGATAACGACGTCGCTGGTCTCACACATTTGTTTGTTATAAAAAATTATTGCCACTCTATCAGGACTTGACTCGAGCCACATATAGGTCACAATCGGGTATGAAACACGTCAATAGAAAAATAATATTGGATGCTAGTCACACTTATTAACTAATATATAGGGTGATCCAGATAAATGGGACCCATAAAAAAAGCCAAATATTCTTAATATTTAATTCCTTTCATAAAAACTACTGTATATATCATTCGAAAGAGTAGAGTTACAAGTTTATTATGAAATATTTATTTTTTTAAAATGACTCCTTTCAAATGTGCTCCATTAGTTGCCAAGCATTCCAGTGTTCTCGCTTGTAAGTTCTGCATCACTTTTGCAAGAGTGTGCGGTGGTATGGCCTGTATCTCATTTGTGATGGCGGCCTTCAATTCTTGCAAGGTCGTTGGGTTATTTCTGTAGACCCTACTCTTTAAATATCCCCAGAGATAATAATCTAAGGGAGAAAAATCCGGAGACCTTGCGGGCCATTCAACGTCTCCAAATCTTGAGATTAACTCGCCTGGAAACGTTTGACGCAAAACTGCCATGCAGTTCCTCGTGGTATGGCAGGTAGCTCCGTCTTGTTGGAACCAGTGGTTTTCTAGACAAAGATCTCTTAATTTAGGAATAAGGAAATCGGTCAACATTTTTTCGTAGCGATCACCATTTACAGTGACCGTGTTTCCGGTGGAATCCTCGAAAAAGTACGGCCCTATGATCTGAGATGCAGTAAGACCACACCAAACATTTACACGCTGACTATGCAACGGGACTTCGGTAATATTCAATGGATTTTCTGTTGCCCAGAAACGACAATTTTGTTTGTTTACAGTTCCATTCAAGTGAAAATGGGCTTCGTCTGACATAATCAAAGTTGCTAGAAAATTGCTGGTGTAATTTACCTTCTGTTGGATCCATTGACAGAATTGTCGTCTTCGTGCGAAATCTCCATCGTTTAGTTGTTGCACTGTTTGAATTTTATATGGAAAGAGCATTAAATTTTGCTTGAATATACGGTGTGTTGTTCCATATCCAACTCCTAACAGCTGAGAAGCACGTCTGATGCTTATGTTAGGATTATCCTGTACAATTTCATGAGTTCTGTTAATGGTCTCGTCTATCCTTGCTGTCGCACTCTTCCAGTTGGTTTTCTTTTTCCAATGCTGCCAGTTAGGGAAAAATTTCTGACACACCGACGGATTACTTTCTTAGAAGGTGATTTTGACATGTGAAAATTTGTCTTGAAAGATCTTTGAGCTGAAACTACACTTCTTCCATGCTCATAATATTGCTCAGTTATGAAACGCAGCTGTTCCACAGTCCATGCAGTCATCTTGAAGGGTTAGTTTTAACTAACACTTTTATTTTGTTTTGTATCTAATCTTGTCTTGTATTGTCAAAACCTATACAATCCTGTACAAACTTGTAACTATCCTCTTTCGAATGATGCGTATGATTTTATAAAAGGACTTATACTTTAAGAGTTACAGGGGTTTCTTTTGGGTCCCATTTCTCTGGATCACCCTTATAACTTTGGTTTGGTTAACCTTACTTCCGCCAGAATTGTTCATTCTACCGAAGGTCAAGCTTGTCACTCCACCTTAGACCTACAGTTTAACATGGAATCCGAACCACGCCCCACCAGCAGCCCAGCGTTTTAACCACTAGGCTACCCAGGGTATCCATTTATCTACTAACCAATTTCTTTATTGTGTGGAAGGATGAACAGCTGGGTTTTGCTGCGCGTCGCCTGCCGTCACCGGGTCTCTATCCCGGGGCCGATGGATTCGTAATCAGCGACGCTAATCACTACACCACCGAGGCGCATTATATATACAGGGTGTCCTAAAATTACATTGTAAACTTTTATATGAACGCAATATCTTAACAAGAATTATGCGATATTTAACAATTTTATTTCAGATTAAACAATAAAAACAATAAAAAAGCAACAATAATTGTTTATTTTTGATGTTTAAAGTGTCTTCCTTCAACTTGAACACATTGTTCACAACGTCCGACTACTGATCAACAGACATATAAAAGTTTACTTGGTAATTTTAGAACACCCTGTCTATATATATATATATAAGCAGTATCTTAAGTGACTGAGATTAAACTTTATTATTAATCTTCTAGAAAATTCCCTTGCAGCGCCCGGAACTTGTATGATTAATTCGCTCCACTATTCTCCCTCTGACTGATTGACTAGCTCACTCTCACTGACTGACTCTCGATCTGCGCTGCGCGCTGTTTTCCCCCATCCAAAATTCAATTTTCATCTCTCAATGGGAAAAAAACAGTCTTCATTCTTTTGCCATTTGATGCTGAAACTTAGAAACAATTTTAAAATGCATTATGTTATGAATTTTGCAAACTCCTAACTGTATTGTATTATTTAACTGACTTATATGACCTACTTGACAATATTAAATGATTTTTATATTTATTTTAAGTACTATTTAAAACTAAAATTGTTTGCAAATATATAATTTAATGAAATAGATGTGTGGCATTCTCTCACGCCCCATTGGTTGAAAAAAGAAACGGCACATGTTCTAATAAGAACAGATGAGGCCTATTTGGAATTTATAACCTAAATAACTTGTTTTTCATTTATGTTAAAAATTTTACATTACGAAAAACCCCCCACTTCTGCAAACCCAACATTGGACAGAAAAGGTATGAGAGTGTGTATAAGGAAATAAGATTATTGAAATGATGAAATGGGGGAAATAGTGGATGAATGTTTCGGATACAATTTTATTTTTTGGTGCATAAAATTATCCTAAACGAAAATTGCATGTTCTTTTCTATTCAATTTTGCCACAATATACGTATCCTCATAAAAAATAATATAATTATAACCATTAAACTGAGTTTGATGGACGGAATAACACTAAATCTTATCTTCCTTTTTCGTGAAAAACTATTTTCTCTCCATAATTGTATTTAAAATAATAATGTTTTCCTCCATCCTGCACGAAAGGAAATACCGAGAATAAATTTCATTTATACCGCTTCATTGTTGGAAAGAAAGCGTTAGTCTTGTTGTGGCAAGAGACAGCGCATAAATAAACACTAAACCAGTGGTTCCCAACCTTTTTTCTATGGTGGCCCAGTTTTGATGGTCGTAAATGTTGGTGGCCCATATACTGTGTATATATAAGGATATAAGGATATTTTTTGTAATATATCTGACTTATTTTGAAGCATTACAAACACTAGTTGTGGCCCACTAGGAAATCCACCATGGCCCACCGGTTCGGAACCTACGCACTAAACTATCTACCAGCTACTTAATATACCTCAGCTCAACCAGTTTAGCCAGTCAACCAGTTCAGAAACAAGTTAGGGCAATTACGTTATACGTTGCACCCATACATATTGCATTTAGCTATAATAAAATTACAGCCACATCTAGTAATAAATATTAGTTGTAGTTAGATAATACTTGAGTTAAAAGCAACTTTCCACATCACATTCATTGCCAAGTTGCTCTTCACCAAGTTGCTCTTCACCAAGTTTTCCATGGGGCTAATGCTTCGTTTTTGACATAAATGATCATTTGTTTCGCCAGTTAGTATTTTTAGACCTCAGTAATATTGGTTTGTTGGTCAGACTGTTATATTTAGAAATTACATTTTCATTGATATGGACCCCGCTATAATGGTACTTAATCTTGGGCCAATGGGCCATGTCAGTCACAGTTGTGTTTTCATTTTTCATTTCTGAACTTGGTATATATATATATATATATATATATATAAAACCCTGTATGGGTTCGGCGTGACGATCATTGCTCATACGGAGTTGACTTGGCGAAGGAGAAAATTGATCTTTTTGAGCTCTCCATCTCACCCGGCTCATCTGGAATTGTCTCGAGCTAGGTGTTTAGTTTTCTTTTGAAGCCGTCCGCGTGAACACCAGTTATATATCTTATTATTTTATTATTTTTGATAAGTGATTAAATTGTCTTGATCCTCTCTGACGCCAGTGTTGAGACTGTTCCTTGTCCAGCCGTTTTTTTGGAACACAGTAGTTTCTATCTTTCCTATTTTACAGTGTTGTTTGAATGGTTATAGGATTCAGTTCGAGGTTAGATACTAGCTTCTCTATTGTTTCCCACGGGTATATTATGATATATTTCTCTCTTGTTCTTTCCAGCTAATAAAGATTTAATTTACATAATCTTTTCCAGTAATTTACGTAGTTCTTTGCAGCCATTAATCTTGGTTGTGAAGCTTCTTTGAATTTCTTGTAGCTGATTAGTTTCTTCTTTTTTATGTAGGGATGTTAAGACTGAGCAATATTACAGTTTTGGTATAATCACTGTTCTCAGGAAGGGAATTATAATCATTATTATATTAATATCCCTTCTTTTAAAGATTCTCAGTATCTCTCCAGTTATTCGTTTTGTTTATCGCTATCTTTTGTTTTGTTTCAAATTTCCAGCATCGTACATATCACTCTTAAATCTTTTTCCTCTTGAATTTCTCTGGATTTTCTGTAAATTTTAGGTACAGTAGTAGTCCATAGCTTTTATTGCCTCATTTCTTCTCTATCTTAAGAGCTGAAATTGTTTGGTGTTAAATTTCATGTTGTTTATTGACCATCTGCATATTTTGTTTGTGTCCGTTTGTAATGTATAGTATATCATCGGGGTTTTTCTACTAATTTTTCTGTCTATATCGGTTAACATGGTTATGAATAAACTGTTCCTTGTGGTGCTAAGCTAAATACCTCCGATTGTGATGGTGATATTTCTTAGACTGTAACCACTTACTGGCTCTCTCTGAGGAAGTTATAGAGCCATCTTCCTACTTTGTCAAGCATATCCATATGTTTCATTTTATGTGCTATTACTCCATGATTATTGTTTTGAAATGCATCAATGATACTGTTATAAAGTCTTATTAATTATGATAGGCACAATCTTCCTGATCGGAATCCATTTTGGTTCTCATTGAATCTTTCCTGTATCTCCAAAGTGTGGTTAATTTTTTCCCTAACTATTCTTTCGAAAATTCTGGTGAGATGACATGTCATCTATTCTCTCCTTTATATATAGGAACAATGTTTGCTCTCTTCAAGAGATCCAGCATTTCTCCTGTGCCCAGATCTTCTCCATATTCAGTACATTTCTTACGGTTCATAATGAATGTCGCGTACTATTTGTCGTAACCTGCTGCTGAATGTGATTTCAGTTGTTCTGTAGATCGAGGTATATCATCTGGTGTAAACAATACGAGTGATATATTTAAATAAATTATGGTGCCGCTTTGTAATTCGTCTTCAAAGAAGTCGTTTCTATCGTATTATTTTATCGGTTTCGGGTATAGTAAGAAATGATTCATAGTGAGCTCTTAATATTTCCGTTATCAGCGTTAGATCATCAGTCAGTGCCTTATTTTCTTTCCGTGGCAGGCATATATATATATATATATAATATATATATATATATATATTATACATACTCACAAGGAAAAGGAAAAGCGATTCCAAGGCCTTTCGTGTATTCAACAGTACACCTCTTTAGGTAATGAAGGGAAAAGGGAAGAAGCCTAAACAAATTGTAAGGTTAACAAGAACTGATAAAGGGCAAAAGGTATTTTAACAGGATATGGTCAATTTTGTACGCTCCAAAACTGTTATTGAAATTATTTTTAAAATAGAGGAATGCACACTCTAAAGTCTATTTTTAAAGAGAACTTTAGAACTTTCCCAATTAATACTATGATTATATCTATACCTATGGTTAAATAATGCATTACAATTATTTGCTGGCCTACACGCATATTTTTGCTGTTTTGTCTCTGACATCTAAAGTTTTCCAGTTTGATCTATGTAAACTGAATTACATTTTGTACATCCAATCGCGTAAACAAAGCCAACAGCATTATCAGGGCTATTCTTTATTAGGCCAGATTCTCTGTAGCTCCACTTAACTTCGACAGTGCAGTATTATTTCTAATCATTTGTATATATTTATATCCTTAGTATATGAACTGTCATTGTATTAATAATATTTGTCATATGGACTATAGTCTGCCAATAAACCTTTTCATTTTCAAAGACTACGTTAATGGCAATTGTTTAAAGTAAGGTCGGGAAATGTTTAAAATTTACGTTGTAAGGTAGGCTAAGGATATTTTTATGATCAAATTTATTTACAATTACATATTATAGTACCTTTTTTAGCTTCCCGAATACGGTTATCTAGAAATGGAATAGGATAACATAATTTAGTAACAATATTTATATTACAAACTCAGAATCTAAAAATTCAGGAATGACAACGTTCAGTGCTCTGAGAAATATAGGAGAAAAAATGGAAGATTTTATGGAGGGATGATGGTCATAATAAAAATGAACATAAGGGTTATTATTAGTAGGCCTACAAAAAACTTCAAATTTGAAGTAATTTATGCATCTCCAATTTTTAGATCCAGAAATGATAAGCAGCCATCATTTTCCTCATCCATCTATCGTTATCTTTTTATAATACCTTTTGACCTTTATCAGATATGTTAACCTTTTGCTAATCTCTTCTTACTATTTTGTTTATGTTGTACAGAGACATATTTTTGGCTTCTTGCCTTTTCCCTTCATTCCCTGACGAGGTGTGCTGTTGAATACACGAAAAACCTTGGAATCACCTTTTCTTTTCCTTGTGGGTATGCAGCATTTATTTATTTCACGCGTTTAACTGGGAAATTCATCCCTATATATATATATATATATATATATATATATATATATATATATATACACACACACCTCGGTGGTGTAGTAATTAGCGTCGCTGACTACGAATCCATCGGCCCCGGCGATGCGCAACAAAACCAAGCTGTTCAGCCTTCCACGCAATAAAAAAAAAAAATTGGTCGGTAGATAAATGGATACCCTGGTTAGCTTAGTGGTTAAGATGGTTAAAACGCTGGGCTGCTGGTGGGGCGTGGTTCGGATTCCACGTTAAACTGTAGGTCTAAGATGGAGTGACAAGCTTGACCTTCATCAGGTGAACAATTCGGGCGGAAGCAAAACCAAGATTAACCAAGGTATATATGTACATATATGGGCAGCTTACATGAATATGAGTACAAGTAGGGCTGACTATAAAGCAGCCATAAGACGATGTAAACAGGAACAAGACTCCAGTCGAACTTCAAAAGCCTGTGAGGATAATTTAAATAATAATAATAATAACAAATTCTGGAAATTTGTCAAGAAAGAAACGAGTGCTAAGAATACCATCCCATCAACAATTGATGGAGTGTCTTGGGAGGTGGAAATAGCTTAGTTATGGAGAACGAAGTACGCGGACATCTTTAACAGCGTAGGACGAGTTAATCTTAAAGTAGGCTGCAATGGAACGACATTAAGTGGGGCCAGTGAAACTGCAGGTACTTCAGTGCCTGAAATTAAGAGTTTGATTAAAGAGCTAAAGATAGGCGCATCA
Organism: Bathynomus jamesi; assembly: GCA_023014485.1. Taxonomy (NCBI): domain Eukaryota; kingdom Metazoa; phylum Arthropoda; class Malacostraca; order Isopoda; family Cirolanidae; genus Bathynomus; species Bathynomus jamesi. The sequence goes on along the minus strand of JAJOZX010000430.1, from coordinate 176,017 downwards.
AAGGGTTAGATGACCTGTCAAATGAGCATTTAAAGTATGCCTTCATATCTCATTACTGTTCTCAGCCATGCTTACTCACAGTTAATAATAATAATAATAATAATAATAATAATAGTAAAAAACCTTTATTTATAAGAAAATAAGTACAATGGTTTTACAATTTACAATAACAAATAATTGTGAAGGTGGACTATTTATTTTATTTAATTTGGCCCGTAAGCTTTAGGCTTTACTGGGGTCTTATTAAAATAAAACAGATACGTATTTATTTATTTATTTATTATTAATAATAACTATTATTAATAGTTAAAGTATGTATTAATCTTAAATTATCACTATCGATATAACAAATGCAAGGTCATTATTGAAGGTATTATACTAATACCATACGAAGAAATTAATATTATATATGAGAGATAAGAGCTGAACAGTCACAAGTAATGTGTCTTTAATCCTAGATTACACACGAATAATGAATAAACAAATAGTAATGTACATTAATCCTGAATTTTTATTAGTATGCCATTATTGATCGAGATTTCAACTTGGTTTTAAACGAATTTACATTCACAATATTTTTTATGACAGTTATATTCCTGCAGAGTTTATGAGGGTTTATATCGCACCCCTTATCAAAAATAATTTATTTTATGTGGAAAGGTGGGGCCAAGGGTGTGTGCCCGCAAAAATGTCCCCCTTTATAAGAAAGAGGGAGAGAGCGAAAATCAAGGTCTCCAAGGCTCATATTGCCATTTATTTTTTTATAAATTTTGAAAAGATTGTGTACTCTAGTGTGTTAAATGCATGAATGTGTAGCGAAGAACAGAGGGAGAATTGTGTGTTTGAAAGATGCTGGACTGTTCACAGGGTAGATGAGAGACAAAGATCAGCTAAAGAGGACAGTGACAGAAGAAACGGGAGTTCCAGCAGTCCTTGTTGCCTGCCTAACTTCCACCCTGGAGTACTTCCCTCGTTGATTAGTGTCTACAATCTCCTATAGAGCAGGTGGGCGTTCTATCCAGCGATAACTACAGGCCTATTGCTGTTGCCTCCTGCTTTTCAAAATTATTTGAGAAACTTTTGCGACACCGACTAAATGATTATTTAACGACGTTTGCTAACCAGTTTGATTTTAAAAAGTCCCATTCAACCGACCTGTGTATTTATGTTTTGAAAGAGGTTGTATTTATATATACACTTCCAGTAATTCAACTGTTTAGAGTTGTTTTTTGGATATAAGCAAAGTATATGATAGAATGACACAATATTCTATTTAAAGGCAGGAATGTTCCACCATATGTTTTAAATTTATTGAAATTTTGGTGTACACACACACACACACACACACACACACACACACACACACACACACATCAAACTTTACTGGGATCAAATGTAGAATTCGGACCCCAGCCTTCTTTAGTTAGCTTTATAATGCTAACTAACGAAAATATCACGACCTAACCTAACCAATCGTTAGGTTAACTGTACGCCCTTGACGATTGCTTAGGTTAGGTCGTGATATTTTCGTTAGTTAGCCTTATAAAGCTAACTAAAGAAGGCTGAGGTCCGAATTCTACATTTGATCCCTTTACTGTTAGATGGGGCAATGTATTGTCCGAATGTTTTGGTTCCTCATGCGGAGTTAGACAAGGTTCCTTACTCTCTCCTCTGTTGTTTAATATAACTTATATATATATGAATTAATTACTTGATGGATTAATTACTTCTCTTAATGAGGCAAGAGTGGGATGCTGTATAGATGACATGAGGATAAATAACTTGATCTATGCCGATGATATGGTGTTAATAAGCCCGTCGGTGAAAGGTCTGGATCGTCTTATAAAAATTGTGAATCATATTCTTAGAATCATGACATTAATTTTAATGTTATTGAAACTAAGGTTATGCATTTCTATCCCAAAGGCTCAAACCAAAGAGTTGATATTATTTTCAAATTGAGAGATGAACCAATAGAGCAGGTACAAGAAATTAAATATCTGGGTCAAACTATCACCAGCCCCTTGAGTGACGAATCAGACATAAGAAAACAATATCGAAGATACTGTGCTAAAGCAAACATGATTATAAGAAACTCCAAATTCTGTACAAGTGAAGCTAAAGACACTCTTTTTCATACTTTCTGCCCTAATATTTATGGGCAGCAACTCTAGGTTAATTATAAAAAAGGCTCCTGCAGATTCGCTTTACGACAGATCCTACAGACTGCTACATAAGTTACCTCCATGATGCTCAGCCTCTAACCATTACAGCACCGAGGCGCATATATATATATATATATATATATATATATTAGGGTGACAACTTCTTATAGGGATAAAATTTGAAATTCAAAACAATTTGCCGGCCATTTGTCCAATGCTGCCACCCTATGAGGAAACACCATAGACGAAATCTCATGGAATTCGGAAAGCATTTAGGGGTGCCTCGAGTCACATGAATGAAACTGTCGAGCGGAAGAAATTTCAAGAATGAACGAGTTTCGACAACGCTTCAAAAACAAAAATGTTTCGAGAATGCAAGTGTATTATATAATTTAATAGAATTGTTTCCTTTATTTCATACTATAGATTATGCAAATCGATTAATTTATTTCATTAAATTAAAATTTTCATAAATAAATCGTTAAATAATATGATGTGTATCAATCTTTGGATGATCAGCTTTTGGTGCTTCAAGTTCATTTTGCATACGACTGCCTGACTGAAAACAACGCTTAGACGTTCTCTCCCGATTCTTTTAAGATATCGAAGGTAATATTTTTTATTTTGATACATTGATTATATTATTATTGGAAATTGTTCTAGAAAAGTCCTAGAACTTGTCGTTGAGAAGGCGTACATGAAATGCATGGGACCATCATCTGGTCCAGATATCCTCCTATTCTCCCGCTTCAAAGAGACGTGGAATACAATTTGCCAAGATAAGTACAAGACCCTGTCAGACCTTCCATCGAGTCTGAATGAGAATCGAGAAGAACTGATCGCTTGCTGGAATCTATATCTGACAAAACATCAGCCGAGGGATGATTACCGTGAATTCTTGGAGTTGTCGATTACAATTCTTGGAGGTAATTTACCTAACTTTAGGTTTCGGCGACCTGGAGCACTTCACCGAGCACGTTGGATGGCAAAAGTAATTTATTCATTAAAAATCTCCTGCTGCTTTCCCATCAGTTCAGACTTACAACTCGTGAAATGTCTGGCTTAAAACGATTTGTATTTTTTGCCCTGGAGTTATATGTCAGCGCGTGGTTCACGGCCAGCAGTCCTTCATCTGCTCCCGCGAACGATTTGAAGCTTCTTCAAGACCTAGCAAAGTACCACGATGAAAAGATCTCAGCATCCTGCCTTAGTGTCCTCGGTCGTCACTTATGGTACCTCAGCGAGTACTTGATTGGTCTCGCACTCTTTGATAAAGGTATCAATGCAACGACGAAAAAGAATATCGCTCGATCAATCCTCGAAAAAGAAGCTGCTGAAGATCCTCCAAAGCGAGCCCCAATACCTGCTGTTTCTTCCATTTCAACAAAGCAGCTCTCGGACTTTGCCTCGAAAGGATCAAAGCTTCTCTTTGAACTTCTAAAAATTAATGATGGTTTCTTGTCCAAGGAACCAGAGACCTGGCCGGACAACGAAGATTTCAAGACTGGTTTGACTATAGTTGAAGGACTAAAAGTCGTCAATGACATGGCAGAGAGGGGAATTGCCTTGATCCAGGCCTTCAATACAAAGATTACGAAGAATGAAGAACAGCGCTAACATCTCTTGCAGGTTGTTGAGGATCATAGGAAGTCTCAGCCTGGTACATTGAAAAAGGGGTATGGCTTGAGGAAAAGCAAGAATTAATGGGTGGTCTACAATTGAATGAAAGACACCCTGGAATATATTTAGTAAATATATTATTTACTTATTAAGTTATTACGATTGGAGTACGCCTGCACTTAAACCTTATGAACTAAAACTAACGTTTATTTACATTAATTTAAAAAAATATTAATTTATTTTTACTAGGTAATGAATAATTAATTTTTGTTATAAGGAGAATTATTTACCTCACTTGAGACACCCTTAAATATTATCTGAATGATCTAATATTTACAGTACATTGTTTTCTCATGTAGTAGCAGCATTGAACAAATGGCCAATAAAAAACTCCAACTTTCAATTTTTATTGTCACCCTATATATATATATGTGTGTGTGTGTGTGTGTGTGTGTGTGTTGTGTGTGTGTAGAAATTATACAAATCTTTATAAAACATTATTTAGAATAAAATGTCCAGTCGTCGTAAACCTAAAAGAAGACGAATATGTAATGAAGAAACTGAAGATATTTTCGATGACGATTCAACAGCAGATTCTAATTGGAATCCAGATCAAAGCTGTGAAGAATCGACTCGCATGTTAATTATATACAGCATAATCCCATTTTTACGGAATGGGTCGGAACCAAGTTCATTCCGTCAAAACGAATTTTTCGAAAAAACGGAAATTGGCAATTTACCCTAAGAATTTTACTGAACCAAATATTGTATGTGAATAATAACAGGAAATAGAACATACTCGTCTTTCTCTTTTATGCCTTTATTAATTAATAAATTATTAATAAATTAGGATACGTATGATACAGTTGTGTAATTACACAAATCGTAGGAATAGTACTGTATACATATACAGTATACACAAAAAAATTCAATAAAAAAATTACATAAAAAGCTCAAAGGCATCATTCTATATAAAGAAATTTCTTTACCAGCCAGTCACTTTTATTTCCATTCCAAAGGTATTCCGGAAAACGGGATTTTACTGTATATACACAGTATATATATATATATATATATATAAATGATACTTTTTAACATTTTGTCCTTGGATGACTGTTGTAGATTTCTTTTCCTGTTTGTTTCATAACGCTTCTCTTGCATATTGAAATACTAAGAAATAAACAAAATAAAAGAGTATCACCTCTAAAGTTGGTAAAATATGGGAAAAGTTGAGAGCATATTTATACCTAGCATTGTATTTACTATCTAGGGCCAAGGTTCTTTGACATAAATCGCCTATGGGGTTCACTGTTATTTTTATTATATATAAATGACCTTGCACGTTCATCTAATATACTGAACTTCATAATGTTTGCGGATGATACAACTGTCTCTTTTTCTTGTAAAGATGTTAATACAGCTAAGAATATATTTCATTCAGAATTCATCAGTGTAATGAAATGGTTGACCACCAATAAACTCTTCCTAAATGCCAGTGAAACAAATTTCATGATTTTTACTAATAAAAGAAATGTATATCTTGATGAACTTAATGTTAATGAAATCGACATAAAGGAGGAGTGTACTGAAACAAAATTTCTTGATGTAATGCTAGATTTTAATTTGCAATGGTGTGATCATGTAAATTTATCGCGAAAAAGATTTCAAGGAGCGTTGCTACAATGTTTAAACTTAGAAATGTAGTCCCTAAACAAGTTTTATTGACTCTTTATCATGCTCTTGTTCTTCCTTATATAACATACTGCACCCTTGTTTCGGGAAACTCCGCTAACAACGCATTAAATGGTATCTCTGTCATCCAAAAACGAGCAATAAGGTTATTATCTGATGCTGATTTCCTTGATCACTCTAGTGCATTATTTAAAGAGCTAAACCTACTAAAGCTCAACGATATAACCAAACTGGCACATTTTATTTTTATTTACGAGTGTGAGAACAAAATCATTAATTTGTAATGGGTAAATAGATATTTTATAACTCATCAAGAAATCCACTCGTATCAGACCAGAAATAGATCAAAGCTTGTTATACCTCAATTTAGATTGTCTTCATCTCAAAAACTACCCATTTTCATTGGATTGAAACTATGGAATGACTTGCATGCCGATATAAAAAAATGTTGTGAATGTAAATTTGTTTAAAACCAAGTTGAAATCCCGATTAATAATGGCATACTAACAAAAATCTAGGATTAATGTCCACTAATATTGTCTAATATTGTCCATTAATATTGTTTAATATTGTAATACATGTTTTAACTATTAATAATACTTATTTACTTATTTATTTATTTATTATTATTAATTAATAACAACTAGCTGCTTATTTTTAATAAGAGCCCAGTAAAACCTAAAGCTTAAGGGCCAAATTAAATAAAAATAAATAGTCGAGCTTCACAATTATTCATGTCATTGTAAATTGAAAAAAACTTATTTATTTTATTATTATTAATAAAGGTTATTCTATTCTATTCTATTCTATTCTATATTCGAAAAGGTACATTGTGAATTAGAAGTAACATCAGAGAAATAGGACTGACGTGGTGCATAATCAATCGTCCACTCTCAATCACCAGTGGAAGGCGTGGCCTAAATAGTTTAACTAATATCAATTTACATGAGATTGTGCTATTGCTCCTCTTCATTTACGCGTCATTTCATAATATATTTCTGTTAAAATCGGTTTAGAAGATTCATGGACCAACTGAATCAATCCTACGTCTCACAGAGATAGAAAACTTAAATTTGGTAAAAGTTAGTTGGCGTCAGAAAGGGAAAACTAAGTTAGTTGTAATGGAGATAATACCGAAGGTTACTTTAGAGTTATAGTTAGAAAAACACTTAAGTTAGGTAAATGTTAGGTTAGGTCGAGTTAGAGTTGCAAAACGTAAGTTGGGTGAAAGTTAGAATTGGAAAAAAGTTTGGGATAAGTTAGGTAAAATTTGGGTTAGGTTAGGCTGAGTTTGGTTAGATTAGGTTAACTTATGTGATGCTAATTTAGAACATACAAATAACATCGGTCATTGGCATAAAAAATTGATTGTTTTGAAGTAGTGCTCCTTTAGAATAAATTATCAAATAGTGTTGTAGTTACAACGAAAGAGATGAGAAAAAATGATGAGTGAAAAAAATGATGAGTGAAAAAAATGATGAGTGAAATAATGAGACCAAAAAAAATTATGAAAATCGTGTCCATTTCGAGCGTGTCACAGACACTTTTCTGACAACTTTAGTCACGTCACTTCATCCTCTATCGCTTCTATTAAAATCAATGCGGAACACATGTGTAAAGTGTCAGTGGTGTCAACGCCAGGGTGTTTTTTTAAAATTTTGTCACTCTGGGTCGTGGCCTCAGTAAATTTTCTCTCAATTAACATAATTTTCATCCAAAATATAATTTCTAATTTTTTTTTTTAAAATTATAAAATGATTTAAACAAATTTTCTTGATATTATTTGTTATGAAATTACATTCGAAAATGAACTGAAATAATTTTTAAAAAATGGGTACTGATAAATTTTCGTATACGCGTCATTTACGATTTCGTTTGTACCCAGCGATACTTTCTAAATACTTTTTATGTTTCCCATTTTCTATCTTCTTTCTAGCTTCTATCTAGCTTCTCTCTTCTTAACTGATTAATAATTTTTTACATAGAATATTTTACGTATTACTCAATCACGTTTTTCGACTATTTACAAAATGAAATCTTTTACCGTTCATTTTGTTTTGCGTAGGAAGGAGGGGGCTAAGGGCGAGCGCCTCGCAAAAGTGACCTCGCGACAGAAGACGGAGAGAGCCAAAAACAAGGTCTCCAAGGCTCAATTATGCCATTTCTTTTTTTTTTTTAATATAAATTTTGAAAAGGTTGTATACTGTGAAAGATGCATGTATGTGTGGTGAGGAATAGAGGAAGAAGCGTGTGTTTGAGAGTATGCTGGACTGCTCACAGGGTAGATGAGACACGGAAAAAGATCAGCTAAGGAGGACAGTGACAGGAGAAACGGGAGTACTAGCACTCCCTGACTCCTGCCTAACATCCACTACGAAGTACTTCCATGGTCGATTGTTATCTACAATCTCCTCCTACTCGGATCTTAGTCAAAGCAAAAGCTTTTAAGTTAAGCTAAAATTGTCACAAGACAAATAAATAAATTATCCAATAGTTTATTAAATATTTATATTATGAAAATAGTCTTATTTTTTAAGTATAAAAAACATATTTTAAAATATAAAATTCTTTTAAAACAATAGCATTTGAAAACATTTTTAGAATTAATTTTAATTTAGTTTATGCCAAAGGTTATTTCATATTTATTTCGTTTTCTGTTTTCATTTTAACGTTAATTAATATTAATTAGTACGAATTCATAGCGATTAATAAAAATCTAATATTCAGTGAGTAATTTAAATGACTAATTTAATTTAATTTTTAATTAATTTCATTTCATGACTGAGAAAGGTTTGGTCCATTTTAGACACGAAAGATACAACTTGTCTGCCATCTTTATGTACAGTTTATTCTTTGCAAAGCTTCAAAAAGGGAATATTGTACGGTCTCCTCTCCCCATACACAAGCAATGTACTCATACATTATATATATATATATATATATACACACACCCGAAGGGAAATTACATTAATTAATTATATTACATTATATTAACGTGATGTGCTTTGTACTGAATGGTGAACACTTATGAGAATATTACAGAAAAAATGTAATTCCCTTTGGGTAGTGACCTTTTGGACATATATATATATATATATATATATATATATATATATATATATATATATATGTGTGTACACACACACACACACACACACACACATATATATATGTTATAACTCAGAATGGTTTCCTGAGAAACTTTTATGTTACACACAGACCGTTGCCCACGTTGGGCTTTCATCATGAAAAAGAAAAACTATAGTATTTGTCATTTACCATTACTTATTCGGACTATAGTGGATTTAATTTTCCCAGTAAAGTTCCTTGTTTCATGCACGATCTGTGTGTAACACACACACACACACACACACACACACACACACAATATAATATATATATATGTGTGTGTGTGTGTGTGTGTGTGTGTGTGTGTGTGTAAAAATCTATATAAAACTCATACACACGTTTAAAGTTTTATATATAGATATAAAACTTGTCCGTCAAGCATTCACAAGGGAACAAGGTGCGAATGTAAACAGATGGATAGATTTATGTTCATCCTAAGTCACAGTATGTGAATATTTTATAGAAGAAGGATAGGTGTGAATAAATCTAAAAACAAACGCGTTCTTCGTCCCTCGCAGCTCTAAAACCTGATTTTATTTCTCTTGTTTTATTACTCAGAACAGAAGTGCTATAAAAGCAACTTTAAAATACTGATAATATATATATAAAAGAGGAGAACAAGTAATACGTTTGTCATAAAGCCGATATTTAAGATGAATGAAACGACACTAAAAACCCTGTTATCGCGAAGGAATCTCTCATTCATGGAATACAATTAAGGCGTTGAAACAATTCGGTATGAAGAGGAAATTAATGAATTTAGTTCACAAGCAAAATTTATACGAATCCACGTTATTGAAGTACGTTTGAAGCTTAGATTATGGGTGGAAATTAAATTCCAGAGTTAATTTAACTTTGGCTAAAGCTATAGTGGAGGAAATATACACGAAATATTAAAGTTTGATGTTGAAAGAAAATTTCTGGAATTTAACCTGATGTGTTTTCGTTCATTTTCGTGTAACAGTGAAGTAACATCTGAAGCGTTACAACAAAGCGTTACAACAAAGCGTCAAAACAAAGATACAAACTTTCTGAATAAATAGTCTTTAAGTAAACGTGCTTAAAAAAAAAATCCACTAAAAAGTGCGTACGTTGTTATGTTTTTAAATTCTTGTAATTCTTTCCTTCAATGATTTTAGCAAGTGAATTTTTTCTACGTTTTCTCCCACTTGATTTTGCATTATTTTATGGTGGTCTATGAAAAAAAAAAATAAAAAAGCCTGTCGTGAATCACAGCCACAGATTGTAGGATATAAAAATATATTTGCATTGGAAGCATTTTACAAAAAAGATAGTCAACTTTCAAGGGGGGGGGGGGGGGGAGGCGAGGGGAATTGCTTTAGAGTATAATTTTTAGCAATATATATACTGATATTTTTCCTAAATAGAATATATAAACTTCCAGACAGACATTTCTTTAATTACAGCCGCTTTCTTAGTCAAAAATATTTTAAAGTTACTTCAGACCTCAGACTTTATCGAAAGCAGTATTACAAAACCAAACGACTTTACAAACAGATGGAAAATATATGTACATAAAAGAATTATAAATAAACAATAAAGAAAAGTAGGCTTAAGTTAATTAAACTATTAACTGTTATAAAGTAAATAGCGTGATAAGGTTCTTTTACATATTGTCGGAAGTTTTCCAAAAAGTGATAAATTACTCCAAATTTTAACTCATTATTTAAGAAGAAACATCTGAATTCCTGAAACGTTGAGTTTCATATTAATGAGCCCATGCTCATTACCATTATTAATGAGCTACATAAATATACCAGCTTAAGTCCGTAAATTTTATTAACTCGTAGGATCTTGAAGCTATGTTAAATACAAAAAATAGGTCGGTCACAATCTTCAAAAAGGGTTTTGACAATTTGTTTCTGAATAATCTGAAAGTTAAAAATATTATTTCTCTGGATTATTTTAGTGTATATAATAAATTATATCCTTAACTTATAATAATAGTCTATATAATAGACTTATAATAGTCTTATAGTATAATAAATTACTATCCCGTAAATGCAAAAAACTTCACTTTTTTCTACGTGAAGGTCAAAATATGATAATAAAAACCCACTCTAATAGACAGAGTTTATTTCCACAACAGTTTCGATGCCCAATGGCATCCACTCGAAGAGGATGCCAGTGAGCATCGAAACTGTTGTGAAAATAAACTGTCTATTAGAGTGGGTTTTTATTATCATACTATCCCGTAACAGGATAGCCTGTTATCCTATCAGTAACAGTCTCAAATACATAGATTTAAAATGGAATAACCAAGAGAAAAATAAAAGGATCTTACGTACGGCAAATACTGCCAGCGGTCGTACCTCAATGAATGGTTTCCCCGTAAGCGAAGTGAAGACACTTATGTCGGGAGTTCGAATCCCGATGATGCTGGTAATAATAATCCAGGAGTTTGAGCAATGGGCCACATTAGTTGGTCTGAGCGCTGTGCCAGTTTGTAGTTCTCCTGACTCCTCATTATTACGGCAGATATTATTGTACAAACTCTGTCTAATCTTAATGAAATATCATTAATAACAAATCATTCTGAAGGGTCAAACTTAAATGTTTAAATGTAAAAACTCTTCTTACATGGGAGTCACCTCTTATTAACATCTATTTATTATTAATTTAACGAGGGAAGAAATAAAAATGTTTATTCTAAAAAGTTAATTAATGTATTTGTATATCATTTACGGCTTCTTTTCACATTATCCGCGAGTAAAATTACATTCTTTTCATTCAAGATAACTCCTACATAAAAACGTTATTACCGGAGAAAAGTATATTTGAGGTGGGAATGATATTAATTAAGTTATTAATATACGTAACAAAAACTAATGTATAGTCCACTGCAATGGTCGCGCTCCACCCCCTGTATAGCCCTCTCCGAGATGTGTGGGCCGCATGAGGAGAAGGGAGGTGGGACAGGGTAGCATCCGGTCAGAGCAAGAGGTGGATATCGTGTGTGTGTGTGTAAATACTCCCACACTTTATTTTTTATCCTTGAAACTGCTCTATATACCGCTTCACATACGCTTTTCATCAGTTTCCACTGCAACGTATAAAATAGAGAATATTCTTAAGTAGAACAAAAAAAGTAATATGATTAACGACTGTTATACAAAGTGTGTAATAGTAATATTGTTGCAATCGACTATAATAATTTATACAGAAAAGGAAAGGGACACTTCTTGCATTAATAAAAGAAGAAAGAATCACGATTATCTCAGTTATTATGCTATACCTAAATATAAGAAATGGGTTAAAGTAGGGTAAAAGGGAAACGACTTACAGCTCGTATATGGTAGTGACGTAACTTGGACGGCCCAAGACAATACGCGGTATACCACCAACACATTATGAAGTGGCAAGGAGTGGACACGTGACCTGCAACATGTGAGGATGGGTGCACCCGTACGGCATTGGAGAGCTGGCAGAAATTAATGGGAAGTTTACAGCTGACCAGTATTTGAGATACTGGAGATGATGATGCCAACCGTAAGGACATACGCTTTTCCCCATCCTGAGCGGATTCTATTTATGCGGGTAAGTAATACGACTAAGTTATTTTCATTACACAGAATATGCTTTCAAGAAAATGACTTAATTAAGATCAAGCAGTGTATATTTTAAGGTTATATGATTAAAGGAGGACATTGACAAATGTAGTTTTAAATGTAATTTTAAATGCATCTTTATTTTTACTTATTTATTTATTTATTTATTTATTTTTGCGTCCTCTTAAGGCAACTTCAAAAAAGTATGGGTGAATTGTGAACTCTCAAGTTTTGCTAACTTCTTTTTACAGGATAACTGCCCTGTGCAGTATGCATACTGCCAGACTCATCAGACGGTGGTTTCAGGAACAACGAGATGTCGAGCTGCTGAACTGGCCCACCAATGAGTGTGACCTAAACCCCATTGAAAATGTGTGGGCAAATGTGGTTGACACTTGGGAGCCTGGGCACGAGCGGACATCTCGGCACCTGCTGGAACACACTATGGTAAAGTGGGAACTTTTCCGCAGGAACCCATAAGTCATCTACAATCACGTGGCATCTGTTCCAAATAGGCAACGAGAGGTCATTAATAATAATGGAGGATGGACCAAGTATTGAGTAATTGTGTATAATGTTATGGCTGTGATGTAGTAAATATATGTTTATTTACTTGAACAATTGTCAGTTCCTTATAATTTGAACATTATGTTTTGTATATTCTTAAGAAAATCCCTAAATTTACTTGATTCATGTTCATTTTTGTGATAAAAAATTTAACTGTTATCATTATCTCTCCATGGATAAACCTTTTTCTGGATAACACTGGTTAACAAAGTTTTTGTCACAGAGATATTTTTACTTGAACTATATGTAATTTTTTTTACGTTGATTACGGAAATGAAAACAGAATTTTTCTATCACCCACAGTTTTAGAGTGACACACGAATTTACATTAATTAGGGTTTGAGTCAGAATAGGAAGGGGATGGGGTCTGCCCCTTTCTCCTCCTCTGCTTATAAGTTGTTGTACGTCACTGTTGACTTTCATTTGTCAGTTACTCACTTGATTTCGCTCAGTGAAAATTTTAGGTGAGTTCAATATACATTTTCTACTTTGATATTGCTATTACGCCTATAAATTAGTCTAAATTTCATTTTCGATTAAATCAATATTGGTGGGTGATAGACAAATTTTGAGGTCATTTTTTAACTCAGCGGTAAAAAACCGATAAGATCCACCCATTTTTGTTCATGTAACAAAAAAAATATTTCTTTTTTGTCATCTAGTGTAATTATTTGTTGATGATGCTCGGACTTTAAACAGAAATGTTATTGCCTGGAGAGAAAGTCGATACTTCAACTTATTTTACACTTAAACTATAACATAGCCACATCAAAATTCTATGACTGAAAGTCCTTAAAGTGTCCCACGTTTGTGAAATAACCTAACTACTATATTCCCTAAATTTAGGAATAATGCATGGATAAAATACATAGTCGTCCTAGTATCACCACCAAAACTACAGTGAACAATATATTTATTCAGTCATTGGTTTTTCAAAAAATCAAAGTACCGTATTACTATGACAACACCTGAGAGGGGGAGGAGGAGAGGGAGGGAGTGAGGGTGGGAGAGAAAGAGGGACTGCGTTGGCTCCACATCTCGGAGAGGACTAAACAGGGGTGGTTTCATTTTTTTTTATTAACGCCAAATGATAACATTAACATGAAAAATATTATAGACGAGTGAAAATAATTTTTAAAAAAATGCTACCTGTCTCGTTGCTACTCTGAAAGTCGTGGCTTCGGGTCACCCCTCGGATTCTGTAGTTTCAGATTTCAGCGATTGACGTCTTTTTTTGTGAGGTCGTGGTCGAACATTCCTGACATTCGTTCAGGTAAAAATTCGATCTGAAGCTAGTGAACTGAGGTTAACCAGGGTTAGACATACAGTTAGATCCTATGATCTTAAATGAAAACTCTTGATCCTTTTTATGAAGAGAAATAGCAATAGCAATTTTAGATGTACCGAAAATACCCGAAAATACCTAAAAATACCCAGTACCAAAACAAAGATTTAATATAATCATTATTATAGAGTATAGATCCAAGAGCATCAGCAGAAACTTTAAAAATGTTAGTCGAAAATGGTGGAAAAAATTGCTGTCATCAAGTATTTTAATTATATCTCCTAACCGAGCGGAAGAAGATTGGGGAAAAAAGCAAAAAAAGCAAATTACCATTGAATTTTTTATAATCTTCAGTAGATATGGCTGTGAAATGTTGGAGTCTAATTTTGCAAATGAAGTGGAAGATTAATCAAATTTTTATTAAAATTAACTGCGATAGTAAAGGGATCACATCAAGTTGACCATTAAATTTTATTTCATTAATAGCTAATTTCGGAAAAAAGTTTACCTACAAACAAAAAAATTTCTCAAAAGAATAAAAAATAGTAATTAATAATGACTAAATTTTGTTTTTGAAATTTGATTACTGTCACCAAAAAAGAATAAAATATCCAAAGAAAAACAAAATAATAAATTAGTATTCTTTTATGCTTTCTTGGAAGTTTGTAGGTGAACTTTTTTCCGAAAGTCTATATTTGTGTTTTTACTCAATAAGCCATTTATCGAACACCATTATTTTAGACTCTCACATCGTGAGTAATAAATTTCCTAATACAGGGTGTTCAAAAAGAAACGCAACCCATTGGAGAATGTATATATCATTATAACCTAATCCTTTCTTTCTGTTTCGGGTTGCGTTTCTTTTTGAACACCCTGTATATATAGTCTCTTTGTTTGTTTGTCTAAGAGTACTACCACTTTGGGCATTACGGTACCTGTTGAAAGATACGCAATTTATTCTACCAAGTTTAAATTCTTCGAATATCTTTTACTTTTTCTAATACAGAAACGTAAATCACTATTAATTCAAAATAAACCTAAATAAAATGCAATGCATACTAACAGGATCAAAACGATACATATTTACTGTGTGTGAGTTCGGACGACGGTTCAGGATCGACCTGCAGTCAACCCCTATGCAGCATCCAGCCTCATTTGTGGGATTTGGTAAAGGAGGGAATTGCTGTTTGATCTCCTCCTGCCCTCGTAGCCATCCACGCATGACTGGTCAGGGACTTTGCACAGGAATCTCTCCAGCTGGTTCTTCAAGTTATTCAGGTCGGTGTGCTGGAGATTCCTTACTTCTTTCGGTAGGGCATTGAAAAGCTTTGGGCCTCGTATTCTGAGGGTATTTTCCATCCCCGTTTCATGGCCCCCTGTTCCACAGCAGCTGGGACTGTACAAAATCTGCCTCTTTTCTCATTCCAGTTTGTTTCTATTTCATTTCTAAGGTTAGGGACAAAGCCCTCAAGTATTTTCCATATGTATATTATTGTGTACCGCTCTCGCCTTCTTTCGAGAGAGTAAAGTTTCAGGGATTGTAGTCGAGAC
Organism: Bathynomus jamesi; assembly: GCA_023014485.1. NCBI lineage: Eukaryota > Metazoa > Arthropoda > Malacostraca > Isopoda > Cirolanidae > Bathynomus > Bathynomus jamesi. Next base: position 160,439 of record JAJOZX010000430.1, on the reverse strand, counting down.
CAGTAGTCTTCACCTTCCGTTTCTTCTATCTTAGACGTAAAAGTCCTTCGTATAGCTTCAATGTTCTCAATATCTCGTTTTCTGTATGGGCTTGTGAGTACTGAGCAATACTCAATTATTGGTAGGACTAGGTTCTTCCATAATTTGAGCATGATGTTTGCTTTTCTACTGCGGAAGCTCCTCCAGATGATTCCCATGATGATGATGATAAGATAAATGTAACAACTCAAAATTTGATAGTTGCGACGAACCAATTTCTAAATCTGTCAAAAATCTAGGTATCATCTTTGATGAACGTCTCTTTTGAAGAGCATATGTAAATAAAATGTGTAGAAAAGTGAAGAAATAACTTTCCTACTCTAATGAAACAAATTCCATCCCACTCCAGTTCCAAATCTCGTTTAAATGGACGTCTTTGTAATCTTCGCTCCACATCATGCAGACATACCAAAGCCTAAAACCGCAAAGGTGCAATTTTCAGTACTTAGTCACATAATCTTCGTTCATCGTGTACTCAGTTTACTAGCAAGTTATAATTTTAAAGCATATTTGTATGCCTGTATGTATGTATCTGTGCATATCTATTTGCATAATTATACGTATGTACATAATGTGCAGTATTTGGTACTGAATACGCAGTGTGTGTGTGTGTGTGTTGTCATACTGTACAGCTGTGCAATTTTTACTCAGAAGTTGCCATTATTATATTTTAAAAACTAAGTTTGCATAATGTTTATTTCCTTTTGTACTAAGTTTGCAAGATCTTCAATTATATTATTACACTTACCCAATGTTTCCCTACAAATTCCATTACATTTTTGAATATGATATTTATGCCATTACATGATAATTAGGTTTCATTCTATTTTCAATTTATCCTACTTAATTTCATTATTTTATGAACATCTTAAGTATAACTTCATGTTGTTGTTGTTGTTGTTGTTGTAATAAAACTAATTCATGCAAGTTTAAGAGCAGTTAAAGTATGTTCATTAAAAGTATTAATAACGAAGAAATCACTACGTTGGAAAAGTAACCTAAATATGACGAGCGAGTGTGAAACTGAACGTAAGTACTTTGTAGCATTAGGAATAATACAAGGTGTGTATAAAGTAACGCAAGTGAAGATACAAATCCCATTTGAATTGTTTTAAACTAACTTTCAACGTATATTTTAACTCGTAAAAACATTTTCAACACCTTTTATAAACCTTACTGTCGAATATACAGTTGTTATAAAGTATATGCAATAAATAATACTTGTCCATGTTCACTCCCGTTAATATAATTCAAATCGGATTTGTCTCTTCACTTGCGTTACTTTATACACACACACAGTACAATAATTAAATTACGCTCATGAAAATTAATAAATGTGGTCTTGCGGAGAATCGTATATTACAAATAAGTTAATGTTAAATTTCTCAACGAAAATGCAATGAACACCATAAGTAACTTAATACTTTAGTCAATAATAATAATAATTAATAATAATAATGGGATCACCTGAAGATCAGGGCCCCAGCCTTCTTTAGTTAGCTTTATAAGGCTAACTGACGAAAATATAACGACCTAACCTAACCAATCATCAAGGGCGTACAGTTAACCTAACGATTGGTTAAGTTAGGGCGTGATATTTTCGTTAGTTAGCCTTATAAGGCTAACGGCCCTGATCTTCAGGTGATCCTAATAATGTTTACTAACATCCATAAATTTTTTACGGCAATTTCGTTATAAATTTCATCCAGTATATATACACACACACACACACACACACATATCACGCATCTTTGAATAACTTGTTTTCTCCATTTTGATTATGCTCTCATCGATTATTTAGTATTGATGAAATTAAAAAGAAACTGTTTACCGTACAGGAAGATTATATACCAGTTAATTGTTTGTGTCCATACGAACAACTAGTCATGTGACACCTTCAGCTCAATAACATGGAATTTGAACCACGGGATCGCTACATAATCTAGACGCATAAGAAGGATCACCTATCCAACGGAATTCACAAGGTCACTTTAACTTCCCAACGTCACTTCTTCTTACGACAGGACGACAGAATATGTAGCAAAATTTGACAGTCCATTAACAATATTTCCAAAATAAAAGGCAAAATGTACAGGAAGATTATATACCAGTTAATTGTTTGTGTCCATACGAACAACTAGTCATGTGACACCTTCAGCTCAATAACATGGAATTTGAACCACGGGATCGCTACATAATCTAGACGCATAAGAAGGATCACCTATCCAACGGAATTCACAAGGTCACTTTAACTTCCCAACGTCACTTCTTCTTACGACAGGACGACAGAATATGTAGCAAAATTTGACAGTCCATTAACAATATTTCCAAAATAAAAGGCAAAATTTAACATGACAAAACATAAAAAAAAACATTTAAACACAAATACTTTTAAAGTTTTTTCGGTACTATCCTGTTATCTTCCCACCAAATTTGCTATAGTGCCAATATGCTATAGCGCATATAACAGAATCCTCCCAGATAACAATTTTATGTAGATACGACGTTGTCACAAGGTTACATTTTAGCATTATGACGTAGATACAAGGTAAACTTGTGTAATCTCAGTTGCGTCTTCACAACGTTGTGATATTACGTAAACTTTACGTAGATACAATGTTGTTTCAACGCCTCAAGGATAGAATTTGTCCAACAAAGGCGCCCTGGTTGAAATAGTAGTATGTCTTATGTAACTCCGTTACAATTTTGTAACAAAGAATAATGTAATACGAAACATATGCTATGGATGTTAAACCTCACGTGCAAAAAACGTCTATGCTGCGTACAAAAAATTACGTCAGAAGTTTACTTGAACTCACGTGTATACAACATTGTATCAACTTTGCAATACAACCTTTAAGTTTTACGTTGTGACTACATCAGTACAACGTCATTTTCTGACATGACCAAGATTCAACCAGGATATAACATTGTACGAGGTGTGTTCAAAAGGTTTCCGGACTGATCCCACAAAAACTTTCTGGTAACACTTACGATCTAATTGATGTTGTTCTCTCTGAGTACTGTGTGGCGTGATCCTATCGAAATGTTCATTTCGTCTGCGACTTCCCTGACTGTCAGTCTACGGTTCCCTCGAATCATTTCACGAACACAAGCAACAGTGTCATCAGTTCTTGAAGTGGAAGGTCGTCCCACCCTTGCATCGTCCTCCGTCGACGTTCTGCCTTCCTTAAAGCGCTTGTGCCATTCAAAAGTGGTTATCCGACTTAAGGCGTCATTGCCAAATGCTTTGTTCAGCATGGCATGGGTTTCAGAAGCAGTCTTTCCCAGCTTAACGCAAAATTTTATGCACACACGTTGTTCTTCAACAGTAACCATTATTCAAATACACAAAATGCGACAAAACACACAAAACAGTAAATATTGAGGGAACAAAATACGATATCAACAAGCGGTAACCGTCTTTGGACACAGACTGAATCACACTACAACATGCATCACATGACGCGCAGCATAACCAGTTCGAGAACTTTATGAACACACCTCGTATTTATGTAATATATTTGCTGGGCTGTAATCTCCCCACAAATTTGCTATAGCGCCAATATGCTATAACGCATATAACAGGATATAATTATTGGGCAAAAGTTGCTTAAAGTTATTCGAAACCTACCAGAAAAATATTGAAACCCGTTAATTGAATGCCTAGTTAGGTTAATTGAATGCCGGGTTAGGTCAACTGTACGCCTTTGACGATTGGTTACGTTAAGTCGTGATATTTTCGTTAGTTTTAACGAAAATATCACGACTTAACCTAACCAATCGTCAAGGGCGTACAGTTGACCTAACCGGGCATTCAATGAATTTTCCGTAGGTTTCGATTAATTTTCAGCAACTTTTACTTAATAATTATACCCTGTTATATGTAGGGTGTCCATATGTTCCGGTTTTCCATATTTTATGAGTTATTAATTATATACTAGGCGAATGTGAAACTACAAGGTGTGTATTATTATAGTATTTAGTATTCATTTACTCTGTTAAAAAGTGTTTTCGAAATAAGCCTATAGGCTTAGATCCGCCCATGTCCCGGCCTATAGGCATAGATCCGCCGGTGCTACTGTAGTATGCGGTCTACCTACGATTGGTTAGGTTTAATCATGATATTTTCGTTAAAACTAACGAAAATATCATGACTAAACCTAACCAATCGTCAAGGGCGATTGACAATGGGATGTAAACAAACAATTAGTAAACAAGATAAGAAGCTATATTTAAAACGTAGACCGCCGAATCGTAGGTAGACCGCATACTACAGTAGCACCGATCCGCCCCTGTCCCGGTTTTTCCAAGCACAAATCTGGACACCCTAGTTATATGCGTTATAGAATATTGGCGCTATAACAAATTTGGGGGGAGACAACAGGAGAGTACCTTTTTTTCAATATTTTTAAGATATTTTTCTTAAAAAATAGACACTTTCTGAGTCGATATCTTACATGTTGTAGGATCACTGCATATCTCTCTCTCTCTCTCTCTCTCTCTCTAAAAAAAAATGTATTTGTATAGTTATTATGTTCTTGTTAAATTTTCTGCATATTAATCACTTAATATATCTATATCTTCATAAGATCACTCAGATTTACCATCTGTTCTGCTGAGTTAAAAACCTCTTGACACAAGGCGAAGTCATCTGTTTCCATACGCCAACCTACTGAATAATCAATTAACATATTCAAGAGTCAATGTCATCTTTGCCTGTTCATACCCAGAGATTACCATCTGAGTCGATCGACAGTAATTTTTCGTTTTTACTAATAATAATCGGAAGTGTGAGATCGCATACATATCATGCAAGAACACGAGAAATGAATAGATCTCAATTTGAAGCGTTTTCAGATATTTTTATCTGATATTCTAAACTACAATTAAATTAAATTTACACGATTTTGATTTAAGCCTAACTTCCCACCTCTTAAAATATGGTAAAAATTTTCAACCTACATTTCTTGGCAGAAAAAAATTCTGTATGTTGTGAGTATATTTGAAAGATTGCTGAATAATAATAATTGACCATCCCTTGTCCTCATTTTGTACATTATGCTAAAATCTTATTTTACACACACACACACACACACACTGACACACACACATATTGAATTTTGGGGGGGGTTTAAGGGTCTGGTAATGTATTTAAGAATGAGTAACTAAAGCTGGGAAAATCTTTCATATCTCTGACTTATTACTCATTCACATGACAGTCATTAACATCAATATTTCAGTAAAGGAATAACATAGTTAAAACCAGTCCTGACCCTTTACGGGGTTGGCATAACGTTTGCGCCAAAGATTTTACTTATCTGCCAAAATGTGTTCGTCTTACATCGTTACGTTTGTGTTAAAACGAACATTTCAATTGGACTAATTCTTATAAGCTTTAATACAGTATAAATCTACTTTCGAGTTCAAATAACCAAAATTAACTTAACCTAACTTTTCCAAATACAGACGTAAAAGGATGTTTCTTTCACCCAGCACAAACGAAATGATATAAAACGAATACATTTTGTCGCATGTTAAATTTCGGCGCAAACGCTATAACTCGTTCGCAGACATCTCACCCTTCTTTACCCATCACCAGGTGGTGCTGCCATAGTACAAGACCCCAGTGAACAGCGGCAAATGCTAAGAGGGTTGAGCAAGAGCTTCTTAATCGAGGAATTCCAAGAGATTATGTGGACGCTCATGGAGCAAGTAGGATCCCTCAATCAGAAAGTCGAACTCCTGCAGAAAGAATTCACTGAGCACAAAAGAGAGCTGACACCCTGCTGATAAAAACAGAAGGGAGAAACTGGAAGAAAGGATAGAACACTTCCAATAAGCCCGATATAAGAATATTATGGTAATTAGTGAGCCAGAGACACCTGTCGAAAGCGAAAAATGAAGATCTGAAGCAAAAAACAATCGAGGCCCCGCGAAGGGATATTCGAATAAATATTAAACCATCAGACATTATAGAAGCCTCCAGACTGAGTCGACCCAAGGAGAATAATGCCACACAACCTATCAGGATCGTAATCCCGAATGCAAACGTAAAAGAGAATTCGTAGGCGCTTGCATCCAAATGAGTCTAGAAACCTCCTCAAAAGAATAAGAAAGAAAGAAAAACTTCTCAGGTGAGATCTCGAAGTATTTTGCTCGCAACGGGTCAATATATATAAAGAGATCCTCGACTGGTGTAGAAACCCCATTAAAATCTATTATTGGCTTCAATAATTTGCTAATGAAAGTGAACTTTGATCCAAATAACTTCATAGCTCCGTCCGGGTAAATATTCGTTTTAACACCACTCTATATTTTAGGACAAGAGAGTACTTTTTAGGATATATTATTTTTATTATTATTCATTATTTTTATATTACGCCAGACACCTAAACAGTAACACTGGTTTATAATTACATTTCACTGCAAACCATAAGCATGAAAACGTGTTTACAGTCACTTTATTTTAATTAGAATGTAATGTTATAATATTAGGGTGTGTCAGTTTTAGTAAAGTCAACAATTCAAAAAAACTACTAGTGACCAAATGATGCATTTTTATGTGCTAAATCGAAATATGGCTTTAAAATCCAGATTTGACCACTCCTAGCTACTTATATTTGAAGTTCAAGTTTACGAAAAATCAGCAATTTTTGCAAGTACATTAAATACAATTAAAGACATTTTGATTGTATTTCATTATTAAAACTTAGAAATATAGATAGGTTTCTTGAACTTTGCCAAGGATGCCATGTTTGCCTTGCTCTTGTTCCTGGACATGAGCTCCTACTAGCCACCTGACCACTGATGTACGCCTCCCTCCTCTCTTGTGAGTAAACATGTTGTGCTGCTTCAGTTGTCATCCTTACACACCTCTCTACTGTCTGTGTGTGTGTGAGGGCCATACAGGAACTTCCATTGGTCTATCCAGAAACTCCTTGATTGCAGCAATGGTGAGGGAGCAGGTCAGAGGAGGGTCAGTCACGCCAGAGTTCCAGTCAATAAGCTCCGAGAGTTTGATGGCATCTGGGTTGATGTCAGGAGTTTTCCTGGGTCTGACACTGCAGTCTCCTACCTGTGTGTCCTCATCTCCTTCACCTTTGATTTCCAGTAATTTAGGGTGTGTCAATTTTAGTAAAGTCAACAATTCAAAACTACTAATGCTCAAATGATGTCATATTGTCTAGCAAACTTAGAAATATCTTTAGTGTTTAAAAAAGCCATTTACCTACTTATATTTGACCATAAAGGTTTGAAATATAAACTAAATATGACTGTAGTATCGTATACCAATGTGCCATTGATATGTGTGGTCAACTTTGGTTATTTTTGGTGCGCAGTATGGTTTCTAAGTTTCACATAGTTACAAATGCTGGAGTTTTGATTGTGAATGTATGAGTGGAGGAGGCAGGGAGGAGAGAGGAGGACGAAGATTTCATACCAGACTGAGTCTAGTATGAAGTCTTCGTCCTCCTTCGTCTGGTCGAATATAAGTAGGTAAATGGCTTTTTTAAACAACACTAAAGATATTTCTAAGTTTGCTAGATATATGACATTATTTGAGCATTAGTAGTTTTTGAATTGTTGACTTTACTAAAATTGACACACCCTAAATTACTGGAAATCAAAGGTGAAGGAGATGAGGACACACAGGTAGGAGACTGCAGTGTCAGACCCAGGAAGACTCCTGACATCAACCCAGATGCCACCAAACTCTCGGAGCTTATTGACTGGAACTCTGGCGTGACTGACCCTCCTCTGACCTGCTCCCTCACCACTGCTGCAATCAAGGAGTTTCTGGATAGACCAATGGAAGTTCCTGCATGGCCCTCACACACACACAGTCAGTAGAGAGGTGTGTAAGGATGACAACTGAAGCAGCACAACATGTTTACTCACAAGAAAGGAGGGAGGCGTACATCAGTGGTCAGGTGGCCAGTAGGGAGCTCATGTCCAGGAACAAGAGCAAGGCAGACATGGCATCCTTGGCAAAGTTCAAGAAACCTATCTATATTTCTAAGTTTTAATATTGAAATACAATCAAAATGTCTTTAATTGTATGTATGTAAAATGTAGTTATATATGGCATCCTTGGCAAAGTTCAAGAAACCTATCTATATATCTGAGTTTTAATACTGAAATACAATCAAAATGTCTTTAATTGTATGTAATGTATGTAAAATGTAGTTATATACAATAAAAAAAATACTTGCAACTTCAACTTCAAATATAAGAAGCCCTAAACAACTCATAAACAGAATGGTAATATATGGTTTCTGTCCAGTCATTACATGAGCTACACGTATTACGACCCCTATGAAACAGTCAACCTTAATAAATCATATATGGTGTAAAGGTTATTTGAACCACACGGCGGTATACTTCTGCTGGGGATCTCTGACCACTTTGGTTGTGTTTTAGCGTTAAATGAAGGTCATAAAATCCCGAAGACAGATCGCATAAAAATAAAAGTCAGAAAAATAAATGAAAATAAAAAAGGTCTGAAACAGAAATTAGACTCAATAGATTATAGGTTCGAAGTCCTCGAAGGCGCTGACGACATAAGTGAAAAATTTATTAAGTTCTAAGACACACTGTATGAGGCATTCAACGAACTCTGTCCTGTGACTACTATAAACACAACTCATAAAAGGCAAAATAAACCATGGCTACATAAACCGGATCACCTGAAGATCAGGGCCCCCAACCTTCTTTAGTTAGCCTTATAAGGCTAACTAACGAAAATATCACGACTTAACCAATCGTCAAGGGCGTACAGTTGACCTAACGACTTGTTAGGTTAAGTCGTGATATTTTCGTTAGTTAGCCTTATAAGGCTAACTAACGAGGGCTGGGGGCCCTGATCTTCAGGTGATCCCATAAACCTTTCTTTCAATCCATCCAGCAAAAATATTAATACCTAAAAATCAATGGAAGAAAACTAACTAACATATTTGGTTTAACGGAAGAGAAGTATCATTGGTATTGATAAATTAATTCCTCCGATAAACTATAGTATACCACGAAGCAGAGGCTCACGTGATTTGATCGACTTTATGGAAAGCTGGATTTGACCAGAGGAAGAATTCAAGCACGCTGGATATTTCACTGCCAATAGCGATCTGCGACATAGTTTAGTTTAAGATCAATCAGAATACACAGGGTATTAAACATCCTGGACATCTAAAGCCTACGGACAGGGTTCGTCGTTACACGAGGAAACATGTTGAAAACTGTCGTTAAAAGGCGTATTCCGTGGCAGAACTGGTCCAGCTGTCAAGAAAAATCGTTAGACGAAAGGTGAAAGACTCCAGCTTCAATGTCTACACTCTACACATTGGAGTTTCGGTCGGAAGCTCCTCCGGAAGACATAGCCTTTCTGGCTGCCTCCCAGAGTTAGGTGAAAGACTCCAACTCCAACTCCAGTCTTTACACATTCTCAGTAAAACACCATCCCTCACCGACTACAGTTCCGCCTTCAACTTCAGCATGGTGAAGTAAACCTTCCTGTCTCACGATTAAAATTACCGCTATGCTCTTTAATTCCAAAACAAAAACTTTCCGAAATGAAGGCCACATCATTCACTATCTATCGAATTTAATAGACCTCCTTTCTGCAACCTCCATTTATAATCCCCACCTAAATTCTGATAAGTCTGACTAGTAATTTATCTTTTAAATATATTCCTACGTAACTACTTTGCATGTATTTTAATTATTTGTTTACTTTTATATCTTGGCATCTCTTATACAGTTGATCATAATTATTTATTCACCTTAACATTTTAGTACTGAAGGTGGAAACCAATTTTCTGAAACGTTTGCTAATAAAACTACAAATATAACACCTCTTCGTTCTTCTCTTCCTTGAGATATATATATATATATTATATATATATATATATATATATGGGAATGAACTCAGAATGGTCCCCTGAGTTTTTTATGATACACACAGACAGTGCATGGAACAAGGAACTCTTCTGGGATAATTAAATCCACTATAGTCCGAATAAGTAATGGTAAATGACAAATACCATAGTTTTTCTTTTTCATGATGCTAGTCCGACTGGGCAACGGGTCACTCGCAAAGAGGTCCCATAAATATAGCTTCCCTCACCAGCTATCTGCAAAGCAGACAGGATCCAGCTTTGGGACATGGATCTAGGGTTTGTAGCAGGGCTAGGTGCTTTAAACCCTAGATCCATGTCCCAAAGCTGGATCCTGTCTGCTTTGCAGATAGCTGGTGAGGGAAGCTATATTTATGGGACCTCTTTGCGAGTGACCAGTTGCCCACGTCGGGCTAGCATCATCAAAAGAAAAACTATGGTATTTGTCATTTACCATTACTTATTCGGACTATAGTGGATTTAATTATCCCAGAAGAGTTCCTTGTTCCATGCACTGTCTGTGTGTATCATATATATATATATATATATATATATTATATATATATATATATATATATATATATATATATATAATGTTCCATAAGTCCCGTTACTCTTGAACCCTTTCCTACTAGAATAGGGTTATGGTAAAGGGGGTAAAGGGATTTATGGGACACCCTATATCTACGAGTATCTATCTATTTACAGTATATATATATATAAATGGGAATGAACTCAAAATGGTTCCCTGAAGTTTTTATGATACACATAGACCGTGCATGGAACAAGGAACTCTTCTAGGAAAATTAAATCCACTATAGTCCGAATAAGTAATGGTAAATGACAAATACTATAGTTTTTTCTTTTTCATGATGCTAACCCGACGTGGGCAACGGGTCACTCGCAAGAGGCCCCAAAAATATAGCTTCCCTTACCAGCTATCTGCAAAGCAGATAGGATCCGCTTTGGGGCAGGATCTAGGGTTTAAAGCAGCCTAAGCCCAGCTACTTTAGAACCTCAATATAAGCAAAAGACTCGCTGCCTTCACGTCAGATTGAATACATCAAAGAAAAAGGGTAACTATTATATTTTTAGCCAAAAACCAAAACTTAAACCTCACTGGCAGAATTGAGCGTCCACTTTTCAAGGCACATAACATGTCCGTTTCATGATGGGAATGAACTGGTGAGGGAAGCTATATTTTTGGGACCTCTTTACGAGTGGCCCGTTGCCCACGTCGGGCTAGCATCATGAAAAAGAAAAACTATAGTATTTGTCATTTACCATTACTTATTCGGACTATAGTGGATTTAATTTTCCTAGAAGAGTTCCTTGTTCCATGCACGGTCCGTGTGTATCATAACCTTTGGTTAGCTTCCGCCGAATTGTTCATTCTGACGAAGGTCAAGCTTTTCACTCCACCTTAGACCTACAGTTTAACGTGGAATCCGAACCACGCCCCATCAGCAGCCCAGCGTCTTAACCACTAGGCCACTTAGGGTACCCATTTATCTACCAACCACTTTCTTTATTGTGTGGAAGGATGAACAGCTGGGTTTCGCTGCATACACATATTATTATATATATAATATATATTATATATATATTATATATCCGACACAGGTTTGTTTCTAGAAAACCTTATATGTAGTAGCAATAAGAATAGAATTGTCTCATGCATATTTAATAATTTAATATCCAATTTTTAGGGCTTCTCTTTCCCCCATGCACGGGGTTCCTATAACATAAACGTAGACAATCTTGAAGGACGAATTTAAATGGTTTATTTATAAAATATTAAAAAGTCATTAAACATAAAATTGAAATTCGTATTATGTATAAAAAATTAAACTAAAATTTTGGAAGGACTAAAAAGATATAATTATTGAGGGTAGGATAAAGTTTATAAATATAAATGGATTCTAAAATTCTGAGATTAGGTATTCAAATACGAAGTTGATGACTTTAAACTTAATTATATTTGGATTAAGAAACACAAAGATTGTTTAAAAGAAAAAAAAATACCAGAGAAATAGTAATGGGAATACGGATGTTAGCTGCGGGGTTTTTCTCCCCGGGGTGAGGTCCCCGGTGGTCGATAGGTGGCCCATTCGTAGGTTGGTGACAACGTAACGTGTGGTTATCATCAATAATAAACGTGAATCTTCTGACGATTGGTATTATACCCCGTATGTTTTTCACAATTGGAATTTTACACAGATAATACTGCTACCCACACTAAGTCCACAAACTGGTTAATGCACGAAAATGGTTTGATAGCGTGGACAAATTTACTCACTCAGAATGTTGCACTTTGGTAGCGTGACTATCTCTTAAGTTTTTCTTCGCATAAAAATTCACTCAACCTCAGCTAATGAATCGGATGTTTTACCTTGTCAAGTTTACTACTTTCTTTATCGATCGCTGTATAGGCTGACAATTATTGATCGATGAGCGTCTCTTTTTCACGAATATATATATATATATATATATATATATATATATTGCAGAGGGGTCGACCGCAGGGCGATCCTGAACCGTTGTTCAAACTCACCTAAAGTAAGTATATATATGATATGATATGATTGATATATATATTATATATAATATATATATATAACGTAAAGAACGACGCTTGTATAGGAGATATTCCGCGCAAGACGAGAGAGAGAGAACGAAACAAATGAAAAAATGAGGTAACCATTTTTTCATTTGTTTCGTTCTCTCTCTCTCGTCTTGCGCGGAATATCTCCTATACAAGCGTCGTTCTTTACGTTATTTATACTGCGTGTTCTTTGCAGTTGAATGTGTTGTATATATATACAGGCGTCCCAAAAAAATGTATACACACTTTAAATAATTATAAAGGCAGTGTTTATTAAAATACATTTCATTTTCAAAATGTAATAGAATCTACAGACATTATTTAATTGTTTTGTCAACGCCTGTTTTCAAACTGACGTCCGTTCTGGTCCAGGCACTGCTGATAACGCGAAGCAATGGAATCGCAAACATCACGAAACATTTCGTTTGGTATTTGTGCATTCTCGTTCAATGGCTGCTCTCAATTCAGCGACTGTTGCAGGTTTTATAGCGTAGACTTTGTCTTTTAAGTATCCCCATAAAAAAAGTCGAGTGGTGTGAGGTCTGGTGAACGCGGAGGTATTCTCGAAACCCCTTCGTCCAATCCACATCCACATCGTGCCAAGTACCACTCGCAATACTCCACTCTTCGGTCCGGATCATCTTCATTAATAGCATGGACTAATCTTGGAATGTAACTTTTCCATTGACAGCGCTTCAAAATGCGTTGGACAGACGATTCTGAAATTCCTACCTCAAGACTCGCTTGCCGCACAGATTTTCTTGGACTTTGGTGATACGTTTCCAGTACTCTTTCTTGCTTTGTGGGGCTTGTCGATGTCCGTGGTCTTCCGGAACGCTTCTTGTGGACATTCTGAACAGTTCCATCGGCTTCAAACTTATCTCTAATTCGAGTGATGGTAAGTCGCGTTGGTGGATCTGTTTGAAACTCCCTCCTAACTGTCTTTGCACTTCAACTGCGTTTTTCACACTTCCAGTAGCATTTTAGAATGAATTTCCTTTGTTCAAAGCTTAGTCTGACTGCCATTATTAATTCTAATGGTTTAACTTGGAAAGAAAGAAACATCAATTGAGCTATCAGCTGTTAAAGTGTGTATACATTTTTTTGGGACGCCCTGTATATATATATATATATATATATTATATATATAACTCCAACTGATGCTATGAAATATTAAAACGTTTTAACTTTTGAACTTATGTTTACAGGATTAAATAAACTTACTTTACTTTATACAACTAATCGAAAAGGGAATAGACCTAGGGCTGGACATGGAAAAATACTAGCGCTGGACAAGGAAAAGGCCTAGAGCCGGAAGAAGAGTCTCTTCTTATGCCGTACGGGAAAATTTGAAAGTAGTCCCAATTTGCCCACGGCCTAGATTAAGATATAAATAATCAAAATGAAAAGAAGCGCCGTCTAGTCTGCCTTTTGTCTCGTCTCCTTTTCGTATGAGCTGGGCGCTGTTTTTCTCCCATAGAGAATTCTTTTCAGTTTTCATTTCGTGCTGATACAGATTTTCTTTCTTCTGTTTATCGTATATTTCTAGAGCTAGAAAGATATTTTAAATACATCATATCAAAGGTTTTAAATAATCCTAACTGCTTTATGAAGCAATTAAAGGAACATATTTTGTATGTTACAGCCAGTGAAAAGATAAAATTACTTTAATTTATGATAATTAAATTCTAATGATAATTTTTGGCGCAAGTTTTTTACCGGACCGTGATTGGAGGAAATTATAGTCGAGGTCTGGCGTTATTGTTTTCCAAAAGCCTTATTAGTGGAAAAGCTTAATGTTCCAATAGGACAATAACGCATGCGCAGTTTGGCCCAAAATTTACATGCTATAAACTTGCGCGCTGTTACATAAGATAACACTGGACAACAACAAATTTGCTACTGAGGTAAATGTAGGTTTCTTAGACTAATTCGAGTATGCTGATTTCGAATCTGAAATCAGAATTAATCCATCACGTAAGGATTTTTAGTTACATAAAAAATTGGAAATCCAATGCCTCGTATTTTGAGTGTTCTTTTTAATACTGTGTATACGCAGTACGCGGAAAAACACGTTGTTGCCTGCTTACATGTACATTGTACAGTGTACACACATGAATTCCGCGCATCATGCGTGGTAATGAGGAAGCGTCGCTGCGTCAGTTGTGCGCTGTTCTTCCCAGTGTTTGGACGAGTTGGCAATTGCTCCGTAATTATTTTATAATTTCGCTGCATGAGAGCTGGCTGCATGGGAGGCTTTCAAACTGGTAGTCTACAATTTCCCGGGAAACCACAGAGCAGATCGCTATGCCGAGTTCGTTCAAGATATGATAAAGGCCTTGAAGAAATGAGTTGCCTTGTGTCGCTAAAGTTGCATTTTCTTCATTCACACTTGGACTTCTTCCCAGCCAACCTTGGTGCTGTGAGCGATGAGCATGGTGAGAGGTTCCACAAAGATATCAGCACAACGGAGACGCGCTATCAGGGCATTTCACTCCAACATGATGGAGGACTACTGCTAGTTTCTTCAGAGACAAACCATTGCTAGTCACAAGCGTAAAAGCAAGTGCTTAAAACATTTCTAAACAGTTAATGTGCAATGTTACATTAATATTTGTCAACAAATGATGGCCTATTTTTTCTTATGCGTTTCATTTATGTAAGAATTTTACTATACATTGTTTTATTAATAAATACCCTTTTTTCGCAGTCCCAACACAGAGTAAAACATTTACATAGAGTATGATGGAGGTGTAAGAAAAATTGATGTGGAGCATGTCTTATTACATAATCAAAAAGAAATTATTATAGGGAAAATATCGTTTTGGTGCCTTTGAAATATTTGCAAAAAAAGAGAAATGGAAAGAACGCCCACTGATCGAAAATCCCGCTGAAAAGGTAACAGGTGAGGATCAGTAAATAATCAGGAATTTAAAAATCCGACAACTCCCAAAATTCGGCACAATTTCAAAAAAATAATTGAAAAATCATATTTTCACCACTGGCAATTTTCTCCAAAACCTGTCACTGCGTGTGTCTTTGAGACTCACCGCATTGTTGTTCCGGCGCTGCCCTATCCCACGCCCGCAACCGCCACGCTTTCCCTTTGTTCACTTGTAACAGTCGCGTGCTTTGCTCGCTCTTTGCCCGTTCTTTCTCTGCTTAAAATGCTTAGATATATACATTTGAAAATCTGGAAAATTTCAGAATCCGGCAACTACTTGGCCCCAAGGATGCTGGATTATCGAAATTCACCTGTAATATGAATAATTTTAATTAACAGAATAAATTAAAAATAATAGTACACAACGTTAGACAGTGGACAAATAGACATGAACTTTTAAATATATATACAGTATGTATATATAGAGAAGACCCTGACAGTCTATTATTTGCCAAACATGGTATGAAAAATAATGAATAGGTTAAAATAAATAATTATACTGCATATCGTATAAATCCAACAGAGTTTGTCAACGGGGCTTTAGTGACAATTAAGACGGGTTTAAAACATGTCTTCTATACATACTTAATACGATGAATCATATGGTGAAGACTGAGCTTGGCAAACTTGAGACAACAACACGATATCAACTACATCGAAGGAATTATCTGCCCATCCATAATTTTAACAGAATGTTTGTTTAGCAGAAATTATTCCATATTATTTGCCAGATAGCTAAATGCTAGACACCAGATAACGGGCTGTATGGATCATACTAACACAATAGGCAGAAACTTAATTAAGTATGCGGGTTGAAAGGCAACATATAAGAAGAAGAGGATCAGATTTTCTGACGTTTGTAACTAACAGAATGGCCACCACCTCAGATATAGTGTTAGTTGATCGGGATTTTCCGTTTAGTTTCCATATTAAGGTGGGTCAACTTACTACAAGTGATCATCTTCCAGTAGTGGTTATGGTATCCGCAAATCCCATCCAAATACTGTGCTCGAAAAGTAACTTATATAATGGGACGAAATGGGAAAACTGCAGAGAGGAATTAAGAAATGTAACACTTAATGAGCTAGAACAGGGCTGTCTAACTTCAAGCGATTGGAGGGCCGCATTCTACTTTAGGCATCTATTCCAGGGCCACATTATGGAAATGTGTGATATTATGATTTTCAAGACCTACTTTAAATAATTTCAATTTATTTTGAAATCCATTGGCATGGCTGTATACGTTAGAGGTACTTTGCTGTTTTGTTTCGAGTTTCAAATTAAGTTAATTTAAATGAGCTGTGAGGTCTGTTAGAAAGGCAAGTTTACATAGAAATTCGGAATTATGCCGCTCATTTTCCCGTTCAATAGTATCAGATTAACTTCATCCCTTAGGAACAGTAGAATCTCCCTTCTAAGGGAAAAAATTATAGAGTGGAATAATTTGCTTAGAACTCTCGCTGGCCGCATGCAGCCCGTGAGACGCCAGTTGGACAACCTTGAGCTAGAACAAACTACGCTAGAAGATATGAGGCACCGCGCGGCACAATGACGAATGTGCCAAAACAAAGTTTTGAAGAAAATGGCTTTAAAGTATGTGAAAGTTTAAATACTCATAACTTTATTAAATTAGATGTAATTCGATGGTTTTGTTTTAATTTTAAGAGTAATTTTATTAACATTAAATGAGTGAATGATTAAATGATAAAACAGAAGCGTTTAAAGTTACAGGAAACGGAATTTTCGTCCGTTGGTTGATTCGTCATTGTGCCGCGCGATGTCTCATATAGAAAGAAAGTATTGAATAGTTTGATCAAAGCAAACAGTAGTAAAAAAACATATAGGACTTTACTTCATTCAAGACTATTATTTGAAATTAAGATTAAGCAAACTATATTTATAATATATGATATATGAAGAAATAAGGAGGAATGGTTCGAATAATTATTTTTTAACCGTTTGATGAGTTTACGTAGAGAAATAAGCTATCACTCGTTCCAAAGTCAGCAAAAAATATAGAACGAAATGTCACAAAAAATTGATATTGAAACCGATCCTAGATTATTCTGGAATCAAATTCAGAGACTGCAAGGAACGGATGAACGTATCCAGCTTTATTTATTTGACGAACAAGGAAACAAAATACAAACGAGTAAAGGGAACGAACAAACTTTTCAAGAACATTGAAAGAGAGTGTTTGTAATAGAAGAAGAAGAAGAAGAAGAAGAAGAAGAAGAATGAAAAATGCAGTTTTGGAATTTATGACACAAAAGGTAGACAGAATACATCCATTAAATAACGTTCACGAAAGGAGATTTACATCAAACGGATACGGTAGTCCAATTATTATTGAAGATTTTAAACCAGCATTACAATCCTTCAACCAAAAATTTCCTGGATTAAACGGCTTAACAAAACAAAATTTTACTGAGGCACCTAAACCAATTTTGTGAAAAATAATTAGTATTTTTAATGCTTGTCTGAATACAGGATACTGGTCACACAGTTTCAAAACAGCAAAAATGGTAATGATAATAAAACTAGGCAATAGCCAACGAAGAACTATATTAACTACAGACTTATTTCACCCTTGGACTTCTTAGAAAAAGCTTTCGAGAAAATAATAGGAAGAAAATTAACAGAATTCTAAAATGAAAACAATCTATATAATGATTAACAACATGGTTTTAGAAAGTAATGGAGCACAGAAACATCTATTGCTTTGGCCCAATTACGAAAAAATAGCAAAATCAAAATTAAAAAATTAAAATGTGAATGTTATCTTACGAGATATACTGAAAGCTTTCGACAAAGTACGAATAATAGGGCTGTAATACACACTTTTACATTTGAATTTAAATCCGATTAAATTATAGAGAGGATATTATGTGATAGAAAGGAAAGCGTTAATTAACATAGGTAACCATCTAGGAAGATATTTTGAATTGCAGGCAGATGTTCCACAGGGACGTTGTCTTAGCCTAATTTTGTTTTTTGTAAATGATATGTCTTTTCACATGAGACTAGAAAACTTATAATGTATGTTAGTGATGTTACACAGATTATAGCTACTAGTACAAACTCTAAGGAATTAATAGCAGCAGAGACGACAAGAAAAGTATACAGGATCAACCAGTACGAAAGACAATGGAAAATTAAATTAAACTTAAATAAATTTACAATAATATCATTTGGAAAGCTATAATAATGAAGGTCAGTTACTAGGGTTACATTTGTCGTTAATTAAGGAATGGCTTTGGTGGTTACCTCGTGAAGCGAGTGAATATAGCAAGTTCACAACTTAATAAACAATACAGATTGTATAATTTGAAGATAGAAACGAAAAGAAAACTTTATATGATGCTTGTTTAAGCAGTGTTGTTATATCCAGTAGTTCCACCACACATAATGAATAAGATTCAAATGTCAAAGATGCAAAGGTTGTAGAACAGCAACTCTTATTTTTTTATAAATGGGAAAAAAAGATCTCACAGCACTAGACAAGCAGCAAATTTGCATAGAAGAGCGAAAATGGAGGCTGTAAATGTAGTGCTACACAGAAAAGTGACCAAAATATACGTAGACGAAAATTGAAGACACCATACGAGAAAATACTTCAAATAAGACTAAACTGCATGTGAACGAAAGAGAACGTTATACATTTAAACGAAATTACCGAAGCAGCTACTGCACAACATCAGCAGCCACCTAAACCGCAATATGATTTTCATTAAGAAAGGAGTCTGATAATGAAAACCCACTCTAATAGACAGAGTTTATTTCCACAACAGTTTCGATGTCCACTGGCATTCTCTTCGGGTGGAAATAAACTCTGTCTATTAGAGTGGGTTTTTATTATCATATTTTGACCTTCACGTAGAAAAGTAAAGTTTTTTGCATTTAACCCTTTCATGCCGTATGGTCACAAATGAGAGCATCAAATTTTATGAGGTTTTAGTCTTTCTGGAGATATCACGTATCAGGTATGAAAGGGTTAAGAAAGAAGTCGTTTAAAGAAGTAAAGACAACAATAAGGTTAAAAAGTAAATATGGAAACTATAAGAGTATAATCACCATTTAACTAAATTAAAGAAATGTAACAAATTTCCCATTAATATTAATGACAATGGAGATGTCTGGCTAATCGAGAAATTTTTAATCTCTTACTTTTTTAATTTTCACCATTATTGAAGAGTCTAGTGCTCTTCTTTTTCTCTAATTTTCGTACCTCTCTCTATGTATCACATTCGCATTCTGAGATTTTGCAGATAGTCACACTGATAAGAATGACTCAGAATACGTGAGTCTGATGAACTTGAATGATGAACCTGAAATCAGATGACCAGTACGGGAAGATTTTATCAAATGTCGTAAATGCGAAACTGAAGGAGTTTGTTCGTACTTCCTGTACATGACTCAGGCTTGGAGCGTGGCCACTTATAAATACAAATGCAAGATGAGCATAGCAGAGGGGAAAGCTCGCTTTAAATGGGAAATGGACCTAGATTAAAGTTACTCTTAGAAACAAACCTAAAATCGACTTCAGGATAAAAATTTCTTCAATTTATTACTAACTTTTTGTTATGACGTTATTCGTATAACCAAAATATGGTGAGATTATCGCATTCCAAATGAAGGATGTTATTTAACCAAACACACTTTGATTTGAAGATCGAGTAATTTCAAATCTTTTTTTGTGGCGCATTGGTTACGGCTGGTCTTGGTCACCGTATTCTCCAGATCTCAGTTCCTGGACTAACTTTCGTTGGAGTATCTTAAGGACAGTGTGTGGGAACAAGCTACGGACTACTGAACACATGATACATGAAATACCCAAACCCACAATTGCAGTGGTATTACGAAAAATTTTTTTTAGTAAACGTGCAAAATTTGAAGACACGATTGGCAGGAGTTTTCGAAATGGATGGTGCACACATCGAAAATTGCCTTTAACTAAAAAATATGAACTACCAAAACTATATATCTTAAATGAAAAACTTCAAGTCTCGCACATCTGAGACTCATATTATTAGTAATAATAATAATAATAACGAATTCCCCAACGCTTACATATTTCTTGCCATTATCTTTTTTCAAAAGTATTTGTCTCCAACATATTCTTTATCCCCCACTCACTCTTCCTCTCATCCTACTCTCTCTCTCTCTCTCTCTCCCACACACCACACACACACACACACACACACACACACACACCTCCATTTCATCATTTTCCTTCTCCAAACACGTTCCTTCCACTCTCCAACAGCAGTATTTGTGAGGCGTTGACACGTTTTATTGTTGAGATTTTAATTTAGCAAATAAATTGATTTTAAGCGCATTGATCTGAAGCGCCATTTTTTATTCCGTTAATGATAATTAAATTTATTACTTGTCCCTATTTTTAATGACGAATTTATGATAATTTATTACTGATAAAATAATATTTTATATAGATTTATACTGTATATTTTATATATTTTATATAGATTTATACTGTATATTTTATATATTGTATATAGATTTATACTGTATATTTTATATTTTATATAGATTTATACTGTATATTTATATATTTTATATAGATTTATACTGTATATTTTTATATATTTTATATAGATTTATACTGTATATTTTATATATTTTATATAGATTTATACTGTATATTTTATATATTTTATATAGATTTATACTGTATATTTTATATATTTTATATAGATTTATACTGTATATTTTATATATTTTATATAGATTTATACTGTATATTTTTATATTTTTATAGATTTATACTGTATATTTTATATATTTTATATAGATTTATACTGTATATTTTATATATTTTATATAGATTTATACTGTATATTTTATATATTTTATATAGATTTATACTGTATATTTTATATATTTTATATAGATTTATACTGTATATTTATATATTTTATATAGATTTATACTGTATATTTTATATTTTTATATAGATTTATACTGTATATTTTATATATTTTATATAGATTTATACTGTATATTTTATATATTTTATAGATTTATACTGTATATTTTATATATTTTATATAGATTTATACTGTATATTTTATATATTTTATATAGATTTATACTGATATACATATATATATATATATATATATACAGTATATATATATATACACACATATATATAGATTTATAAAGTTTTATAAAGTTTTCTTACGGTTTTGAGTTGAATATAAGAAGTAATTTAATGTACAAAAAACTTAAGAATGAATATTTATAGTAAGTTTTTTCAATTTATTTGAAGCTATTATAGCAAACGAGAAGGAATTATATCAGAGATAAAACGTTATCAAACAAAAATGGTGACTGCAGAGGAGAAAGCAAAGTGGGTATTATATACGTAACTCACTATAAAAAAATTATAGTTCAGAAAAAATTTAGAGAAGAGTATGGAAAGGTTTGCACCATCGAAAACGTTGCTAAACAGGAAGGTGGCAGGGTTTAAGGAAACTGGTTCCGTTCTTGATTTACCGCAATCGGGAAGGCCATGGTCGACAATCCATGGTGTTCATCAAGGTAAATTTCATCCGCACCGTTACAAAATTCAAGCACTGTTCTAAAATGTTCTACAACAACAGACCGGCTGGTCCCTACGAGGCTGTCTGTTTAAGAAAGAAGGTTAAAAAAAAGGGAAAAGCAGAGAAAAGAGGTTGAAAGAAAGGGAAGAAATTTAAAGATAAAATGAAGAATTTAAAGTACAGAGGAGGGAATCCAAGTAAAATTTCTACAATACTTCTACGCGCTAACAAATGATTCCAGCTGGGTGTTTAAGACAAGATAAGTCTCTAGTCTCTTTTTAAAAGATTCGGTCGAATTACTTTGAACCACAGTGGCTGGGAATTCATTCCACAAATTAACGATACGATTGGAAAAAAAATGTTTAGCTTTATTGGAATTAAAATATTTACCCACTAATTTGAAACCATTACCGCGAGTTCTATCTGCATTTCTGAAGGTGAAATATTTTTCGGCGTCGACATTATCAAAATCTTTAATCATTTTAAATACCTGGGTTAAATCTCCTCGAATCGGCCTTTTTACAAGCGAGAATAAATTCAACGCTTCTAAATGGGCCTATAATTTGTTTTTAAGTCTTGCAAACCCTCGAGAAAACCCTCGTACAGTTGACGACCGGAATTAGACTGTAAAGACCACCCCAATCCCTGCAAGGTAAATTAATGTCTCCCATAATTACCGTATCACGTTCGCTACTTACATAAAAAATTAGTTCCCTGAAGCCTATTATCATTATCAACAGTCTGAGGGGGAGGCCTATATTTTTTTTGTGTAGGAAGGAGGGGGCCAAGCCCGCAAACGTGATCCCCCACAGAAGGAGAGAGGCAAAAACAAGGTCTCCAAGACTCAATTATGCCTCTTTATTTTAGAAATTTTGAAAAGATTGTAGAGTGTCTAAGATACATGTATGTGTAGTGAGGAATAGAGGAAGAAGTGTGTGTTTGAGAGCATGCTGGACTGCTCACAGGGTAGATGAGACAGAAAAAGATCAGCTGAGGAGGGCAATGACAAGAAAACGGGAGTTCCAGCACTCCCTGTCTCCTGCCTAACGTCCATCCCGGAGTACTTCCCTATTCGATTGATGTCTACGATCTCCTCCATAAAAGATATACTAAACTTATAATTAATTTCTTTGGTGAATTTAGCTTTAATTTCTACAAACATCGTATTTATATTATCAATTTCTGCAATGCTTTTAATTATGGGTTTAAAGTGTAACCGAACGTATGGTACTGTACCACCACACCTTCCTTATTCTATCATTGTTAAACATCTCATGATATTCTCGAGAAAACCTCTACTCTCTGTATTTAACCAGGATTCAGTAATTGCTACAACCTCAAACTTTTGGTCAAGGACAGTACTTAATAATTCATCAAATTCAAATCTTAAACATGAAGATAATCCATAAACAAAATCCATCCGGTGCTACTGTAGTATGCGGTCTACCGTTAAGTTTCTACTGTAGTATGCGGTCTACCGTTAAGTTTCTACTGTATTATGCGGTCTACCGTTAAGTTTCTACTGTATTATGCGGTCTACCGTTAAGTTTCTACTGTAGTATGCGGTCTACCGTTAAGTTTCTACTGTAGTATGCGGTCTACCGTTAAGTTTCTACTGTATTATGCGGTCTACCGTTAAGTTTCTACTGTAGTATGCGGTCTACCGTTAAGTTTCTACTGTAGTATGCGGTCTACCGTTACGTTTCTACTGTAGTATGCGGTCTACCGTTAAGTTTCTACTGTAGTATGCGGTCTACCGTTCAAAATATTTAAAAGGATTGAAAATGAATTGAAAGGAATTATAATTTAATTTACACAATTAAGGAATTATTAAAGAAGTTAAACATACTACTACCGCATACTTAACGGTAGAACCGCATACTACAGTACGCCCTTGATGAGGTTAGGTTAAGTCGTGATATTTTCGTTAGTTTTAACGAAAATATCACGACTTAACCTAACCAATCGTCAGGGCGTACAATTAACCTAATAATAAAATAATAAGAAGATAAGAAGCTATAATTAAAAGGTAGACCGCCGAATCGTAGGTAGACCGCATACTACAGTAGCACCATCCATCCTTCAACGAACAGTCATCACACAGAAAAATTTATATTGTATAACAACCAAACAACCAACCAATTACCTTTAAATGTCTGCCACCAATATTTTTAGGACTTTCTTGTCCCTTAATTTCATTCGAGTCACGATGCTTCTCTTGTGAAATATTTTCTTTCTACAAAGTAAGATTATTAATGCCACAGTTATTTATTTTTTCTAAAGATGAAGTGTCATGTCTGTAATTTCAGTTTTTCAGCTTGAACAAAAAAAAAATATGTTAATTCACATTTTAAAATTTTATCTTGATGTAGATTTATATTGTATTAAAATATCATTTAATTTATTTTTAAATTTTGAAACAAAGAAATTGTTTCTTTGTCTTCGTCTTGTTTTTCCTTCATCGACTGGGCTACGTCTTGGCCAATGTCGTAACACCGCTTCCCGGAGATCAGCGAAGTTAAGCGATATTGGGTCTGGGTAGTAGTTGGATGGGAGACCGTCCTCCCCGCCCAGATTATGTAGCGACCCGTGGTTCGGATCCCACGTAAAGCTGTAGGTCCCCTCCGTTATATGACCTTAGATGTTGTGAAGGAGGTTAAAACAACCCCAATAAAATAAAATCCTTCATCGACTGACGCTCATGAGGAATAAGTTTACCTCCAATATACACGAGTGTATATATATATATAAGTTAAACTTATACTATATATACGAGTATAGCCTTTCCATTTCTGATTGGCCGAAATTGGTCACGTGGGAAATAACTAACCAATCATAAACGACCACCTAATTCGTATAATCTGGTCTCCGCGAAACTTAATATGTTAGTATATATACTCATATATTATTGTGATTCAAATAATGTAAACACATTCTTAAATTATTTATTTTGGATATAATTACGGACGTTTTCCAGTTTATGTACCGTTTTCTACAGTACATTACATACAGCATAGTAAACATCCTGTGCCCAAGTGACGAAAGTTATAATGTGGGTTAGGTTAGGTTACGTTAGGTTAGGTTAGGTTATCAAGAACTCATTTTTGATTACTCATTTTTGATCTGAAAAGAAGCAAAAATAAATTATATGAAAAACGGTACACAAACTGGAAAAGGTCCCTAATTACACTTAATAAACAAAAACTTTATTATGTACAAAAGTAAGCATGTCAAAACAACAACTAATAGTAATTTTATGTTAAATGTTCAAAATATCCACCATTTACATGCAAACATGCGGCGCAACATTCCAAAACAGATCGGCACACAGTCGTGTTCATATTAGTTGAGATTTTGCGTACTTCCCGAACAATCGCTTCCTGTAAGTGTTGCACATTTTGAGGATTTTAGTACCGTACACTTTGTCCTTCAAGTACTCCTACGGATAGAAGTCCAGAGGTGTAAAATCAGGTGGTCTTGGAGGATATTCAATAGCGGTTTCACGAAACCTATCCACAACCCAGGAAATTCAAAATCAAGAAAAGACGCATTTTTGCATGTAAATGGTGAACATTTTGAACATTTAACATAAAATTACTATTAGATGATGTTTTTACATGCTTAATTATGTACATAATAAAGTTTTTGATTATTAAGTACAATTAGTATCCAAAATAAGTAATTTCAAATGTGTCCACATTATTTTGAATCACCAATATATATATATATATATATATATATATATATATATATATATATATATATATATATATATATATATATAGTATATATATATAATATATATATATATAAATATATATATATATACACATATTTGTGGATAGTAGTCTATTATGACTAGATCCTCTGGATCCAGAGATTCTATCTTTAGTTTTAAATCGATAATTAATTGGCTTTAAATTGATAATTATTTAGTTTCGTAAAAATTGGTCGTTGCCAATTTACCGGCGGTTTTTACATAAATTTCTTATGTTCTTGTGGTTCGGAACCCACGTAAAATTGTAGGTCCCCTCCGCCACCACGGACATACACAATACACGATTACGAACACAGTTAGGTAGACCAGCCATGAGTGGATCCTAGGGTCTTTGTTGGTCTGAAACATTATAACATTATAACATTATAACATAAATATATATATATATATATATATATATATATATATATATATATATATATAACTTGGGATGAATTTCACCAGTATATATATTACTTGGATGAATTTCCAATTAAATATGAGAAATAAACCAATAATGCATACTCACAAGGAAAGGGGAAAGGATTCCAAGGTCTTTCGTGTATTCAGCAGTACACTTCTTGAGGAAAGAGATGTACTGTTGAATACACAAAAGACTTTGGAATCGCTTTCCCTTTTCATTGTGGGTATGTATCATATATACATATATATGGGTTAACAAAAGTAAATAGACACCACGATGATTATCTCAAGGAATAACTGGCAAAGCTCATCAATGGAAAGGGGAAAGCAACACGATTCTAAATATATTGATTCAATAAATCTGCTATTATTTATTGACTTCTATTATCAAATCAAAAGTTACGAAAAAAATTAAAGTTGTCTATTTACTTTTGTCAACCCTTCTCTCTCTCTCTCTCTCTCTCTCTCTCTCGTCTCTCTCTCTCTCTCTCTCTCTCTCTTTCCTTTTATTAACATATAAATTACATTTTTCGATATTTGAGATCTCTGTCTGAAAAGAAATCTCAACAATGTGGTGGTAGATTTGAAATATTTAATGTCTATATGATAATCTTGAAGCGCTTCAGATCTATCCACACATTCATCTGTCGACCTCTCCTCTCTCTCTCTCTCTCTCCATATATATATATATATATATATTATATATATATGTATATCAGTGGCGTGCATTCAGGGTAAGCAGGTAAGCGCCGACTACCCTAATAAAAA
Organism: Bathynomus jamesi; assembly: GCA_023014485.1. Taxonomy (NCBI): domain Eukaryota; kingdom Metazoa; phylum Arthropoda; class Malacostraca; order Isopoda; family Cirolanidae; genus Bathynomus; species Bathynomus jamesi. The sequence goes on along the minus strand of JAJOZX010000430.1, from coordinate 133,444 downwards.
TCTATTAAAGATATTAAGCCATACCATATTTTTCAGAATAGTCTACAGTACAGTCCCACTAGCCAGTTATGAAGTTTATCATTAACTGTGCTACTTGTAGCCAATGTCGTAACACCGCTTCCCGTTGATCAGCGAAGTTAAGCGACAATGGGTCTGGGTAGTAGTTGGATGGGAGACCGTCCTCCGCGTCCAGATTATGTAGCGACCCGTGGTTCGGATCTCACGTAAAGCTGTAGGTCCCCTCCGTCATATGACCTTAGATGTTGCGAAGGAGGTTAAACAATCATTATTATTATTATCATTAGCTACTATAATCACTATAATTATATAATATGTACATATATAGTGCGTGTGCTCGCAAGCAATACCGCTTACCCTGTAGACGTACCCACCGCACGCCACTGATATATACAGTGGTGGGCACCGTTAACCAAAAAGTTAACTTCGATAACGATAATCTTTTAACTCCGATAACGATAATCCGATAATTTTACTACAAAGTTAACGGAAGTTAACGATAATCCGTTAACGATAACTATTTCTTTACTAACATTTAAAAAAATCAAGGAAAAAAGCTTTAAAACCCATAGAAAATGTTTATTTATGCAAAATCCAACAATAAATAGGTATTTAACTGTATTTTTTATCAGTTTTGCAACTTTTTGTTTAATAACTTTTTTCTTTATTTTTAATAAAAAATGTACTGATTACATGTTTTGAAACCCTTGTAACCACCAACCATTAACTAAATTTTAATTTACCAGAGAATTATTATGGCGGGAACTGAAGTTATGGCGGTTTGAATTCATTCGCGAGCAGTGATCTTCCGTGAATGACTCCTCGCAGTTAACGTGTTAACGGACTTTAACAGACTAAATATCGAGTTATCGGAAGTTAACTGTGTCCGATAACGATAAATGGAAATTAACTTCCGTTAATAGTCCGTTAAAAAAAGTTAACTTCGTTAATTAACTGTTATCGGATTAACGCTTTAGTGCCCAACACTGGATATATATATATATATATATATATATATTATATATATATATATACATACACACACTAATCTCTTAATCTAGCAGTTATAAATCTTTTGAGAATCCGGTTTTTAATGATTTTTCGACACGATCCATCAAAAAGAATTTTGTTTACATCTTCAATATTGGAAAAACCACAAAGAGTTAAAAAAAAAAGAAAAAAATTGAAATGAAATCAATCAAAAATAATTTATTCACAAAGAAAAGGAGGTTTAAAATCGATTACAGGATAATTACCTCTAAAATTCTTTCCTTGAGTGAATACTGCGCAGTTTCATCGTGTTCCGATTTAAGCTGAGGTTTTCAGCGCATAAGAAAAACATCATTAGATTTTCATCTAATTCTGTGCCTTAATACCGTACACATTATGTACGGTATAAAAGTCAGAGAAAAGGGATTAATCAATGTTGTCAACACTGATTTTGAAAATTGCTGAAATGCTGTGAAAACATCATTAGTCAAATTTGAAAAGAACATCTAAAGCCAAAAAAAGAGCAAAAACAAAATTCACATCGCATTGATACATCTCAATTTTTTCAACTTTGATTCTTAAAGTCAGTATTCACGTCGGTGGAGTTAGCCAATATTCATCAGTGTTTAATCAATACTGGTATAAAGGTCAGTTGAGATTAACAATGAAATACATAAGTGCTACTAAACCCCATGAAATTCTTTCAAATTTTGACGATGATAAAATCTGATCCACGTCATTCTGAAATCAACATTTGTTTTTATATATGTATATGTTACAGTCAAAGTGTGTAACCAGCCACTTCGTGTAATGGCTGAAACTTTTAGTCATTTCGTGAAATGGCTGTTTCACTTGGTCATTTCGCGAAATGACTAAAATCTACAGCCATTACGCGAAATGGCTGAAATTCCACCTTGGTTATTTCGTGAAATGGCTAAAATGACTTTTGCCATGAATTCGTAGAAATAACAAACATCACAATAAAATTGGAAACCTTATTTAACTAACTAAATCTGCTAAAACGTATATGCATCCACAGGTCTGTTCAAATAAGTGAGAAACTCTTCAAATACACATTTGAACACATTTGAATTTTCAATATAGAGGTTTTCAGATACTAACCGGGCCTTCAATGTTATTCTGATGTCTGCCATTGAAGGCCCAGTTAGGTCAACTGTATGTCCTTGACAATTGGTTAGGGTAAGTCGTGTTATTTTCATTAAAACTAACGGAAATAACACAACTTAACCTAACCAATTGTCAAGGATATACAGTTGATCTAACCGGACATACAGCTGACCTAACCGGGCAAATGATCTTGTACGAAATGACCAAGGTGGAATTTTAGCCATTTCGCGTAATGGCTGAAGATTTTAGTCATTTTGCGAAATGACCAAGTGAAACAGCCATTTCGCGAAATGACCAAGTGAAATAGCCATTTCGCGAAATGACCAAGTGAAACAGTCATTTCGCGAAATGACCAAGTGAAACAGCCATTTCGCGAAATGACTAAAGTTTCAGCCATTACGCGAAATGGCTGGTTACACGCTTCGACTGTACATATGTATAGTGGCGCCCATAACTATTCGTACAGGGAAATATTGTAGTTATATTCCCCCTTATCTTTTGTACCATGCATACGATAGTCTTGTATAGTCATCCGCCTTCCCTGAAGATTTACAAAGAAAATTCTAGAATTCAGAATTGCCAACAGTCTCTAATCAATAAAAAGCCAACTATAAAAATTTTGAATGGCTGGTTACACACTTCGACTGTAACATATATATATATAGTGGCGCCCATAAGTATTCGTACAGGGAAATATTGTAGTTATATTCCCCCTTATCTTTTGTACCATGCATACGATAGTTATGGAAAGTTTAGCGTTAGTTTTGGAAAATTTAACAACTAAAAAGATTAGTTTAACTCCATCATATAATGGAAAACATCAAAGAATATGAGGAAAATAAAGAAAGTTAAAATGCAAAAGTTTTCGTACTTTTACTTACAAAATTATTTAATAATTTGTGTGCCTGAATGACTTCAATGATTCGCTTTGGGTATGTTTCTAAAGGTTTCGACATCTCCAAGGAGAAATTTTAGCCAATTCTTCTAAAGAAAAATGTTGCAACTCATTCAGATTCGAAGGGTTTCTTTTGTGGACAGCTTTTTTCAAATCAAACCATAAATTCACGATTAAATGGGATCTGGGCTTTGAATGGGCCACTCTAGAAGCTTGAAATTCTCTTGTTGAAGCCATTTCATGGTACTTCTACTTTTATGTTTTGGATCATTATCTTGTTGCAGTACCTAGTTGCGACCCATTATCAATTCCCGAACTGAAGGTAATACATTTTCTTATAAAATTTTCTGATATTTCTTCGAATTCAAGATTCCATTGATACAAGAAAAAAAAAAAGCTTCGCTAGATCAGAACACGAAAGTGTCTCCAAATAAACAAACCACCGCCACCATGTTTAACTGCAGGAAGGATGTTTTTTTTCCCCAAATGCCAGTATTTGATTTTCACCAAACATACTATGAAAATAAAAACCCACTCTAATAGACAGAGTTTATTTCCACACAGTTTCGACGCCCACTGGCATCCTCCTCGGGTGGATACAGAAAAACGAATTCGTTTTTCTGTATCCACCCGAGGAGGATGCCAGTGGGCGTCGAAACTGTTGTGGAAATAAACTCTGTCTATTAGAATGGGTTTTATTTTCATATTTTGACCTTCACGTAGAAAAAAGTGAAGTTTTTTGCATTCACCAAACATACTTTTGCTCGTTGTTCCCATATAATTTAATTTTAGTCTCGTCTGTCCAGAGAACTTTCTTCCAGAATGCAAATATATCATTTTGATGATCCTTGGCGTACTTTAAGCGAGCTTCTTTGCGCGCTTTTCGTAGCAGAGGTTTCCTTCGTGTAACTCTTCCACGCAGACCATTCTTTCTCAGTGTACTACGTACAAGAGAGGGTTGGATGTCAATCTTAGACAGGCTTAATATTTGGTAAATACCAGCCATTCTTTCAATCCGTCTAGCTGTACGTTCTGAAATCTTGCAAGGTCGTCCACACCTTGGTAGAGTTTTAATTGTTCCAAAGCTTTTCCATTTCTTTATAACTGCAGCAACCGTCGTAAATAGAATTCGAGGTTCTTCTTTTACAAAGGAATATAAAGGGATACAAAGGACACCAAACAGCAACAGACCAGACCGGCTGGTCCCTACGAGGCTGTATGTTTAATTTTATCTTCCTATAAACTCTTTCCAGACTCGTGTGCAGCAGTAACAGATCTCTAAGGATCTACAGACAGCTCTTTACCATGATGCCCCATTGCTTGCTAATGTCTTGTATAGTCATCCACCTTCCATGAAGATTTTGCAAAGAAAATTCTAGAATTCAGAATTGCCAACAGCCTCTAATCAATAAACAGCGCAACTATGAAAATTTTAATTCTTCAAGCCTGAGGCAGACTCACAAAGTATTAAATAATTTTGCCTTTTGGGAGCTATTGAAGAATAGGGACCCAGCCTTCTTTAGTTAGGCTTATAAGGCTAACTAACGAAAATATCACAACCTAACCTAACCAATCGTTAGGTTAACTGTACGCCCTTGACGATTGGTTAGGTAGGTCATGATATTTTCGTTAGTTAGCCTTATAAAGCTAACTAAAGAAGGCTGGGTCCCTATTCTTCAATAGCTCCTAATTTTGTAAATAAATGTACGAAAACTTTTTTATTTTAAACTATTTTTTATTTTAACTAACTTTATTTTAACTAAATTTAATTTTTTAACTAGTTTTTTTTATTTTCCTCAAATTCTTTATGTTTTACATTAAATGTTGGAGTTAAACTAATTTTTTTTATGTCAAATTTTTCCAAACGAACTTATGGTAAACTTTTCATAACTATCCAATGCGTGGTACAAAAGATAAGGACGAATATAACTGAAATATTTCTTTGTACGAATACTTACAGTTCTACTATATATATATATATATATATGAAATGAAATGAAATGAAAAGAAATGAAAAGGTTTATTAGCAAACTATAGTCCATATGACAAATATTATTAATACAATGACTTCATATACTAGGATAGAAATATATACACAAATGATTAGAAATAATACTGTAATGTCGAAGTTAAGTGGAGCTACAGACAGACGTTTTCATACCAAGAATTCCATGGCTTAGGCCTTAGAGGATAAATGGTAGGACTCATGGATAGCTTGGATAATCGGGTTGGTTAATTTTATATATATATATATATATATATATATATATTATATATATATATATTATATATATATATATAATATATATATATGTATGTATGTATATATATATATATATTCTACGGATGCTTTTCAATATCCTATAATAAAGGAAATCTTTGCCAGCAACTTTCCTGCAAGTATATATAAAGATAAATCATGCAAGCATTGCGTACTCATAAGAAAGAACTTTCGAAATCATACGTGAAAGTTTAAAAGAAGTAAGAAAGTTAACAGCTTTTGCTCTGAAATTCATATCAAAGTTTTAAATCAAGTTTTGCAACTTTAACTGAGTTCGTAAATCAAGTTTTAAAAGTTTTATAATACAAATAATAGATAAATGCACAGTATATATATATAATATATATATATATTATATATATATATATATATAAAACCTCGTAGCAGTTCCGTGCGTTGGTCTCTCTTTACGCGAAGGTTAAGCTGGTGTCCCCGTCTGTAGGCCTGGCTTTGGTGGTGGAGCGAGTTGCTCTCTTGCACTCTCCATCGCACATAGCCTGGTACACCCGGTTCATCTGGTACCGTCCTGAGCCAGGCATCAAGTCTTCTTTTGAAGACTTCAACTTTGACCCCTGTGATGTTTCTGAGTCCTTTGGAAGATGGTTAAAAGTCTTGCCCCCCCCCCCCCTCCCCTGACAATCAAGCTATTTTCCTTTAGTGTTGAAGAAGTCCCTTGTCGGGCATTTAGTTTGGGAACAATACACATTCTGCCTTTCCTATTTTCCAGTGTAGGTTGGATGGTAATTGGGTTTACTTTGAGTTTAGTACCAGTTTTTCGATCATTTTGCATATGTAAATTATGGTGTACCTCTCTCTTATATACAGGTTTAGTTTACGTAGTCTTTTCCCAGTAGTATATTATATATATATATATATATATATATATATATATATATATTATATATATATATATGGTGTGTGTGTGTGTGTGTGTGTGTGTGTGTGTGTGTGAGAAACTATCTTTTAAGTAATGCCTAAATGTAATGCAATGCGATTAAGCGATTAATCGCTTCGTGAATGTTAGGTTATTTGAAATTAATTCAGGTTGTTGGGTTAGGTTATTGATGCGTAATGCCTGGGATTAAATCAAGGTTGAAAGGTTGGAGGTCATAGACAGGGTGAAAGATGGAGAGAGGAAGATTGTTCCAGTCTTGACCGGAAGAGTTGATGAAAGATTCGAAATACCGATTAACCCTTGCGTTGGAGAGTTGGACAGAAAAGGAATGAGAATGTGTCGAAAGTCTGATACTGCGTGCTCTCCTTAAAGGAGAAGGCATGCAGTTAGAGAGTTCGGAAAAGCAGTGTCCGTTATAATAGCGACAGTAAAGAGAGAGTGAGGTAACATTTTGGGGAACAGAGAGAGAGTTACAAGGAGTTACAAGGACAAGAGTACCTCAAAAGGCCTTGCGGCCCATACCGAGGGAAAAATTTCTACACCTTCAAATAGTGTGCAAGATTCGGTCTAACCTTTTCTTGAACTGATCCACAGAGAAACTGTTCACAACTTCTGAAGGTAGCCTGTTCCACGTGTCACAGATCTTATAGGTAAAGTAATTCCCACAAACACTAGTGCTAAACCGTTTTAAATTCAACTTCCAACCATTGTTGCGAGTTGAGTTATTATTTAAACTAAACATGCTTCTAAAATCGACATCGTCCAACCCATGTAAGAGCTTAAAAACCTCGATGAGTTGACCGGAGAGAGAGAGAGAGAGAGAGAGAGAGAGAGAGAGAGAGAGAGAGAGAGAGAGAGAGAGAGAGAGATATGAAGACAGTCAGTAAGAGACGAGGAAATGAAGAGACGAAAAGTCTTTGATTCCACTCGGTCAAGTAGAGCTGTGTGGGTTGAGCCTCCCATCACATGAGAAGCGTAGTCTACACAGGGTACGGGCAACACCTCTGTACAGAAACAGCAACTGAGTGGGGGTGAAGAAACTGCGAAGCCAGTACAACATACGTAACTTTTAGATGCGGTTTTAGAAAGAGAGTACTGTATATGTGATCTTTCCAGGAAGGAACACAAGAAAACGAAATGTCAAGAATGTTGAGAGAAGAGGAATGATTGAGTTTTGTATTGCTGAAGGTAAGGGGATAGTCGTATGGAAGATTGTAACGAGGAGACAGATGGAGAAATTGGTTTTTTGAGGCAATGAAAACCACAAGGTTTTCTCTGTCCCAATCAGAGATGGTAGAAAGCTCAGAAGTCAGGTGCACCATAGCCATCCTAACGAATCATGGAGTGACTGTTGAAAGGGACGCTTTATGAAGCGGGTGGAGCAATGAAGACTGGAATCATCGCATAGGAGTAAATAAGACAGGAAGTGCGACTTAATGGATCATCGATAAATAAATGGAAAAGAGTGGTTGACAGGAGAGAGTCCTGAGAACACCATTATTAATAGTTTTCGGAGAATAACAGTGGTCATCTACAACCGCAGCTATAAATCGGCCAATTAGGAAATTAGAGATGAAGGTACAGGTAGAAGGATAGAAACATAAGGAGGGTAGTTAGAAAATTAAGAATTTTTGCCAGACCCAGACATATCAAAAGCTTTTGTTATGTCTAGTGTAATAGCAAAGGTTTCACCGAAATTCCGAAAGGAGGATGAACGAGAGTCAGAGATATGCAAGAAGATCGCCAGGAGAGCGTCCCTTGCGGAACCCATACTGACGATCTGAAAGAAGATTGTGAGAAGAGGGGTGTTTAAGAATCTTCCTATTAAGGATCGATTAAAAAACTAGAAATTTATGAAATTAAAGCAATTGAGCGATAGTTGGACGGTTGAGAGTGGTCACCTTTATTTGGGACAGGCTGAATGATAACGAACTTCCAGCAGGAAGGAAAAGTACCAGATGTGAAACAAAGGCGAAAGAGTTTGCCTAGTCAGGGTCAGCACAGAAGTACAGTTCTTAAGAACAAAAGGAGGGACACCATCAGGATTGTTCGCCTTTCTAGAGTTGAGTCCAGATAGGACAGAGAGAACAGCTTTGGAAGAGATTCTAATTTCATACGTAATAAGTTAAGAGTTCAGCTTTATGAGAAGAAGAGACGACAACTGAGCCGTCGGAATGGAAAAGAGGAGAGAAAGACGTAAAGTTGTTGGAGAGGTTTTTGGCTACCCGCCAGAAAGAGGGAGAATAATTAAAATTACGAGATAGATAGCTTTTCGATAGCTTTTCACATTTTTGTCTGCTGAAGGAGGTTTTGGCGAGTCGAAGAACAGATTTTGCACGGTTCCGGGCAGAAATATAAGCTAAGTGAGAGTCAGGAGTTGGATGGCGACGGTACCTTCTCAAAGCCTCCTCTCTGTTGCGGACAGCACCGGAACAAGCAAAGTTAAGTCAAGGTTTTTTGTATTAGTAGTAGGAATAGAATATATGGAATATACAGTGGTGCTTAAACGTTTTCATACACCGTACCAAACGTTCCATTTTCACGATAAATCTGTTATAAAAGGATTCAGTAATAAAAATCATGTTGAATAACACGTGAATATTAATTTAATTAATGAGAATAGCAATATTTACAAGAACTCAACAAAAATGCACAAATCATAAAAATAAAACTAAGGTAAGAGGTGAGCAAACGTTTTCATGCAAAATGTTAATATTTTGTGTGTGTCCTTAACCTTGGTAACTTCTTGTAGACATTTAGGATGACATTCCACAAGCTTCTTATATTTATCTGGATCAATTTTAGCCCATTCCTCCTCAACAAAATTCTCGTAATTTAGTAATAGATACTGGCTTTCTTTTATGAACCACTTTCTTCAAATCAAACCATAAGTGTTCAGTCAAATTCAAGTCTGGAGACTGACTTGGTCATTCTAGTAGCTTAAATTTTGTCCTATTCATATATTCCAAAGTTGATTTACTGGTATGTTTAGGATCATTGTCCTGTTGTAAAATAAAGTTACGCCCCATTGACAACTTACGTACAGATTGAAGTAAATTTTCCTCCAATATTTCTTGATATTTGGTGGAATTCATAGTACCGACTATCTCAACTGAATTACCAGTCCAGTCCAGTCCAGCAGCACTGAAACACTCTGAAAAGAGAACACCTACCACCATGCTTCACAGTGGATAATATGTTCTGATCCTTTAGTTCTGTGTTTGGTCTTCTCCAAACGTACCTCTGGTCATTTCTACCAAATAGCTCGGTTTTTTCGTCTGTGAACAAAACTCGTTTCTACTAAGCAAATGAGTCATTATAATGGCTTTTAGCATAATTCAGTCGAGTGTCACGATGATGTTTCTTCAATGGAGGCTTGTTTCTTAGAACTCTTTCATAAATGTTATTTTGATCAACGTACGACGGACAGTAGATCGATGAACATGCACCCCAATCTTTTCTAGAGATTCTTATAGGTTTTTAGAGATTAATTTTGGATTAGATAATGCTTTATTTGTAATATAGCGCACATTACAGTCTTCGAGTTAGGGTTTTGGTCGTATGAAAGCTTGGTAGTGTATGAAACATTATACTCATACCTTTGGCTAATTTTTCTCCCTCCTTGTGAGCAGCATAATACGTTTTTTAAGGTCATGAAATAACTCTTTACTTCTTGCCACTGTCAACCAGTTATCACCTCACGTACTGGCCAAAATATTTGTTTACATTCACACCTTAGCTCATCTTCTCATTCTTTTGTTTTTCTTCTTCTTCTTCTCTTGCAGAGTAAGGTAGAAATTTTAAAAAGATTAAGTCAATCCTAAATGTTTTTTAGTGAATTTGCAAAAATGTTATATATGTATGAATACTTTTGCTCAGCCTATTTTGTGGATGAAACATTTTCGAGATATAAAATCATGCATTTTTTTAATAAATTAAGGTGCAAATAATTTTTTGGATCAATGTCTTTATTCTGCCAAATATTTGAGTTATCAACTCACTTATTTTTCTTTAAATACGAGGGTAATTCAATAAGTATCCGCACTTTTTATTTTCACAATTTTATTTTCACATCTGATAGATTATAAACACATCATTTCTCAACATAGTCTCCCTGTTTCTCAATACACTTAGTCCAGCGATCTACAAGCTTCCTATTGCCATCACAAAAGAATGTTTTTGGCTGTGTGCGTAGCCAGTCATGCACCGTCTCCTTCAGGTCATCATCGCCATGGAATCGCTGACCTCTCAAAGTCTTTTAGTGGTCCAAACAGGTAAAAATCCGAAGGTGCCAGGTCTGGACTGTAATTTTTCAAATTTCGTGATATTATTATTATGGCAGGCAATGCATAAGAATTAAAATTAATATTAATGTTTTCATTATGATAAAAATAATAACTTTCTCAAGAGTTTCAGCAACAGAAAATTCAATGAAACAAGTTTCGTTCAATTTTCTGTGTTACCAGGATGCGGGACGTGGACCCAACTCTTTTGAATCTTTTGCATTTTTTATATTTATTTACAATAATCTTGTTCGAAACACGCTAGACTGCTTGATCTTATACAAACAATTTCATTCTGAAAAGTTACTGTGTTGCTGTGAAAAAAAAAAATCCGTGGAGTACGCACAGCGGCACAGGCAGTGTTTGTTGATTTAATGGTATTTATATTTTGAGGTTTATATATTTGTTCATTAATAATTAATACTTTACATGAAATGTGCATGACTGGGCCTTATAAGCTACTGTATAAGCTAATTTAATTGTAAATTGCATAATTTATTAGAGATAATATCCGCATAACATCAGCAGTCAGAAGTGCGGATGCGGATGCGGATATCCGGTCCACCACTAATCTCTACTGCTTCAGTTTATATAATAAATAATAGTGCAAAGGCGTAACTACTGAAAATGGTTGAAAGCCTCGAAGAACAGATTTAGCAATGGCGGAAATTAAAATAGTCGCTATGATAGGCGCGCAAATGGAGGAAGCTTTCATTTTAGTACGATATATGAAAGAGGAAGGGCTAATGATTTCTCAGGAATTTTAATTGGGAACAGAACACGGCTCTTCTCAAACTATAATTAAAAGACTTTTATATTCCCTTGAGGCGAAAGAATATATATATATATATATATATTCCTTTCGAGCGAAAGAATATATATATATATATATATATATATATATATATATATATATATATATACATATATGAAAATTATTTCACGAAAGTAACACGTGAAAAATATTTATGATGAATAAAACCACGAAGGAAAGGAAACACAGATGGTGCTCAAGCGCTTTCGTCTAATGACATCCTCAGGAACACTGAAGTACATAAAGAGTTACAACCTATTATAGGTTACAGAAAAAAAAAAAAAATCTATATATGTATATATATATATATATATATATATAATATATATACAATAAACGGAAAAACAAAATTAAAGGATTGTGGAAGGGGGCACACAAATTTATAAGTAAAAACTATCGATTTTTAGCACAAGATTAAAAGAATTGTTTCCAACCAATGTTATAGATAAAAAAAAATATATATATTATATATATATATACAAATTTATACTGGAAATCTGCCCGGGTTTTAGCACTCTGCTCTTTTTATATAATAAAAAAATAAAAAATTGAACAATTATCGATTTTTAGCACAAGAATAAAAGAATTGTTTCCAACCAATGTTATAGATAAAAAAATAAAATATATATACAAATTTATACTGGAAATCTGCCCGGGGTTTAGCATATTAACTTTTATTTTTCAATTTTTATATACAAAAAATAGGGCAGAGTGCTAAAACCCGGGCAGATTTCCAGTATTAATTTGTATATATATTTTATTTTTTTATCTATAACATTGGTTGGAAACAATTCTTTTAATCTTGTGCTAAAAATCGATAGTTTTTCCTTATAAATTTGTGTGCCCCCTTCCACAATCCTTTAATTTTTTTTTTCCGTTTATTGTATATATATATATATATATTTTTTTTTTTTTTTTTTCTGTAACCTATATATAGGTTGTAACTCTATGTACTTCAGTGTTCCTGAGGATGTCATTAGACGAAAGCGCTTGAGCACCATCTGTGTTTCCTTTCCTTCGTGGTTTTATTCATCATATATATATATATATATATATATAATTATTTAGTTTATCAACTATACAGTTCTGCTTTCGGTAGCAAGATTAACTTCTTTTTTCCTCACAAGGAACGAAATTGGTTTGTTGTTTTGTTTTTGCAGATTGAATGAATTCACTTCAAGTTGTATTCAAAATGTTATTTGTTATTTCTGATTTCATAAGAAAAAAGTCTAGATGGAGAATGGCCCACCAAGCTCGCGCGCGCGCGCGCGCGTGTGTGTGTGTGTGTGTGTGTGTGTGTGTGTGTGTGTGTGTGTACGCGCGCGAGCAATTTAGTTTGTATGGTTTCCTCCTAAACTAAATTGCTTCTTCAAATGTATTGAATTCAATATTCTGAATACGTTTACAAGATGCTAAAAACGAGAACAGAATGAATTTGTCGTTAGGAAATTAGAACATAAAATGTCCCACTGGATACCTTGAAAGGAAACGCATCGATCCATCTAGTGGGGAGCTAGATAAAGATCTGTACAATCGGAGATCAGCAATGGATGTGGAATGTAGCTATAAAGCCTTTCCAAAGGGTTAAATCCACAATAAAGGATGTCAGAGGCGGATGTGGAATCCTTGTTTCTTTCGTTTGCCTGGTTTTAATTTCCTCTTAAATTGTTTTATTAACTACCGCATAAATACTAAATAAAAAAGGCAAATAAATAATGCGAATGAAAGATAAATACAATACAGGAATGAAAGGACATCAAATAATTGAATCGATGATTAAAGTATATTTCGTAAATTCGGATCAACACCAATTAGGGATTGATAAAAAACAGTTTTGTACTTTAAGAATAAAAACCATATTAAATAAAATTACAGTCGTGGAATTGATGAAAATTTATTTGACTTTATACACTTTCGTATTTATTATGATTTAAAGTTCAGAAGTAACCTTTGTTATGACATAGATCTTTCCTCTTGAAGTGAAACACATTCTAAAATACATAAAAATACAATTTAAGGTATTAGAGGAATATAGTACTTATCCTCATTGTGATAAAAAACAGAAGTCAGAGCCTCAGAGGCTGAAAGGCGATTTGAAAATAGTGTAGAATTTGGGCATTATTCCATATTCCTTGGACAGTTTTTAAATGATGATATAAAAGGTAAAGTTTATACATTTCATGCTGTATAAAATTTAATTGTTTAATAATATTATCTATTGAATTATTAATAATTATTATATATATTTAATAATATTTATTTACAGTTATTTATTCATTTTATGTGTCTTCTCAAATTATCATTTGTCTGAATAAAAAAATTCTATTTGATTGTAATTTTGACAAATACAGTCACAGTTCATGCCACCATGACACCTTTCGAAGGTCATGGCTTGGGAATACAGTATTTTCGTGCCCAGAGCACAGGGAAACTTTAATTTTGCCCCAAACAATACGTCCGTGAATTCGCGATTCCATCATACTTAAACATCTTTGAACAACATGCTCTAATATCAATGCAGGAGGACGGATGTTGCAAGATAATGCCTTGCCACGCAGCTAATATTGTGAAAAAATTATTTATGAGAAACCATATTTCAACTTTGACATGATCTGGTAACTCTCCTAAACCTAATCCGATTGAGAGCCTGTGGTGAATTTTCTGAAAAGGAGACAGGATTCCGAAATGGCCCTAGAATTGTGCGAAACTTTATCATGTCCATACTCAACAGGATATTAATAATAATCACTGATGCAAAGAGAGAAATTGAGAATCCACAAAATATTAAACCCACTGTCCCACAGTAAAAATATAATTCCTTGAAACTTTGTTTAATTACATACATTTGACCACGATTGTACAGTATTTTCGTGAATTCGTTTGTATAAACTGTAAAATGTTATGTTTACGTAAATATGTAAATATTCTGCTGAAAAATTATTAGTATATCATGATGATGATAGTGTGACAAAAATTAGATTGCCATAATCAGTCAGAAGAGCTAGAAAGGGGCACAGCAGCACTCAGGCCAACTAATGGGACTCATTGTTCCCACCCCTGTATTATTATTATTATTATTATTAGCATCATCGAAATTCGAACCTCTGACCTCAGTGTCTTCACTTCGCTCAGCGCTGTCCAACTTGCGGCCCGCGGAATGGACTTTTGCCAAATTTCATTTCTGAATTTTCTTCCCTATTTTGTCATTTCTAGTAGGGGGAACAACATTCAGCGGGTTCCTAAGTCGTATTAACCAACAGTGTATGATTATAGGCAATATCTTGGCCGCGCTTTATAGAAGTTGGACAGCACTGAGTCTTCGCTTATAGAGAAACATAGAGTTGCCATACTTCAATATGCATTTATGCAAATAACAAAAGTTCAAAACTGGCAACTCAAAAACAAGATTTGAGTCATGGAAGATGAGTCGGTTGCTCTTAATTAAACTGCCTCGAAACTTTTCCTGAAAGAAGTAATTTAGAACACATTTTCAACGTCTTCCGTTTAATATTTCATTAAAACTGAGAAACAAGTTTGAAAAAACAAAATCCCTACTTTCACGCTCATATATGCCTAAATCATTAATTTGTGCTAGCGTAAAAATAGGCTTATTACGCATTTTTTTAATCCTCAGGTGTTTATGGAATTTGATGGTATAAATTTCATGTTGATTAATTAATTTCATGTAATTAGCACGTTCTTCCTTAATTAATTACCATTAAACATATAGCTTACATTATATGTCCGTATTTATCGGCATTTAAAATTAGTATTAAAAAATATACAAATAAAATCAGACTCACTAAATATTATGTATTACATATTTTACTAAAAATATACATCTTTACAGTTTATATAAAGTAAATGGAATGTAAATTTTTAATCATTAATTTATAAAACACAACGTTTAAGTAAACACAATCCAACAGTTTCTAAACATTGTCTAAGTCCCCGCATTTATTGCGGCTTTCTCCTTCCCAAAATATAATTAACCTGCAGCAAATACATAAAGATAAATAGCTTGTCATGCCTAACAATTTCTTAAATTAACCTCTTCCTAGGGAGCCATAATCGGAGTATAAACAGAATACAAAGTGCACCCATATATAGCATTATTTTTCATTACCAGACTCTTCGCGAGCAGAATCTCACTTTCAGTTCATTAAAATTGAAATTGGAATATACAATTAAAATTACACTTTTATGACTATAAACGTTCTTACAGTGCCACTTTTTCCCAGATATGATTACTATGAATAACGATCAGTTTCAAAATGTCAGCTGTTATATAAAGGGACATTAAATATATCTCGTTCTCGTTATTATTGATGTTCCGTGTGTTGGTCTCTCTTCGCACGAAGGTCAAGATGGTGGCTCCTCCTCTAGGTCTGGCTTGGGGTAGAAGCGAGTTGCTTTCTTGAGCTCTCCACCGCATATAGTCAGGTACATCTGACTTATCTGGTACCGTTCTGAGCCAGGCATCTAGTCTTCTTTTGAAGACTTCAACTTTGACCCCTGTAACGTTTCTGAGGTCCTTCGGAAGATGGTTAAAAAGTCTTGGCCCCCTGACAACAAGCTATTTTCTTTCAGTGTTGAAGAGGTCCCTTGTCGGGCCTTTAATTAATTTCGGAACACTACATATTCTGTCTTCCCTATTTTCCAGCGTTGTTTGGATGGTAATTGGGCTTAGTTTGAGGTTTGGTACCAGTTTTTCCATCATTTTCCATATGTAGATTATGGTGTACCTCTCTCTTCTTCTTTCCATGGAGTACAGATTTAGTTTACGTAGTCTTTTCCAGTAGTTGAGTTCTTTGCAGCCATCAATCTTAGCTGTGAAATATCTCTGAGTTTCTTCTAGTTTATTAGTTTCTTCCTTTTTATATAGGGACGTCAAGACTGAGTAGTATTCAAATTTTGGTATGATCGGTGTTTTCATATATATATTATATATATAATTTTCATTTAAAGGTTTGCTCCCAGGAAAAGCAGTTTAAGAATAAACAGGAAAACCCACACTTCATCATTCTTGTTTAATATATAAACGTTTCGGAAATAGCTTTCCATCTTCAGTGTTTCTAAAAATTCTAAAACATTAAAAAGGTAATAGGTTGTACAAAATGTTAAAATAAAAACATATTTATAGAATGAAAATAACATTAAAATAGAGTTAATGATAAAAACTTATTTTATAAATCCTTGGGTATGTCTCATAATATAATATAAATATTGGCACAGAGCCATAATAGAGAACTTTAAAAGATTTTAAAAAATTTTAAAAACTGAAAAATTACAAAATTACAAAATTACAAGATTAATATTATCCTGTGATTGCCAAGTCGAAAGCTGAACTGTACTTATTTAAGGTCGGTTTAGCTTTTCGATTGTGCAGCGATTCCAAAATGAGGAGATTGGTTAGTTGGTTTTGTTATGGTGATGTTTATTGTTTAGAAATAGGAGGGTCAATGGAGTGATCTGCAGTGAGGCAGTGATCTCTTATAGGGGATTTCGAAGGTTTATTTAGAGGGCGTGAGTTACGGCTAGAAACTCCTCGATGATCATCTATTCTGAGTTTGTATTAGCGGCAAGTGCTGCCAATGTAGTTCATCTGACAACGAATGTACTTACAAAGATGGACGAAATGAACGTATCGGGGTTTTTCTTTCGGAGGAAAGTGGATTTAATGCTGTGGGTGCTTGTAAATATAAAACGGAAATCAGTTTGAGGATACAAAGAAGTAAGGAGAATGAGTAGATCAGTTTGTAGTTTTAAGCTCGAGTAATTAGAGTAATTATAGAAAGGGAATTTAATTAAAGTATTGAATGTCTTTGGAAACAGTTGGGATATCGTGAGTTGGTTGATATGATAGATCTTATTAAGAAATGTTTTAATGGTAATCTAAAAAAGGTGTCCAGGGAAAAGATTGCTGGAGAAAAAAGTCTGAAGCAAGGAAACTTAATGGTGAAAAGATAGACAGGAGGAACATAAATGAAAAACAAGGAAAATTAGAATCTTCATATTATGAACTTTATATATAATGGGTATATCGCTAAGAAATTAGTACCTAATCCTGCGTAAGTGGGTTTTCTCTATAATGATGTGATAAATGCGTTCTTCTGCTGGTTATACATATTGATATCAAAGAAAGGCAGAGCGTTATTGGTTTCTCCTTCTTAGTAAATTTAATAGTTTTGTTTGACTATTAAGATAATCAATGAAAAGAATCAATCAAATCAATGAAATAAATATAGGATTTCGGTTCAAAAAGAAGAAAAGTATCGTCCATATATCTCCTACATAAATGAAACTTGAAGGAGGTGGGACACTGTTGTAACCATAGATGTTCATGGTGGCATAATATATCGATATATTATATATATATATATATATATATATATATATATATATATATATATTATCTATATATAATATCTATATATACTCGCATGCAATAAAATCACAGAACAACACGTGATCTTTTTAATAAGCAAAGACCCACAGGGAAAAGGAAAAGGAAACACGAAGTCCGAGCGCTTTCGTGATATATTCACATCCTTCAGGGACAAGAAAGAAATGTCACGAAAGCGCTCGGACTTCGTGTTTCCTTTTCCTTTCCCTGTGGTTCTTGCTTATACATACTCGTGTGTATATATATATATATATATATATATATATATATATATATATATATACACATATTTAGATGGTTTCGAACGATGGTTTAGGATCGACCTGCGGTTGACCCCTCTGCAGCATTCTCATTTGCAGAATTTGGTGGGGGAAAGGAATTGGTTTCCGCTCTCTTCCTGCCTTCATAGTCAGCTACGCCATGGTTGTTTAGTCAGGGACTTTGCACAAGAATCTGTCCAGCTGGTTTTTGAAATTATTGAGGTTGGTGTGCCGGGGGTTCCTCAATTCTTTCGGTAGGATATTAAAAAGATTTAGGCTTCGTATTCTGAGGGCATTTTCGATCCTCGTTTCCATGGTTCCCTGTCCTATCGCAGTTGGGACAGTACAGAATTTGCCTCTTCTCTCATTCCAGTATGTTTCTAATTCATTTCTAAGGTTAGGGACGAACAATCCTCGTATATTTCCATACGTATATTACTGTGTATCGCTCGCGTCTTCTTTCCAAGGAGAAGAGTTCAGGGGTTGTAGGTGAGACCAGTATTCTTTATCTTTCGTTTCCTCTATCTCAGACGTAAAAGTCTTTGTATGGCTTCTATGTTTGACAATGTCTCATTTTTGTGTAGTAAAACTCTTCCAGATAATTCCATTACTTTTCTAGCTGTTGTGATTTTCAATATTATATTGCTCTCTGAATTCTGCATCCGATGACATTATTACTCCAAGATCCCTGACTTGTGGGTCTAGTGGTTATCTGATTCGGTTGCAGTGTTTTGTACACTTTATTCTGCACCACCTTCTTGTTACCATATCTTATAAGTTGGATTTTTTCCTTGGCTGAACTTCATATTGTCTTCCGCCTGCATGAATATTGTATTGTTATTTATAATTTTTCTATGTCACCTTTGTTTGATATTTCCTTGCATATCTTTTGTCATTCGCGAAACACAGTACGATCCTGTAATTAATATCTTCATCAGTGTCTGGAATCATTATTATAAACAGCAAGGGAACTAATACTGTACCTTGTGGGATACAGCTGACGACTTCTGAGAGTTCAGAATTAACTCCATTTACAACCACTCTGTGTGTTCTTTGAGTCAGAAAAGCCATCGTCTCAACTTTCCAGTAATTCCTGACTTCTTACACTTGTGTTATAATTCCATGATCATATTTATCGAAGACCTTAGCAAAACCAGTATATCGGGTGATATTTAAACATCTGACACTTTAAAAGGTTTGTATTTTTTATTAACTGAAATAAAAGCATCGAATCTTTACTGTACATTTTCTACACATGAGGACTTAGTCCCCAAATGCAAAACATGCTCTATGTGATTATGTGATCAGTTCATTAACTCTGCACAAGAACAACAAAATCTAAGAAATTTCTTGTTCAATTGATGCTTCACTTCTTCTATTTTGTGTGGATTTTGTTTAAACACTCTATCTTTCAAATAACCCCACAGATAAAAGTCACAGGGGTTTAGATCTGGTGATGTTGGTGGTCATGATATTCCTTTATCATAAACCGCAAGACATCTCTTCCGTCGAGAGTATCGTGAGCTGATAGGTATCGCATAGAGCATATTTGCACAAGTGGACTAATTCCCCATGTGTAGAGAAAGTACATTAAGGGTTTCATGCTTTTATTTCAGTTAATAAAAGAATACAACCCTTTTAAAGTGTCAGATGGTGTTGGCGCCAGTTTTGAGAAGAATGATACGCGAGTCAATGTATATAAGAATTGACGTGTGTATCTTTCTATACATTATTTTAAGAAAATATTTCTTTTGATATTTATTTTCTTTTATAAATTTTTTACGGTGGTTATGAATTTAACATATATATATATATATATATATATATATATATATATAAGATATATATATATATATATAGAGAGAGAGAGAGAGAGAGAGAGAGAGAGAGAGAGAGAGAGAGAGAGAGAGAGAGAAACGTATTAAACGCGGAGACGTAACAATGCTTTGAAGATGCATGTAATCAACCATAGTCCAACAGGTTCCTACATGACACACAGAGAAGTAGAGTTATCCTGTCCTCACTTCAGTACCAGGAGTTGGTTTGAAACAGAGGTTCCTATGCTATGGCCGTTAGAATGTTCGCCTCCCAGAAATAAAGGCACAAAGGTGTTGGTTCGAATCCGGCTGGTTTCCTAAAGTACATACAGAGTGTATATATATATATATATATATATATATATATATTTATTTAAATTTTATTTTGTATTATAGTATACAAAAAATTAAATATGTATTCTCAAAATAAACGTTATCATTTACTGTCCACCTACATTTGGTTCACCTATATTAGGGTGAACCAAATGTAGGTGGACAGTAAATGATAACGTTTATTTTGAGAATACATATTTAATTTTTTTGTATACTATAATACAAAATAAAATTTAAATAAATTTAGTTATAATATTTAATATAATAAAACACAAACACCATAGTTATAATGAACAATAGTTATATAATAATATAACACAAACCGTATTCAACCTACTGTCCACCTACTTTTGGTTCACCGTGTATAAAGGAACACGAGAACGATGAGCTGGTACATGTTGTAGTTTTATTAACAAACATTTTTGAAAATTAGTTTCCTTCTTCAGTGCTAAAACTTTAAAATGAACAATAATTATGATATATAACAATAGTTAAATATAATAAAACAATATGGGCATAAAGGGTGCTAAGATATAAACGTAAACAAATAGTTAAAATATATACAAAGTATCATAGATACACAGGAATATATTTCTAAAATAATTTATCAGTCAGTCTTACCAGAATTTCGTAGGAGGTTATAAATGAAGGTTGCGGAAAGGAGGTCCATTAAATTCAGCAAACACAGATACTGGATAATGTGGCTTTCATTTCAGAAGGGTTTTGTTTCGGAATTGAAGGGGAATAGCGGTAATTTTAGTCGTGAGACAAGTGTTTATTTCACTATGTTTAAGTTGAAGACGGAACTGTAGTAGTTGAGGGATGGTTTTGTACTGAGAATGTGTAGAGATTCTTGGATGCGGAGGTCAGCTGCAGTGGCCGATCCGGGGAGGTGTCTTAGGGTGTGTTAGAAGTAGAAGGGGGGTGCCATATCGTCACGCAAAGCTGCGTGAAGATATTTTTGATAACTTTATTTTGGCAACTACAATGTACTCGTATTATTGTGGAATTACAAAGTACATTACTATAATTTGTTGATTTTATTACTATGACAATGAATTAGACAGTAACTGAACATCCGTAATTCAATAATCACATGAATAATTCCAGGTTGAATGGTATAATCACATGCAGTCTTACAATACAAGTGGTAACTTCCGTTTGCTATCCCTGGTATATCTGTCAATGACTGCGTCTGTTGAGGGCAGACGACTGCGGTGCGTCTGAAGCAACATAATTGCCTCCAGTCTCTCCTCTGACATAGTACTCCTGATGGCAGTGCATGTGCGATCAACCTTGCTAAACATCCTTTCTGCTTCATATGTTGATACAGGAAGTGTTGCCAAGAGGGTGAGCAGAGAGATCATATTGGGAAAGATACTTTCATTGTCCCTGCATTCGTTATTGCAGTTTGTGGTGGATTATCACATGCCAACCGGTGTCTTTTCCATATTTTAAACTCAGTATTCACATCGCATTCATCAGGACGAGGTTTCAGGAGTGATGCTTGGAGTATGCAGGTTGCACATCATTCCAAAATTTTGTAGCTACAAGACTTGGAACGATGCAGTTGAGCCCAGCTAACAACTCCGTGCGAGTGCCAACCCTTTCAGAGAAATCTCTGAGTACAGCATCTACAGCTGGGACATACACATTGATTTAGTAGTAAGTTTCTATGTCCTGGTTGTGTCTAGTTGTTCACGATAGAGGGAGATGAAAGGGAGACGTGGTTTCTTCAGCTCCACCCCCATCACTTCTGCTTTGACTTCAACCTTATGGTACTGTAGATCTCTGAAAATGATGCCTCACACTCTTCTTGCACTGACTGGAGTTCTTGTTTGGTAGTATTTAACAGTTTCATTCTTCGAAAAATGTCCCCACCTTTCTGTTGAAGTGCTGCTGACAGTGGTTTCATCAGTGATGATATTGCTTGCAGGCATGCTAGTAAGATCAGAGTTTCTGTTTATTTTAAGCTGGCCAGAAGGGTGCCAGCTTTTGTATTGCATCTCTGTCTGTCCATCCCTCCACCTCATGAAGTGCTGAGGCTATCGTTAGAAGACAGTTCCAAAAGCGCGAAACAGCAGTGTGCCTCTCCACAAAACGGATAGTACGCAATGTCAGAAGATTCGTGTTATCACAGTTATTCCCCACTCCATGCTTTTTCAGCAAGGTGACAGGCAACAGCTTTTATTTAATGTTGCTTTATCAATCTCTGATAAGATGATCTTACCAAGTGTGTCTCCATTGAGTTGCGCCTCTTTTTTCCCCCTTCCCTGAGCTTGATGTAGTTAATGCTCCCTCAAATACATCCACCACAGCAAATGGGTTCTCTCGTACAACATAACTGCCATCAGCATTACGTTTGACATATCTGACCACCAACACCATTTGCTTTCTAGTCTGCCTGTCTGTTGATTCATCAGCTAGAATACTCCAATACCTTACTGATTTCATATCATGGACGATGTCTTCCTTCAGCAGAGCACACATCACAGTAAGAAAACTGTTCTGAGTAGTCTTGCTGATGTACAGTATGTTGGTGTTTTCTGTTTGCTGCTCTCATTTAGTTGGGGCTTGAAAGCAGCATCACCTGCTTTCGCCCGGTACCGTAACAAATGTCTGAAGTTGCCATCATTCTTTGAGTTTATTACCTGATCGTTCTCCAACAGTACAAATCCGCCATCCCGATGTCCACGTAGAGCTATATTCTGGACAGCACACAACTGTAGCAGCGGTATTACTCTACGCAAGATGTCACGGTTGCGCTGAACTTCTTTAAGTCAAATTGAACTTACCATATTCCTCACATCTTCACATGGATTTTCGCTCACCCTCAGAAAGTTAGCTGCAATCTCACTGCATCGCTGATGAAATTAACTGTGTGCATGTCGTGAAAGATCACCATTCCATCCAGTGAGGTCAGAAAAGTCTGCCAGAGGTGTCCTAACCAAGCGACCAATTTTCTGCATGCCAGTGTGACCACCTTCATCGCCATTTTTGAATAGCACACACACACACACACAGCACACCATGCACCCTTATGGTCCAGATGATAGCTTACAGCTAACCATGGATATATCTCCATATGGTTCATATTTAGCGATCTTGGCCTCCTTTCTCCCTCTTTATTGTGGAATGACACAGGGAAGTCAACCTTCGCCTCTGGTTTCCACCGGTCTTCGAGAAAGTATTTCTTATCAGCTCGTGACAAAACTTGGTAGTTATGCCCCTGCTTTGTATCGTCATTATTTATGGCAAATTTAATATTTTTAACTCTAATAATATAGCCGATATTTTTGTCATTTTTATTAAAAATATATTTCATGTCATACTTGTCAAAATTCCGAGCTCAGGACTCAAATTGTAGGGTTCATCAAAGAGGGCATTTCAAGGCGTTCAAAAATTTGTCTTGCCTCAGCAATCCTCTTAACCTCTCGTTTAATTTAGTAATCGTTCGGTACGGCGATATTGAGGCTTTTTTCACTTTTGGCGATGGGCCGCCATTTTCTACTCTGGAAGGCGCCAACACAGTTCTTAGGGGACCATGGCCCCCCCCCTTAGATCTGCCTATAGTCAGTTGGTTGGTTTGCAGAATCAATAATTTTGAAACAAGTGGTGTGTAAGGGATGTTCGTGAAGATGGCAGTGGTCTTTTATGGCTGATTTTGATGGTTTATTTAAGGGTTGTGAGGTTCTGGTTTTAATGCCGTGATGTTCGTCTACTCTTGTTTCATACTGGGGGAAGGTACTGCCAATATAGTTCGCACACAAACCTTAACCGAACCATCAAAATCAACCAAAGAGATTACTGCCATCTTCTTGACCCCCCCCCTCTGCACCCCTCTTGTTCCAAGTTATTGATTCCGCAAACCAACCAACCGACCTCCAAGAATCTCTACACATTTTCAGTGCAAAACCATTCTTCAACAACTACAATTCGGCGTTCAACTTAAGCATCGTGAAATAAACCCTCTTTTCTCACGATTAAAATTACTGCTATTCTCTTTAATTCCGAAACAAAACCCTTCTGAAATGAAAGCCACATCATCCAGTATCTGCGTTGAATTTAATAGACCTCCTTTCTGCAACCTTCATTTATAACCCACGAAATTCTGGTTAGACTGACTGATGGATTTTTTAGAAATATATTCCTATATAACTACTTTGTATATATTTTAACTATTTTTTACTTTTATATCTTAGCATCCTTATATCCATATTGTTTTATTATATTTAACTATTGTTACATATAATTATTTGTTCATTTTAAAATTTTAACACTGAAGAGGGAAACTAATTTTCCGAAACATTTGCTAATAAAACTATGATACAATACATACCAGCTCTTCGTTCTCCTGTTCCTTGCTCTCTCTCTTCTCTCTCTTTGTGTATATAATATATATATATATATATATATTAGTGGTGGACCGGATGTCAGTTTTTCAACATCTGCGGATGCGGATTTTTAATTTCAATAACCGCGGATGCGGATGCGGATATTTAGTTAATCTATCAATATAATATAGAATTATGAATATATGACATAATTTTTCAAATTTCGTGATATTACTATTATAGCAGGCAATGCATAAGAATTAGAATTAATATTAATGTTTTCATTATGATAAAAATAATAACTTTCTCGAGTTTCAGCCACAGAAAATTCAATGAAACAAGTCTCATTCAATTTTCAATTGCTAATTTTAAAAACTGTGCATATTTTGCAATGTGTTTGCTATAGAAAATTAACATTTTTATTTTTGCTAAATAATTTACTATTTTTTGTATTTATTTACAATAATCTTGTTCGAAACACGATAGACTGCTTGATCTTATACGAACAATTTCATTCTGAAAAGTTACTGTTTTGCTGTGAAAAAAAAACCAGTGGAGTACGCACAGCGGCACAGGCAGTGTTTGTTGATTTAATGGTATTTATATTTTGAGGTTTATATATTTGTTTGTTCATTAATAATTAATACTTTACATGAAATGTGCATGACTGGACCTTATAAGCTACTTTATAAGCTAATTTAATTACAAATTGTATAATTTATTAGAGGTAATATCTGCATGACATCCGTAGTCAGAAGTGCGGATGCGGATGTTAAAAATGATGCGGATATCCGGTCCACCACTAATATATATATATATACTAGAATGGCCGCTGCGCCTTACGCGGCAAAAAACCCGAAACACAACCTCGGAGGGAAATCGGGGGTGGGGTGTTACTAAAACGTTTCCTGTTTTCCCTTACTGTATATACTAAATTTGTTGCGGATTACCGTAACTGTTTAGGGTTCCTCTCCCAGGGATGGAACTGGGAGGAGCTGGTATATATATGATGTAGTGGTTAGCGTCGCTGACTACGAATCTATCTGCCCCGGGATCGAGACCCGGTGACGGCAGCCGGCGCGCAGCAAAACTCAGCTGTTCATCCTTACACGCACACACACAGAATAAAGAAAGCGGTTGGTAGATAAGTGGGTACCCTGGTGGCCTAGTGGTTAAGACGCTGGGCTGCTGGTGGGGCGTGGTTCGGATTCCACGTTAAACTGTAGGTCTAAGGTGGAGTGAAAAACTTGACTTTCGTCAGACTAAACAATTCGAGCGGAAGCTAACCAAAGTTTAATATCACTGAAAATAAAACAACAGTTTTAAATAGTAACCTGAAATATTAAACAAGTAATAATCCTGACTATTAAAAATGACTTTAGTCGTAAATTTGTGTATTTATTAAAGCCGTTGAGGGAATGTGTAATGTTGCAAGGGGATCATCCACGAACATGAACTTGCAACGTCATGCAACATCACGCAAAATATGCTTGCCATAATAATTAAATTGATGACAAGTTTCTTAAAATAGATTTTCTTCAAAGAGAATCATGAGTAAACGTCTTATACCTGAGTTACTCGAATAAGTATAGGAATGAATCTACCGATTCATCTACTAAAGAACTGACGATTTTTATAGCAAGGAAAAAAAAGCTGGAAACGGTTAAACATAAAGATAAAAATAAAGTTTTTATAGGAAAATATATAGCAAACTGGACAGAAATTTGTTACATTTAAAAAATAGTTACAACAATGAGCTGTAACTTAGGCTGGGAAGAAAAATACGATGGCTTTATGAAAGATAACAGTAACTTACGCTTAAGAAGATACGAAATAACAGAATGGACAGCGCCCGTAGTTCAATTGGTAACACCATTTCCATATAAAGAAGCGAAGACACTGAGGTCGAGGGATCGACTCCCGATGGTGCTGGTAATAATAAACTGAGAGTAAGCACAACAGGCAGCATTAGTGTGCCTGAGCGATGTGCCGGCTTCTGCCCCTCCTGATTGATTACATTGATTAAAAAAACTAAACTTTTTTCTGGTTCCTGCATAAACATAGTTGATCCTAAGTGAATTTTTCACGCTAAGTTCGAATCTGTTTTCAGAATTTTTCTATCACAAAGACGTTTTGAGAAAAATGCAGTTTTATACAAGTGTAAATAATTTATTTTATTATACAAATACAGTTAAATAAACATAAATAGAAAGCTACTGAGATGATTTAGTGGAATATTTTCGCTTGATGATGTACGAGGAGCTTCTCTTAACAATGACCAACGGTAATCAGCTTACATATTAAGGTTCCATCTGTCCTGGTACCATTTTTCCAACTTTAAAATATCCTGATTGGAGCGCTCGCCATGCTCATCACTCACAGCTCCCAAATTCTCAGGAAAGAAGTCTAAATGGGAGTGGAGGAAGTCAATCTTTAAGGACATGCTACACCTCATTTCAAGGTATGGTACTAGCATTCTTTTGACTAAATCTTTGTAGTTTAGTGCTTTGTTGTTACCTGAAAAATTGGTCGCGACGGATTTAAAACACTCCCAAGCATGTTTTTTCTTTTCCTTCTAAAACTGCATCGAATCGATTCATCATTCATCAATTCTCGTATTTGGGGTCCCACAAATATTCCTTCTTTTATTTTCGCTTTGCTGGTTTTGGGGAATTTTTCTTTAATGCATTGAAATCCTCTGCTGTTTCGATCCATACCTTTCACAAAATTTTTCATCAGTCCTAACTTTATACGCAAAGATGGTAGATAAACATTTTTGGGATCAACAAGGCTTTTATGCAAAACGTTTTTTTGACCTTCTACTAGTTGTCTAGTTGGCCAATCGTTAACAATGTAATGTTTAAACTTAGCACGGCTGTCCCATTCACATAAACAGCAATATTTCGTATACCCCAGCTGCATTCCCGAAAGAAGAGCTAGAACTTTTAGGTCACCACAGATGTTCCAGTTATACTTATTGTACTCTATGCTGTTTAAAAGATAGTCCATATTTTCATATGATTCTTTTAGGTGAAATGAATGAGCAATGAGAACTGATGGAAAAATATTCCCATTATGTAGCAGAACAGCTTTCGAACTCAATTTTGATGAATCAATAAACAACCGCCATTCTTCAATCTTGTGTTCGTGTGCAAGTGCTTCCATCAGGGCATTAACATCATTGCAATAGCAAATATTTTCTTTTATTGAAAAGAAATGGACAAATTCTTTTTCCCGGTTACGAAACAGACTTATGTTTGTTTTTTCTCCAAAAGATTCCACCCTTGTAATCTTGAACCAAGTACCTCAGCTTGATTTTTAGATAGGTTTAGATCTTGAACCAGATCATTGAGCTCCGCTTGAGAGATCATGTGTGGCTCAGTTACGGTTGAAGGATTGAAATCTGGATCATTAGTAGGACCTGCTTCAGCACTTACCTCTTCATCGTCATCTTCAACCTCTACAGTATATGCTTCGGGGTGGTACTGAAACAGGCAGATCTGGACTATGAGCGACAGGTCTTATTGTCGATGCCAAATTAGGGTATAGAATGGATTTCTTGTTGCAGATAATCCTGATGTTTTAGGCATATAGAAATAGCAGTTATTAAGTAATCCTGTTGTTCTCTCCAAATCATTGGTATTGCGAAAAACATAGATGAACGAGAACTTTTAATCCACTGTCGGAGACGGTTTGCACATGAAATGCACAAATATGGGGTGCCCAGTATTTATCTTGATCTCCTACCTTGCATCCGAAGTACAAATGATAAGCTTTTTTTATAAGAGGAGTAAAGCACCTTTTCTGATTTTTAACAGTAAATTCTCCACAAATGTAGCAAAAATTGTCGCCATCATTAACACATCTACGAGACATACTTAATATTTTTCAGTTTTTTTTTAACTATTTTAGTTACTCCGTCAATATTCGAAGCACTTATTTCACAATGACCTGTAAAAAAATGAAAGTAACATTAATTAAAGGTAACTATAAAATAGATGAAAAAAGGTAACTATATAAATATTTATATGCATAGTAAAAAAGTAACTATATAAATATATATATGTATATTTAGATGCATTAAACCAGTGGTTCCCAACGTGGGCGCCACCGCCCCCCCAGTGGGCGTTTGAGAATCTTAGGGGAGCGCTAGGAAACTGTAAAATTGTTACCGTCTATTATAAATCGCTTACCACTTATCCTGTTATATTATTATCTTTATGAGGGGCACCAGCAAATACTCATGGACATAAGGAGGTGTTGGCCTAAAAAGCTTGAGAACCACTGCTGATTAAACCATTTATACATCTGCTAACAAGTTTTTCGCTTTAATATTTGGAATATACATCCAAACAAGGTTTTTGGTTTCTGAACCAAATAGATGGTCCCTATGTATTTTTTTGCACTGAATCCGAATATGTTTTTAGAATTCTTAAATATATTTAACCTTTTCTTCCACTCAAAAAATCACAAAGCAGCATTTTCAATTAAAAACTTTCTATCACTATCACTATTTATCAATTCATTATCGTTTTTACTACCACTAAATGTAAGAGCTTGTATATATTTTGCCCTAAGGCAATCTGTCTTACCTCTCATTGCGACATACTGATGGGCACTGATATAACTCACGGTCTGATTTTAGTTAGGGTCAGTGTTGCCAGGTCAGATTCACAAAGGTCGCACAACTACCCCTGAAAAGTCGCACATAGTCGCACAATTACATTTAAAAACTCGCACAAAAGTCGCAAAGTGCGTATCACCCCAAATCACCTCATATTGTACTTAAGTGAGTTTTACATAAACAATTTATATATTGGGATAAATTCCATACAACAAATTTATGTTTTATTCATTTAGATATAAAAAAAGAAATATTTAAAAATTCAATTTAAAATCACACGTCAATTACTTCTTCATCGTTTTTTACCCTTGTATATATCTTTATTCATTGAAGCCAGCATTTTATGAGTGGGCGTAAAGTTATTGCAACATATGTCATTTCTAGCCATGTAGTTATGTGCTCCACACATTGTGTTGTAGCGATCTGTAGCCAAACCTATGCACTTTTTTTACGTGAAGATTTATTTCCTGTAAAAAGTTCAGAAGATCTGTAGTTATAGTTTCTGCAGTGCAAAGATTGTACATTTACCAGACCTAAAAATGAGGTGATAATCTTCTTTTTGATATAGCTAGGATAGCGTACAACAATACAAAGCTGTTTATCTGTCGTAATATTAGTGCTTTCATCTATAATAAGAGAATAGCTACTCTCACCAATGTCATTGAGAAGGTCTTCCAACATGGATGGCCCAAGAACACAGTTCATGATTGCAGCGCATTTTGTTCTGTGAATTGAGAGATCTTTTCCAGAACTATTACTAATTAATTCGCCAAGTGATCAACTGTTCGGATACTGGAGTGACATGCTATGTGTGCTGCTATTTTGATCTCTGCAACCTTCACTGATTGATCTGTTTCTTTTCTTGATATTCCAGTTTCGAATAGAGTCCTAGCATTTGAAAATGAGGCAGCATTTTTTCTATTTTTCTGTTCGCGAATGCTTAATTAGGTCATTATGATGTGCTCTAAGTATAACTTTACAATATCTGCAGGTTGCTTTTGTATCATCGCCTGGTACATTTCGAATCCAAGTTTTCAAATCTTCATCTTTCTCCCATTCTTTACAATATCGTTCAATATACATAGCACCTTTACTCATTTTACTAATATTTACTTATATTTCTAAAAAAAAACATAAAGAGTAAATCCAAAACAAAAGTAGCTGAAATGTAAAAGATAAAATTAACTTGAAATAAAAGATTATATGTACAATATAGGTTAAAGATAAAAAGATAATATATACAAAAGATTATGTAAATACAATAAGCATGAAACATAGTAAAACAAATAAAAATCATTATATTCATTAGAAAAACAAATAAAAATGAAATGCATAATACAGAATAAAGCATAGAAAACAAACCAAGTTACCAAGCAGGTAGAAGCTACTATGTAACAGATACAACCTATTGTAATCTATGAATATAATAAAATTCAAAGTTCAACTTTAACTTTAAAAATCGCACAAAAAATCGCACAAACTTTAAAAATCGCACCAAAAATCGCAAGTCGCACACGGCCAAAATAAGTTGCACAGAGTCTTCAAAAGTCGCCCAATTGTGCGACAAAATCGCACACCTGCGCAACACTGCTTACGGTATGTAGGTAGTGGTATTCATCACTTCATTGGTGAAAAGATGCCATCAGTCGCAAGATAGAATCCATAGATTGTCATAGGAATGCTAAACTAGTGTAATAATTAATGAACGGCAACTTGCTTATAGAAATTGCAGTTAATCAATGTAGCTGAAACTGTCATATCTCAAAATTTATACGTGACAGAAGAATTCTAAAAACAGATTCGGATTCAGTGCAAAGAAATACATAGGGACCATCTATTTTGGTTCAGGAACCGAAACCCTTGTTTTTCAGTGTTATTATTATTAAGAGAATGACGCCTGCAAAGAATGAGATAAAAAATGGCAAAAAACAGATTAAGAAAAATAAAAGTAATTTCTAAAGACGTTGCGTTATTACGGAATAAAAAAGGACAAAATACGATTCAAAAGTAAACAAAATGAATCAAAAGGCGTGAAGTAAATGCACAATTCCGCTGATTAAATTCTGGGTTAAATTTACTGTAAAATGAAATATCACTATCATAATAATAAACTTAATAATAATAATAATAATAATAACAGAGAAACTTTAAAAACTGTTTTCTTAAGTGCTTTCTCATAAATTAGAGTCGGAGGAAAACGGTTTCTTAAACAAATTTATGAACTCTAATAATTATTTTCTGTCTTTATTTATGTATACATTTATTTGGTAAGTAATTAAGTATATATATATATATATATATATATATATTATATATATATATATATATACAAAACAAACACACACACACACACGTATATAATATATATATATATTAGATATTTGTTTTTTTATTAAATTATTCGTTGTTTACCTGAAGCTAATTATGTTTACCTCTCTTGACTGGAGCTTCTCATTTATTTAGTCATTGTTGTACTGTTACTTTACTGTTAATTAAACTACAGTTTATATATATATATATATTTTAAGTATTTCATCCTATAGGGACAAAAAACATTTTTCAAAATGCTGTTTGAGAGAAAACTCCTCATGCCAGGTTTCATTGTCAGATCAAAATCTTCCTGTATCTAGCCAGTCCACGCTTTCATCATAACATAAAGAATTTCGTAGAGAAGATTTTGAACGGAAAATTTTCAACCAGTGAAGCAGCAATTATTTTTAGCCCACGAATTATTTAGATTTTAAATACAACGTCACAAATATCGACTTGCTGGCTTTCGATGCAAAGTTCAAAATTTTGATGACTAATATTTTGGGAATGTATGTTTGACTGGCCTTTCTTGATTTGCAAAGAGGTAGGAGATTTTGTAGAAGCGTGTGTGATATCCATGTTGAACGTGAGACTCTGGGCAAACATCCCATTTGTCCTCTCCTACAAGAAACCCTGTAATTCTTGGAAGATTCAAATGACTTTGAAGCCGCCACTGGCAGACTTTCCAAGAGAGTTAAGAAAGGGCAGAAACAGACTTTTTATCTTGTCCTGGCATCAGGCCTGGACCGAACAAAATTGTCCGACAAGTAAGCAGCTTACATAATCGCTGAAACAGCGACTTCAGAGCTATCCCTATCGGTGAAACGAGCAAGGACGATGAATCAAGAATCGAGGTGAAATGCAACATGACAACGTAAACCCACTCTCCTTATTCATTGGATGGGGAGCTTTCTGCCTTCTGTCAATGGGTTAACAACGGACAGACTCGCAACCTTGTCTTCTGACGTCAAGATCAAAAGCTTCTTGGTGCTCCGAAACTGGCTTTTGAAAAGCCCATCGAAAGGGATGTCTACCGCAGTGGTGCACTCTTTCAGCGTGGAAGCTGTCTGAAAATATCATTGGAATGTGGTTTGATATCATTGGCAGCAACCCGAAAGGCGCACAGAAGAATGCACCTGATTGAGAGGATCTGAGGCAGATTCCGTTGGACCTTGCCTGTCGCCATCACGTGCAGGAATTATCATCACTGTTGTGTCCAGGATTATGTTTAGCCCGCTCACTGACCTGAGATTCCCCTTTTCAGAAGATTTTGAGAGCGATGGGTATCCACCAATTGGTCAAACTACCAACCGTGCGATAATGAGAGGCTGTCATCTACTCTGCTGCACAAGCTGAAGCAAATACTTTTTTCACCACCGTGTCTCTTCTCCAAAACGAAGTCCACCTCGAGATGACTACTGAGTTCCTGAAATTAAGCATTAACTTCCGGGCCGGAATTCCTCCTCGCGGTGTGAGGTCCATTGCTCCCGGAGCCTGCCATCAGGCCCCCTGGATGGCGAAGACAGTTCTCACTCACTCATTGTGAGAATAACTGAAGGTACCCAGGGCTTTTGTACCACCTCCTCTCTGGTTTACATGTACGCCAGCATTCTTCGACAGTTACCCGGAACGCCCCGCAGAATGATCTTCAACTCTTGAAGACATTGGTGGAGTTTGGCAGTGGGCCGACGGATCGCTTCCGACGCCATGAGAGGCACCTTTGATATTTAGGAAAGACCTAACCTTTTTCTCTGACAATGTGTTCCAAAATTATATGGGCAAAATTATCGACTTAAAAGACGCCTTTACCAGCATAAATATAGTTTAATACAGCTAACGAAAATTCTGCCTTACACAGGCATCGTTTAGATAATGAACATAACGTTGATATAATAACGTCCAATTACTCATAAATATTAATAATAACGATAAACGAAAACTTGCTGAATCTTTCATCCTAAAAAATACTGATAATTTCAACATAAAACTTGGAACTTTTGCACTCAATTTTGAGACCAATTTCTTGCTCTTAAAATCTCCCAGTTTTTCGGAGTATTCTCCGTCAGTTTGAGTTGCTTGAAGCATGACGGCTTATTTTGCACCTTTTAGCGTATGACTTTTACGGTTTGGTTTTGGTTTGGCCCCCTGACTGATGAGAGGAGTCGTTCTCGAAAGCTTCGCGGTTTTTAGCGTTTTACTTCTTTTAACGTTGGGGCTTTTAAATCTTCTATTTATTTTTACACGGTTATTGTTTTTCCAACAATATATATATATATATATATATATATATACTGTATATATATATATATATATATATATATATATATATATATATATATATATATATATATATATATATTGTTTTTCCAACAAATATATATATATATATTATATATATATATATATATATATTATATATATATATATATATATATATATATAGGGTGGGGCACGGGAACCAAGTGTTTTTGGAATAATCAGAAAATGATATTTATTTTTGTAAAGAAAATATATTGTATAGAACAACATCGTAAGAACATAGCATTTCATGTCATATAAATCATGTACCGAAATTATATCTGGCATATGATGTCCTTGCCGTCGACCGCATTGTTGAAGGCGTTTACGAAATTGGCCTCCACTCTTCCCAGCAGTCTCTGTTGATTTGGATGATTTGTTGACGGATCGCTTCCTTCAATGCATCTAATTGTTGGTTTACGTCGTCGTCGTCGTTGGCCTAGGCAAGCTACGGCTTGGGACCGTAGCGCATCTATCCGGTATAGGTTACCTGGATGATGTAGCCATAAGCACTGCCGCTAGTTAAGTGCCAACAGTGATTATCTCACTAGCCGTATTGAGTCCGTTAGGCGAAACTACGACAGTACCAAAGGTGGAAATATAACCTTTGGTTTTCTATTATTTATTTGCAAAATGGACATGGTATTAAATTAAAATAAATATTTGAATATAAATAATTAACTGACAATTGTGATATATAATTAATTATGTTTACATACAATAAAATAATATAGTATACATAAAATTAGTATTAATGTGGTGTCACAATTGAATTATAATGGGGTAACTAATTTAAATGAATTTATACTATTCCGAAATTCAAGACGGTAAAATTAACATTTACTTGAAACTAAAATAAGAGTATTCACTACACACTCCCCCACCAGAGAGGAAGTTCAAAGAGTTCCGAACGACACAGATTTCCGCTGAACCTTTTTGGTAGCTACTTGTACTCACTTAAGGTTGATTCCAAAAACGCAGGCTTAAGACGATCGATAGAAACCTTGTCGACCTTGGAACCGCGCTGGATGAGAAATTATTTGCGCGTACGTCGGAGAACTTCATAGGGTCCGTCATATGACATTGGAGAGCCGTTTTGGGACAGGTACACGAACGAAAACGGGGTGCAAGACTGGAGGGCTGGGGAAATAAAGATGTTCTGTTGGCTAGTCATCGAGGGGGAACAGGCTGAAGGGACTGCATTGAGAGGAAAGTGTTTGAGCGAATTCCGTAGGATCACATGACTTATCCCCTGCAGTGAAGTAGCCACCTGGTAGCCGCAGTGTTGTTCATAGACTAGTTCAGCCGCTGTAGTCTTCAGATCACTCTTAAATGCAGAGCGAATACCAAGCAACACGAGTGGAAGCTTATCCATCCAATGGGAGTCTTCGTGACACATAAGGATGACTTCAGCTGGCGATGGAAGCGTTCGACGAGGCCGTTAGCTTGCGGATGATACGCACAGGTATGCGCATGTACTGTACCCAACAAGCTTAAACTTCTTCCAAAGCGAAGACTCAAATTGGCGACCTTGGTCAGTGATGACTTTTGTTGGCAATCCAAATCTTGATACCCATCCATGAAGAAAGGCTCTTGCAACAGTGTCCGCTTGGATATCAGGAAGTGGGATGGCTTCAGCCATCTGGAAAAGCGGTCGAGACAGGTGAGCAGATAACGTTGGCCTTGAATCACTGGAAGAGGGCCAACAATGTCTACATGAATTATTTCAAATCGCTGGGTGGGGGCGGGAATGCGTCAAAGGGGGACCTGGTGTGCCTTTGGACTTTGGCACGCTGGCAGGCAAGGCACGTTTTGGTCCAATGTTTGACATCCTTCCGCATCGAGGGCCAAACAAAGCGAGAGGTAAACCAGGTGTTGCGAAGCACGGATACCAGGATGGGAGGGCTTATGAAGATCCGTGAAGACTGCTTTTCTGTGACATGGAGGGACATAAGGGCGAATAGCAGCTGTTGATACGTCGCAATAGAGGGGCACAGACAATCCTGGCATACTCATTTTCTTGAGGGAAAGTGAGTGAGTGGAGTCTTCTCTGAGCAGGTCTTGTAGTTCCGTATCCTTATCTTGATCCTGTGCAATAGCATTCCATAGTGTAGAGCTGAGGGTAACAGAAGTAATCTCTATTCTTGAAAGTGCATCCGCTGGAGTGTTTCAAGACACCTTTGATGTGGCGGATATCTGTGGTAAATTGCGAGATATAATCGAGTTGCCTGATGACTCTGGGAGAGTGGTTACAGCTGTTTTTATTGAAGACAGTGACCAAAGGTTTGTGGTCGGTAAAAACACAAAACTCTCGGCCTTCAAGGAAATGTTGAAAATGCTTCACGTTTAAGTAAATAGCAAGAAGTTCACGTCCGAAGCACTATAACGCGTTTGGGCTGGCTGCAGCTTTTTCGAGTAAAACGCGATGGGTGCTTGTTGACCGTTAATGGTTTGTTCCAACACACCACCGATCGCAACATCTGATGCATCGACCGTCAGAGTTAGGGGGCATCACTGATAGGAAATGACAGAGACAATGCACTATTGATAGCATTTTTGGCATTGTCGAACGCCTGTAAACTATCGCTACACCATACCAATTTCGTTACCTTGCGTTTGTGTGTGATCATAGCGTGTAGAGGAGCAAGAACACTAGCACAGTTTTTAATGACTTGTGGTAATAATTTACCAAACCTAGAAACCGACGTAACTCACGCTGATTATTTGGCATTGGTAATTTTTTTATCACTTCACACTTGTCCTGAAGGGGGGTATTCCGTGCTGCGAAATCGTGTGACCAAGAAATTCCAGGTTGGCTGTGCAAACACACTTAGATGCATTAATAGTAACACCGTATTGTTCTAAGCGTTGAAAGAGGAGTGAAAGATGTTCCTTATGTTCCTCTTCCGTTGAGCTGGCCACAAGCAAATCATCGATGTAGGCATAAACAAAGTCTAAGCCTCTGGTGACCTCATCTATAAACCTCTGAAAGGTTTGCGCAGCATTCCGTAGCCCGAACGGCATCTTCAAAAATTCGAATAACCCAAATGGTGTACAAACTGCAGTCTTGGGAATATCCGAAGCTCGACGGGAATGTGGTGGAAAGCCTTAACGAGATCTATTTTACTGAAGATAGATTTGCCGTGGAGAAGAGAAGTAAAGTCTTGGACATTTGGTACCGGATATCGGTCCGGGATGGTTGTCGAATTCAAAAATCGGTAATCCCCACATGGTCTCCAGTCTCCTGACTTCTTCTGGACCGGTGTAGGGGAGAGGACCAACTGCTTTTGGAAGGTCTTATTATCCCAAGATCTATCATAAGCTGGAATTCCGATTGGCAGCTTTCAGTTTGTCCGGGCAAGACGTCTGGGTTTTGCAAACACAGGGGGACCTTTTGTTGTAATGTGATGGGTAATGGTGTGCTTAATGGTATCACCCATCTGCATCGGTTGAAGAATTCCTGATATCGCTGGAAAAGGCACTGGTACATGGAATTAGGGGGAACGAGGGAAAGTGCAGAGTTCGAGGCGTCCGGAAGGGCAACCTGTTTGGCAAGAACAGAAAGCAGTGTGGCCTGGTCGCATAAGCGTCGCTTGTCAAGATCCACCAGGAGTTTGAAATGCTGGAGGAAGTCAGCGCCGATTATGGGATGCCGCACTTGAGCACAGATGAAAATCCACTTGAAGGATCGGTGAAGGCCCAAGTTTAGTTCACGCGACTGAGTACCGTACGTGGGTATGCGTGAACCGTTAGCAGCGTATAGAGGCGGAGATTCCGAGTGCTTATGACCAGATTTTTGAGGGAATACACTGACTGACGCTCCGGTATCAACCAAGAAATTGACACCAGAGTTCCTGTCCTTTATGAATAACAGGTTGGCAGTGCGAGTACTAGACGCCATTAGGACTCGCTGCTGGGGTTTTCCGACGAAAAATTGCAAGGGAGATGCACTTCCTAGCCTTCTTTCCAAATTTCGAGTGGTAGAAGCAGATCTTCCCGGAACTCGAACGATGCCTCTTCGTAAATCTTGACCGAGAATGGCTTCTTTGCCGTTGATTTTGTAGCAGAGAACAAACGTGGTTGAGTCGTTGACTTAACTCTTTCACTTTCAACTCCAGTTCCGATTGTGTGTTCACGTTGTTGACCGGAGCTGTGTCAATCTCCACTACTTTGTCGGCAGTTTCTGCTAGTTTATCAACTGGAGTAGCAGGTCCATAGTGGCCAAGACACGCTGAGCTGATGGAGGAAGTTTCTGCAAGAACAACTGTCTAAAGATGTCCTTATCGAAGGTTTGTGCGCGTTCGCCTAGAGCGCACTGCATAGCCCTCAGCATTTGAGTGGGCTTACGGTCTCCAAGTTCTTCTTTTGAGATTAACTGATGTAGTTTCTCACGCTCGGAGACAGTGGTGCGGCACAGGATGGCAGACTTCAGATCGTTGTATGGGTCCTCACTCGTGGAAGGAGATACGATGACGTCACGGACTTCAGAGATGATGCTCGCTGGTAGAGAGGACAAAACATGATCGTATTTCGTCCTGCTAGTGGTGATCCTTCCCAAGTTGAATTGTGATTCCACTTGGTGGAACCAAATAAATGGATCACCCGGCCAGAAGACGGGGAGCTTTACGCTCAAGTGGGAGATGGCACCAGCGTCGTCAGGCATCTTCTCCTATGCTTGCTAACGTACAAGCAGACGACAAGTTCCCAACGAAGGAGTGGAGGTTGAGACGAGCGCAGGCACAGAGCGCACGGGCAGGGGTGAGGGGCAGAGGGCACGAGCGACATTACAGTCTGGTCCTAGTCGCTCGGGTGAGGGGGTGATGGGCACGAACGACATTACAGTCTAGTCCTAGTCGTTCGGGTAGAAGGGTAATCCAGCTCCGGGGTCATCAATTGTTGGTTTACGTCGTCGTCGTCGTTGGCCTAGGCAAGCTACGGCTTGGGACCGTAGCGCATCTATCCGGTATAGGTTAACCTGGATGATGTAGCCATAAGCACTGCCGCTAGTTAAGTGCCAACCAGTGATTATCTCACTAGCCGTATTGAGTCCGTTAGGCGAAACTACGACAGTACCAAAGGTGGAAAATATAACCTTTGGTTTTCTATTATTATTTGCAAAATGGACATGGTATTAAATTAAAATAAATATTTGAATATAAATAATTAACTGACAATTGTGATATATAATTAATTATGTTTACATACAATAAAATAATATAGTATACATAAAATTAGTATTAATGTGG
This sequence comes from Bathynomus jamesi, assembly GCA_023014485.1. Classification (NCBI taxonomy): domain Eukaryota; kingdom Metazoa; phylum Arthropoda; class Malacostraca; order Isopoda; family Cirolanidae; genus Bathynomus; species Bathynomus jamesi. The sequence goes on along the minus strand of JAJOZX010000430.1, from coordinate 94,512 downwards.
TTCACAATTGAATTATAATGGGGTAACTAATTTAAAATGAATTTATACTATTCCGAAATTCAAGACGGTAAAATTAACATTTAACTTGAAACTAAAATAAGAGTATTCACTACATAATGTACGGGGCTTGTCCTCGTAGACACGTGACTTGAGGTACCCCCATAGAAAGAAGTCACATGTGGACAAGTCAGGGGACCGAGGGGGCCATGCAATGTCACCAAATCTCGAAATGAGATGGTTGGGAAACAGGGGGCGAAGAACAGCCATTGACGCTCTGGCGGTGTGTAGCGTGGCCCCATCTTGCTGAAACCACAAATGTCGACGAGCAATACGCCTTCTTCGTAACTCAGGGATGAAAAAGGTGTTCACCATCTCAATGTAACGCCCAGATGTTATGGTAACGGTAACCCCATTTTGTTCGAAGAAATAGGGACCGATGACGCCAAACTTTCCCCCGCGCACCAAACTGTAACCTTAGGGCTATGCAGCGGTTTTTCATGGAGTTGTCGCGGATTTTCAGCAGCCCAATCCGACAGTTTTGATTGTTGACGGCCCCATTAAGGTGGAAATGGGCTTCATCACTCATTACCACCATCATGTTTTCATTCTGCTCATAAAGTGCAAGCATTTCCTGTGCAAAATTCAGTCGTTGGGGGCAATCGTTTACATTCAATTCCTGCACCATCGCTAACTTGTATGGGTGAAAATGTAATTCTTCATGCAAAATCCGTCTAACAGTACGATTGCTGATTCCGAGTGCAGCTGAATGTCTCCGAGCAGAGCGGCCTGGGCTTTGCAACATCGCTTGTCTGACCCTTTCAACGTTCTCTGGAGTACGCACAGTGCGTTGCGGCCCCTTCGGTTTTGTTTTCATTATTGAGCCTCCTGTTCGAAGATTGTTAACCCAACGTAAGATTGTGTCACGAGCGGGAACAGAGTCATTTCGATGATGTTGAATCTGCGGCGAAACGCACGCTGAACTGCTGTCACTGACTCGCCACTCCTAACAAAATGATCATACGCGAACATGCGGTGTTCTAACGTCCACTGCTCCATGATGGCACCTGAAAGATAAAGGTGAGTGTTAGTTAAAGTTAAATGCTATGAACCCAGGAATGGAATGCTACCTACCGCACGCCCCTCCCATTCCTAATGGCCGATTACTAGCTATTCAAAAAACACATTAACCCGTTGCCTGCGTTGGGCTTCCATCATGAAAAAGAAAAATTTTAGCATTTGTCATTTACCATTATTTATTCGGAAGAAGGGGATTTAATATTCCCAGAGGAGTTCCTTGTTCTATGCAGGGTGTGTGCGCGTAGCATATATATATATATATATATGGCTTTTTGTGGCGGAACGCACCGAAACGGCGTTCCAGTTCCTTTTACTTTCAACATGCAGAAAAAAATTTCGTTTTTATTTTTATTCCGATTTGATTTTTTTTGTTACATGGCAAAATCTTAAGAATAAAAGGACGTTTTTTGGATTGAGATGGTCACGGGGTGGGATGGAGTAACAAATGGCAAAGATTGTAAGAAATTTATAACAGGGTTTCGGAACAGTAGTATAGTGGCAAAATGTGAGACAGCAATGGATCAATTTGAAAATTTCCCCCCCTCACCGTCCTTCATGGAGGTCCTCCACCGTCCTTCATGGCGGTCCCTCCTTTATGAGTTGTCCTTCATGGTCCTTCAAAAAAAAAAAAAAAAAAATAGGGGGAAAGGGGGGAGGGGGGGGAAATAATAAATTTAAAAATAAATTTAAAAAAATAAATTTTAAAAATTAAATTTTAAAAATGATTCGTCTTCACCTTCCTTCAAAAAAATTTAAGAAAGGGTTGATCGTGGCCTTCCTCCTTCAAAAAAGTTCTTTCATGAGGCAAACAAGAACAACATGAAAAAACATACATACATTCAAGTACTTTCTGTTCAGGCAAGTTAGAAGACAGTAGAAATGGAAACGAATATCTGAAAGGTTTTAATAAGCCTAACCACACTGCGCATCAACACATCCAATTCTCGTCTGTTATCAATTTGCGAACAATACATAAATGAAAATCAGAGTGATCATATTTTAAACCTAATACAAGTTCTTTGTTTAAGATCTGTATTATGAAAAATAAAATAAATACTTATCATTTTAATTTAAATAAATTAATTTCTCTCTTTTTTAAGGGAAACTGGCTTATTTTCAAACGAGATGACCTTCAAATACAATATACATTATACAGTATACATATAGTACACGCATATTTGTTTATTTACTTTTAAAAATGTAGTTTTCTGTTATTTACATCGTATATACAATTACATTCACTTTCACATGCCATCTTCTGGTATGTGAATTAATAATTTTACTATACAGCAAATTTCGTTATAAAATTGCATATGTTTAAAAGAACATCAAGTTGCGTAACGATGCTTTAAACTGAATCACCAAAGTTGTTTTCCTCCTCTAAACATCCACTTAAATATTATTACTAATATTGATTTATTGTTATTATTACATATATATATGTACACGTGTTAAGAGTATTCAAATTAAATATATTGATTTCAATTCCCTTCGTAATAAAAGCATCTGGCAACTCTACCCCCAATCTTGCTATATATTTCTCTCAGTAATTGTTTTCAGGTTATTTAAGTTTAACTTTCTTCTAAAGACTATTAGCTGCAACTAATCTTGTTATTATTATTATTATTATATAATATATATATATATATATATATATATATATATATTATATATATATATATATATATATATATATAACATCCAATAAGTAGGTTCGGGTAAAAAAAAATTCTTATTAGATGCAATTAAAGAAAACGGGATGTCAAATTTATGTGGGTTGTCATTTTTAAATAGATGCAGCGGGAATAGGTATTGAAAGTTGAGAGATTTTTCATTAAGAACCTTTCTACTTGTAGTTATAGTTAGGACTATTCACATTACTTTAATTATCATTTCTCTAATTTAACGGCTGTTCACAATTCCTCATAATTCTCATAATAAACGTATTTCTTTTCACACCAGTCAGGCCACTGTTTACATCAATCACACAGAATGGATGCTTATTGTTTTTGTCATTAGCTGTACCAATCATGTCTTTACAGACTGAAGCCTACCGTTACACAACGTTTAAAATGTTATAATTAATGCTTTATGATATCAGATCTCGTATAAAAAGCATTATTTTCTGTACAAATGGCCACAAAAATACTTTCAATCCTAATATATGTACGTATAGTATGCAACATACGCCTTTTCACCTGTATTAAAAACGTAAAAGTATCATCATGCGATCTTAGTTTTCCGCAATGACGTGAGCCCTAACATTTAATTTAAAATTATTTAACAGATCATTCGAGGAACTGTACATCGATCTCATTAGAACTTCTGACTCATAATAACCCGCTATGCATATTTACAAGAGTCGAATTTAAATAAATTATATATATATATATATATATATTATATATATATATATATATATATATATATATATATATGTTAACACAGACCGTGCATGGAACAAGGAACTCTTCTGGGAAATTAAATCCACTATAGTCCGAATAAGTAATGGTAAATGACAAATACCATAGTTTTTCTTTTTCATGATTTTAGCCCGACGTGGGCAACTATGGTATTTGTCATTTACCATTACTTATTCGGACTATAGTGGATTTAATTTTCCCAGAAGAGTTCCTTGTTCCATGCACGGTCTGTGTTTAACATATAATTGTCTCAGGGAACCATTCTGAATTTGTGTATATATAATATATATATATATATATATATATATATATATATATATAGGAGTTTGTATGTGGCATTCCAGCAGAAGGCAGGAAGTGCCTGAACCCTGTTTCTCCCATCACTGTCCTCTTCATCTGGCCTTTTTACATGTCACGTCTACCCTGTAAGCAGTCCAGCATACTCTCAAACACGCGCTTCTCACTATATCCCTTACTACACACGCATGCATCTTACACACTACACAGTCTTTTCAAAAAAGGTGTAATTTCAATAGTTTCGGAGATTCGCGATTGGCCCCTCCTTCCTGCCTGCATCGTATATAGTACCAAGCAAGTCTCTCCACAGTTTACAGGTTTCCTCATTGTCTAAAATTTATAAAGTTCTCTCTTATTGTTTTCCTTATTGTAACGGACATCACAACCGAATTTAAATAGTATTTAAGTATTATGTCGAGCAACATAGCTAGATAACCCCGCCACAGCCTAGTTTCTTTGCATAATCATGAAACATGAAACAAGATTATATATATATATATATATATACACGGCAAAAGTAGTTTGAAGATTTATTCCATCACACGACTGATTATAATTATACACTTTAGAGGAGTTTGCAAATTGCATATACTTAGACAAAAAGTATTAGATCTTATGATGATTTCATGTCATTATCAGCATGCTTCACTGTCCTTTCAGTCATTGTGACCGTAGAACGTACCAGAACTATGGTCTTGACAAACCACAATGTGTTAAATTTAAATATTGACTTATTGTTATTATTACATATATATGTACACGTGTTAAGAGTATTTAAATTAAATATATTGATTTAAATACATTTCGTAATAAGAGCATCTGGTAACTCTACCCCAATTTTGCTATATGAAAATGAAAATGAAAAGGTTTATTGCAGACTATAGTCCATATGGCAAATATTATTAATACAATGACAGTTCATACACTAAGGGTAGAAATATATACAATTGATTAGAAATAATACTGCACTGTCGAAGTTAAGTGGAGCTACAGACAGACAGACGTTTTCGTACCAAGAAGTCCATAGCTTAGGCCTTAGAGGATAAATGGCAGGACTCATGGATAGCTTGGATGATCGGGTTGGTTGATTTTTTAATTCTTTGCATTAGAATGTGTTGAGCACGTCTTGTTACCTCCGGGAAGCTCGGGACATTGCGGGTAGCAAACATTTGCGAAGCTGAGCATCTCGGGGGTAATTTATGTAAGAGTCTAAAAGAACTGTTGTACAGCAAATTTAGGGTACTGCCAGAACCTTTTTTATAATTCACACAGAGCTGCAGACCGTATATATTACTGCAGAAAGTACGAAAGAGTGTGTCTTTAGCTTCACTTGTACAGAAACGAAAGCTCCTTATGGTCATATTCGCTTTAGCATACAGGCTTCGAGACTGTTTTCTTATATCCGAGTCATCACTCAAGGAGCTGGTAATAGTTTGACCCAATTACTTAAACTCTTGTACTTCCTCAATTACTTCACCATTCATTTTAAACCTTATGTGAAAAATGCTCTGTATCAATTGGTCCACAATTAACCCACCCCTTATATCCACAGTCTAACTATAGAGTAGATTAAGTCTAGCCTTGTAGGGGTCAGCCTAGAGATTCCGGAAATGGTCCAGAGCGGGCAGATAAATTGAGGTCCACAGTAGGATTCCTCACCAAATTAGGTTAGGGCAATCTACCTTCACCTTTGTTACGCTATGAGTTGATGCTAGGTCTTAGGCCACAATGTAGGCCTAATTTGTCTGACCCAGCTTAATTTACTGCGTTTACTTCTAACTGGGTTAAAAACACAATTAGTCACTTACTACTAGTTATTAGAGACCCTTTTCCCCTTTTGTTTAATTGTTGAGAGCGTACTTGCTGGTGGGGATCTTTTTTCCGTTGTTTGTTCTTCCCCCTTCCCTCGTTCCGTCTTGTAACCCCGTTCCTCGTTTTCGTTCCCCCTTGTCCACCTTTTCGCTGGGCTTTTTCCACCAGCGACCTCTTGGTTTTTTGGTTGGTTGATCGGTAATGTATATCTATTACCGAGCACGCTCTTGTCACACAGTATATAAATACTAGTGTGGAGAATAACTCTGGTGAGCAACCAATTGGTTTCATCCACCCAGTTATTGACATAAAAGGAATTTAATAATTGTTCGATTAACTACCTACCTACTCAGTGAACCATTTTCGTTACATCCCAACTACCCACACATCAGTTTTCCATATACTGGGGGCCCCGGGAGATAAAAATTTTGGTGTCAATGTCACCAATTTTTATGTCTGAGTATAGACTAGCTAACTATTTGACTGTAAATGCCTGTTAATCTGATTAACAGTGACTATCCTCACCATCTCATGGAGAAGATGTAGCATTTAATTAGAAGAGAAAATATACATCCATAAGATGAAACTGTCTATGGTCTTTACCATAAGAAAAGGAAAAGTGAAAGTTAGAAGATAAATTACAATTCCCCAGCATCTATTTTTTGTTGTAAAACTAGTCGCGCCTTTAATGCTGTTTGTCGCTGAGGTCATGTGTCTGTCAATGTTGTAGTAGGATGCGTTACCACTCCTACTGTCAAAGGAATAGTTACTGGAAGTTCAGTGTCTCCAGTTGTTACTGGCGGTGGAGAAGGTTCTCCAAAGTCCATTGTTTTGGGTCCAGGCTCTAAGGGGTACAAAAGAGAAATGTCTCTTGTTGTGTCACCCGTTGAAGTCCTTAATTTGACCACTCTTGTTACCCCGTCTGCCCCTGGTCTGAGTTCTAAAACTCTAGCCAGAGGCCAGTATTGTCTTGGAGTACTGTCATGTATGAGAACAAGGTCCCCTACCTTAATTGTGTCAGACCAATCCTTCTTAGTCATTTGGTTATGTCTCTCCCTTAGACCCATCAAGTACTCAATTTTCCGCTGTTTAATGAAATGAGCTTTAACTCTAGTTAAATGTTGTAACTTAGTCTGGAGCTCATCATGTCGTTGAGTCCAGTTTGGGTCTTCTGAAGAGTCTATATAGTAGTACGGCAGGAGACTAACTTGTTCTCCCCGAATCAAATGATTTGGAGTTAATGGTTCCGGGGTCATTAATGTTGTCACTTACATAAGTGAGTGGTCTATTGTTAATGATGTTCTCAATCTCAGCCAGGAGAGTGAGCAACTCAAACAAGTGTATCTGTTTTTTACCATTTGCTTTCTTCAAGCAGTTCTTTACTGCTTGTATATTCCTCTCCCAGATAGAACCATACCAAGGAGAGGCAACCGGAATATACTTCCACTTTATGTTTGAATTTTGTATATATAATTGTGTGAATTCATTGCTTAACAAATCGTGGATGACTTGTTCACCAGCCTTGAAATATGTAGCATTGTCAGTCCATACTGTCTTGGGTACTAAATATCGTGCACAGAATCTCTTAAAGACAGCAACAAAAGACTCTGCTGTAAGGTCCTCCACAACATCCAGATAAACAGCTCGTGAGGCAGCACATGTAAACAGTACAATGTACATTTTTTGTTCAGTGTCAACCAACCCCACAGTCAATGCTCCTGTATAGTCAATGCCTACAGTCTCAAAGGGTCTGTTGAGAGTAACTCTCTCCTCTGGCAAAGCAGGAGGATTTGGTATCCTATAGGGCCTAGCATGAATACGCCTACATGTGATACACTCACTCAGGACTGTTTTAACAGTGATCCTTCCCTTGGGTATCCAATAAGTTTTTCTTAATGTAGTTAGTGTCTGTGGTACCCCATATGATGTACATCATTGTGTGTGTTTGCCTGATGATTAATGTTGTCAAATAGCTAAATCTAGGTAAAAGGATTGGTTGTTTGCTTTTGTAAGACAGTTTTGATTTGTCTAATCTCCCTTTACACTTTAGATGGCATTCCTCATCTCTGAACAAATTTAGATCCACAACTACTGATGGTACAGGTTCTTTTGTTTGTTTCCCATTAGTCAAGAATTCTAACTCTTTATTGTACTCCTTTTGTCGTGCATGCGCTATCCAGTACTTGGTTGCAACTTCTGTATAATTATGATTGTTTTTATTTAGCTGATTGTTTATTGTAGTTAAACAGTTGTGAGCAAACCTCAAACAGTAAGCTGTGACCCTGACAAGTTTGCTGAAATCAGAATAATGTTCATAATTAGTGATTGGTTCAACCTTTTCATTTGAAAAGATTAAATTTAATGTCAAGTTAACTTGTTCCACAGGCCATTGGTATGTATTACAGAGCCACTTAGGTCCCATGAACCAAGTTTTGTTTGACTTCAACAACTTGTAGGATAAACCTCTGGTCAGAAAGTCTGCTGGATTTTGTTTAGTTGGAACATAGTGAAAGTTTACTTGTAGTCTTTCATTAGCTTCAGCTATTTCTTTTAGCCTATTTCTTGCAAAGATATTCTTACTATTAATGCTAGCATTCCGTATCCAGGCAAGACAAATCTGACTGTCAAGCCAGATGTGGATATCAGTTATGTTCACAACATGGTAAGCATCCTTAAGCAATGAATTGGTTTTAATGGCTAACGCAGCAGCCAATAGTTCCAGTTGAGGTATGGTTCGGGTAGGTTTGAGGGGTGCAACTTTCCCTTTTGCATAAATTAGATGATTTTCTGTAGGACTTACAAGGTATGCACAGTACCCATAAGCATGTGTGCTTGCATCAGCAAACACATGAAGTCTCTGTGGCTTATCCCTAAACCCACAGCACCTTTGAATTTTAATGTTCTGCACTTTTGTTAAATCAGCAGCTAACTTCTTCCAAAATTTTTGCTATCCATTTGTTATTGGATCATCCCACCCAACATTTGTCATCCAAACTTCTTGGAGGAGAATCTTTGATTTTATTGTTGAAGGCAGGAATAGACCCATGGGGTCAAAATTTTTTGAAGCCTCTGATAATATTTGTCTTTTAATATTTACTTCCTCATCAAGTTTAAAACCTTTAGTACAGATTGAATCATGACTGATAGAAGATGCGTCCAAATAACAGTTCATACCTAAAGTTTTAACTCTGTCTGATGGATCAGTAAGACCATTATTATCCTTTAAAATCTTTTTGTTTAATTCCTCATCATTTGAAATCCACGCACTAAGTTCAAAGTTACCTTGTTGCATAATGTTTTGAGAGTGTTCATAGACCTCAGATAATTCAGATTTTGTTGTTGTTGAGCCTATTAGATTGTCTACGTAAAAATGTTCCTTGAGGAAATTCATTGTTAAAGAGTTATTAAACTGGTTCAAATGATGTCTAATTGTCATTGCTAATAGGCTAGGTGAGCAATTGGCTCCAAACAACACAACATTAAATCTATAGGTTATGAGCCCTTTATTCAAATCAAATGGATCCCTGAACCATAAGAACCTAAGTTGGTTCTTGTCATATTCATTTTTAGATTTATTCTCAAAATTGCCTTGAAATGGCACTTTGTACGGCATATTTATCTAACCTGAGGAGCCAAGTGAACACCTCTCCTCCTTTCTCTCCTTTCTCTTGGGGGATAACGCCACCTCCAAGTTTCCTTGTTGCACCTACAGCATCCCCCCCCCCCTTTGCTTGGCAATAGTTTTGTGGTGAGACGACCAAAACTGTCTAAACAAAAGCCCAAAGACCTAAGGAACATGAAGGGAGTTGCTGTGGACATCTTCAAAAGATGATTAGACGCCTGGCTCAGAACAATCCCCGATGAACGGGACGTACATGGCTATGTGAGGTGGAGAGTACAAGAAAGCACTCGCCCCTCGACCAAGACAGGCCTAGAGGGGACACCAGCCTGACCTTCGTGTGAAGAGAGAACTACGCACGGAACCGCAACGTTGCGTATACACACACATTTTATTCGTGCATTTATCCGTGATTCACTGTCGTCAATTGAATTAACATAACCTACTAATTGTTACCACTGTACACTTAACCGTGATCGTGACATGGTGCTAGCCGTGATTTGAGGGTGTTTACATTTGGGGGTCTCCTCCCGCCATCCCACACAATGCGTGGCCTGACAAGAGACCTCCTCAACACTGAAGGAAATTAGCCTGGTTGTCAGTGGGCCAAGACATTTTAACCAGCTTCACCTTCATGTGAAGGTGCGCCTTTCTCAACATTTGGGCTTGTCAGTCCGTACCAACCGTCCCCTCAGTAGCCCTCCACAATCCGCAATTAGAAACCATAGTAATGAAAACGACCATCCCCTTCACAAAACTCAGTTTGAAATTTTAACTAGATCCAATAACCGTACAGAACTCCGAATTTTAGAATCTTTGTACATCTATAGAAACAAACCCTCCCTTAATAATAATAGCTCATCCTACAAATTACAACTCTTTTAAACTAACCAACCGTTTTTCACAGACATACCCTTTCTAATCCTCTGACCATCCAGTATTCCCTTAGACTTTGCCAAGTATGGAGGTGGATGTAAACATTGTGTATTTACCTATTGAGGTAATTTAATTTTAGTTTTTATAGTGATGAAATTTAATTTAATTTTAGTTTTTATAGTGATGAAATTTAAATGATTTTAATTTTGTATTGATGCAATTTTCATTTTGCTTTAAGGTTTTAATTTTAATGGTTTTAATATTGTATTGATGTAACTTTCACTTTTCAATTTTGTTTTAAGGTTTTAAGACTTAACTCACTGATGATGACAAAAGATTTGTCGAAACGTCTGATGTACAAATAAATGAAAATGTTTGCCGTTGTGTTGATTCTTCTTTTCATATATAATATATATATATATATATAATCATGCGGGTTGCTTCTACAGAGCTTCAATTTAATATTTAGGAGAAATCCAATGACAAGGAGAAATGTAAATGCCATGAAAAGTCTTCTTTAATGCAACGTTTCGAGCAGTACGCTCATCTTCAGGCTGTTTAATAACATGTGAAATTAAAATCAATATTGAATGAAAAACAAAACAGAAAATTTCTATAACCTATTCATGAAGACAAATTTTAAAGACTGAGAAAAGAGGGTTAAATTCTAAGTTATACAGATTTACATATAAAAATTAAGAAGCTATTTTTAAATACATATATTAAATGTGAAATTAATACACTGGAAAAATTAACAATAGTACACTGGAATAATGAAACTAACTACCTTACACTGCAGTTTCCGAGGCTAACTGAATTGAGCCGAGGCAATACGGGAAAACAAAAGATGGCGAGGGCGATTGGGGAAGGGGGGATTATAAGGAATTGGGGAAGGAGGAGGGATCATAGCAAATTGAGGGGGACGGCGGATGAGTCAACATTTAGACTCGGGGACAATGTTTTGATGAAAAGCGATTCCAAAAATTCTTAGTGAGTTGGGACAAGTATTACAACCAAGAATTTTAAAATTGTCTAAAGTGACATCAATTTTACATTCTATGCTGTGTTCGCGAATCCTCGAAACCTCTTTAGTTTTTAAATTTTACCTGTTCGGCCACTTATTCCCATATGCGAATAAAATCTAGCCCTGAGAGAGCGAACAGTGCTGCAATGTAATTCCCAAGGAGACACCTAGGGCAGGTAAATAAATATACAACACCGCTACGCAACGAGTCAGGGGTTCGATCCTTCGCTGAGAAAAAGCTACCTAAAGACGTTTTATTAATAAATATGATGCGGAAATCAGTATGATAAAAAAATTTCCTTAACAATTTTGTAAATTTAAGCTTAAATTCCTTATTCAAAGGACCCATTTCAGGTACCAAGAAATATTTTATATCCTTCGGCACTGTAATACATGGAAGTTGAGGGCTATAAACACTATTTAAGAAGGATCTAATTAGTTTGTCTACATATTGAACAGGAAAACTATTATTAGTAAAGTATGATCTTAGATTATTAAATTCATCATTAAGTAAGGTAAAACTAGAGGTCAAATTATATCCTCTGAACAGGAGAGTTTTAATACAAGACATCTTATAGTTGAAATCAGTAAAACTAAAAAAATTCATGCCCAAACCAGTGAAAGTGGGCTTCCTGTAAACTGATGTAGTAATAGAATCACCGTTTTTCGAAATTAAAAGATCTAAGAAGGGGAGGGAGCCATTTTGCTCAGTTTCCATTGTATACGTTATATTGGGGTGCAAAGAATTTAGGAAGTTAAAGAATTGTTGCGCTTGTACCGCATTATCAAAGACTGCTATCGAATCATCAACGAAGCGTCGATAGAAAATTGGCTTGAGATGAGTGGGAGATTGTCTAAAAATTACACTTTCTAAATGAGTCATAAAAAAATCAGCTGCTAACGGTCCGACAGGTGATCCCATCCCTACTCCATCAATTTGTTGGTAAACCTTATTGTTGAAAGTGAAATAGCATTGTTTGAAGACCAATTCCAAAAGTTCCTTAAAATGAGACAATGAAAAACCATGAAAATTATCAACTGAGCTAAAAACCCTATCCAAATAATGGCAATAGTTTCAGATACAGGTACATTCGTGAAAAGCGACTTTACATCAAAACTGACAAAAAACTTTTTTGAATCGAAGTTTTTACCAAGGAAGTCTTTTTGGAATTCAAACGAGTTATTTATAGTGTAAGCATTTTTCGCAAAGGGGGACAGGAGACGAACAACAAATTTTGCCAATTGAAAGGTGGGTAAGTTATACGAAGCTAAAATAGGACGGAGAGGTGTTCCAGCTTTATGGATTTTAGGCAGACAGTATAATTGAGCAAGATTAGCACCAGATGCGAACAACTGAGAGTAAGTATCATTTTTTATTATCTTTAAGGACTTTAGTCGTGACAGAAATCTATTAACCTGGTCTTCTAACCTTACAATGACTTTATTGACAGGTTCTAAATTTGTTTGAATTTAGTAAGATCACTTAGGATTTCATTAGTTTTGTTTATGTAGTCCGATTTATTCAAAATAACCACTCCGTTACCCTTGTCTGGTCTAGTCACAACAATCTCCTGGTTCTTTGCCAAATTCTTAATACACTGCAAATCACTTTCCTAAATATGAAAGATTGAAATTTAAGATTTCGAAGTTTATGAAAAATTCTTGAGTTAAATTTGAGAACTGACATTTGAAGTTATTGAATTCACCCACATGGGGAACATTTTTCAAGCCATTGAAAAATTTTTCAAAGTAAAGAAAAAACGAAGGCTTATATATTTGAAACAACGGAAGCTTAAATTGCAAACCAAGTGACAGTAAAAACTTTTCCCGAGGGGAGAGTGTGTAACTAGAAAGATTCGAAATTACCTTATCTGAATTGAAAAAATTTGGTGAATTCATTCCCAAAGCCTTTAACTTACGTTCATGTGTTTCCAAGATGGTAGAGTGAAATTTTTCTAGTTCACGTTGTACAAGAGAAATTATTAATAAATAGTCCAACAACGACAAGGTATTTTTAAGAGTAGTTTTATAATGCCCAAGGGACTTGTTATGCGAATCTGATATTTTGATTTTATAATTAATTTCATTATTTAATAAATATTCCAGGGACGATTGATAAAATTCAGAGTCATATAGATTGTCACGGTAGAGTTTGAAGTAAACAAATTTCGGAAAAACCCTGCAGGTCCGACACATTTCAAGAAAATAACAGTCCAGTTTTGACTTGAGAAACTTTCGTGAAGTCTTCCAATATAACGTATACAATGGAAACTGAGCAAAATGGCTCCCTCCCCTTCTTAGATCTTTTAATTTCGAAAAACGGTGATTCTATTACTACATCAGTTTACAGGAAGCCCACTTTCACTGGTTTGGGCATGAATTTTTTTAGTTTTACTGATTTCAACTATAAGATGTCTTGTATTAAAACTCTCCTGTTCAGAGGATATAATTTGACCTCTAGTTTTACCTTACTTAATGATGAATTTAATAATCTAAGATCATACTTTACTAATAATAGTTTTCCTGTTCAATATGTAGACAAACTAATTAGATCCTTCTTAAATAGTGTTTATAGCCCTCAACTTCCATGTATTACAGTGCCGAAGGATATAAAATATTTCTTGGTACCTGAAATGGGTCCTTTGAATAAGGAATTTAAGCTTAAATTTACAAAATTGTTAAGGAAATTTTTTTATCATACTGATTTCCGCATCATATTTATTAATAAAACGTCTTTAGGTAGCTTTTTCTCAGCGAAGGATCGAACCCCTGACTCGTTGCGTAGCGGTGTTGTATATTTATTTACCTGCCCTAGGTGTCTCCTTGGGAATTACATTGGCAGCACTGTTCGCTCTCTCAGGGCTAGATTTTATTCGCATATGGGAATAAGTGGCCGAACAGGTAAAATTTTAAAAACTAAAGAGGTTTCGAGGATTCGCGAACACAGCATAGAATGTAAAATTGATGTCACTTTAGACAATTTTAAAATTCTTGGTTGTAATACTTGTCCCAACTCACTAAGAATTTTTGGAATCGCTTTTCATCAAAACATTGTCCCCGAGTCTAAATGTTGACTCATCCGCCGTCCCCCTCAATTTGCTATGATCCCTCCTCCTTCCCCAATTCCTTATAATCCCCCCTTCCCCAATCGCCCTCGCCATCTTTTGTTTTCCCGTATTGCCTCGGCTCAATTCAGTTAGCCTCGGAAACTGCAGTGTAAGGTAGTTAGTTTCATTATTCCAGTGTACTATTGTTAATTTTTCCAGTGTATTAATTTCACATTTAATATATGTATTTAAAAATAGCTTCTTAATTTTTATATGTAAATCTGTATAACTTAGAATTTAACCCTCTTTTCTCAGTCTTTAAAATTTGTCTTCATGAATAGGTTATAGAAATTTTCTGTTTTGTTTTTCATTCAATATTGATTTTAATTTCACATTGTTATTAAACAGCCTGAAGATGAGCGTACTGCTCGAAACGTTGCATTAAAGAAGACTTTTCATGGCATTTACATTTCTCCTTGTCATTGGATTTCTCCTAAATATTATATATATATATATATATATATTTATTTAAATTCGACTCTTGTAAATATGCATAGCGGGTTATTATGAGTCAGAAGTTCTAATGAGATCGATGTACAGTTCCCTCGAATGATCTGTTAAATAATTTTAAATTAAATGTTAGGGCTCACGTCATTGCCGAAACTAAGATCGCATGATGATACTTTTACGTTTTTAATACAGGTGAAAAGGCGTATGTTGCATACTATACGTACATATATTAGGATTGAAAGTATTTTTGTGGCCATTTGTACAGAAAATAATGCTTTTTATACGAGATCTGATATCATAAAGCATTAATTATAACATTTTAAACGTTGTGTAACGGTAGGCTTCAGTCTGTAAAGACATGATTGGTACAGCTAATGACAAAAACAATAAGCATCCATTCTGTGTGATTGATGTAAACAGTGGCCTGACTGGTGTGAAAACAAATACGTTTATTATGAGAATTATGAGGAATTGTGAACAGCCGTTAAATTAGAGAAATGATAATTAAAGTAATGTGAATAGTCCTAACTATAACTACAAGTAGAAAGGTTCTTAATGAAAAATCTCTCAACTTTCAATACCTATTTCCCGCTGCATCTATTTAAAAATGACAACCCACATAAATTTGACATCCCGTTTTCTTTAATTGCATCTAATAAGAATTTTTTTTTACCCGAACCTACTTATTTGGATGTTATATATATATATATATATATATATATATATATATATATATATATATATATATGATAATAATAATAATAACAAGATTAGTTGCAGCTAATAGTCTTTAGAAGAAAGTTAAACTTAAATAACCTGAAAACAATTACTGAGAGAAATATATAGCAAGATTGGGGGTAGAGTTGCCAGATGCTTTTATTACGAAGGGAATTGAAATCAATATATTTAATTTAAATACTCTTAACACGTGTACATATATATATGTAATAATAACAATAAATCAATATTAGTAATAATATTTAAGTGGATGTTTAGAGGAGGAAAACAACTTTGGTGATTCAGTTTAAAGCATCGTTACGCAACTTGATGTTCTTTTAAACATATGCAATTTTATAACGAAATTTGCTGTATAGTAAAATTATTAATTCACATACCAGAAGATGGCATGTGAAAGTGAATGTAATTGTATATACGATGTAAATAACAGAAAACTACATTTTTAAAAGTAAATAAACAAATATGCGTGTACTACAGGGTGTCCCGTAAGTCTGGACCCATAGGGAAAAATAATAAAATTACAAAATAGTCCAAAAATTTATTACATAATCTGTTCAAAGTGTCCGCCGTTGTGTCGCACACATAGTTGAAGACGTAATCTCCACTGCGACAGCACTTTCTGAATCACAGTCGCAGAAATTTCTTGACACGCCTCCACAATGCGTGCTTTAAGGTGGAAAATGTTCTGAAGTTTGACCTCGTACATTTTGGCTTTCAAGTGGCCCCACAAATAAAACTCCAGCGGAGTAAGATCATAATAAAAAAATAATAAAAATAATAATAAAAATAATAAAAAAATATATTATAAATAAATTTTTGGACTATTTTGTAATTTTATTATTTTTCCCTATGGGTCCAGACTTACGGGACACCCTGTATATGTATACTGTATAATGTATATTGTATTTGAAGGTCATCTCGTTTGAAAATAAGCCAGTTTCCCTTAAAAAAGAGAGAAATTAATTTATTTAAATTAAAATGATAAGTATTTATTTTATTTTTCATAATACAGATCTTAAACAAAGAACTTGTATTAGGTTTAAAATATGATCACTCTGATTTTCATTTATGTATTGTTCGCAAATTGATAACAGACGAGAATTGGATGTGTTGATGCGCAGTGTGGTTAGGCTTATTAAAACCTTTCAGATATTCGTTTCCATTTCTACTGTCTTCTAACTTGCCTGAACAGAAAGTACTTGAATGTATGTATGTTTTTTCATGTTTGTTCTTGTTTGCCTCATGAAAGAACTTTTTTGAAGGAGGAAGGCCACGATCAACCCTTTCTTAAATTTTTTTGAAGGAAGGTTAAGACGAATCATTTTTAAAATTTAATTTTTTAAATTTAATTTTTTAAATTTATTTTTTTAAATTTATTTTTAAATTTATTATTTTTTTCCCCCCTTTCCCCCCCTTTTTTTTTTTTTTTTTTTTTTGAAGGACCATGAAGGACACCTCATAAAGGAGGGACCGCCATGAAGGACGGTGGAGCGAGTTGCTCTATTGCGCTCTCTACCGCAGCTAGTCAGGTACATCCGGCTCATCTGGTACCGTTCTAAGCCGGGCATCTAGTATTCTTTTGAAGACTTCAACTTTGACCCCTGTAACGTTTCTGAGGTCCTTTGGAGGATGGTTAAAAAGTCTTGGCCCCCTGACAACCAAGCTATTTTCCTTGAGTGTTGAAGAAGTCCCTTGTCGAGCCTTTAATTTAGGAACACTACACATTCTGCCTTTCCTATTTTCCAGGGTAATTTGGATGGTAATTGGGTTTAGTTTGAGGTTTGGTACCAGTTTTTCCATCATTTTCCGCATGTAGATTATGGTGTACCTCTCTCTACTTTCCAGGGAGTACAGAGTTAGTTTACGTAGTCTTTCATAGTAGTTGAGTTCTTTGCAGCCATCAATCTTAGCTGTGAAATGTCTCTGAGTTTCTTCTAGTTTATTGTTTTTTTTCATTTTATGTGGGGGCGTCAAGACTGAGCAGTATTCAAGTTTTGGTATGATCAGTGTTTTCAGCAGGGGCATCATTACTGTCTTGTTCCTTCTTTTGACCGTTCTTAGTACCTGTCCCGCGACTCCTTGTGCTTTATTTATCGCTATTTGATTTTGTGTTTCGAATTTTGCATTATTGGTCATTATTATCTACAAATCGATCGATTTCGTGCTTCTCTGAATTTCCTGTCTATCTGAAGCATAATATGCAGTCTGTTTAAGTTCCTCATTTCTGCCACATCTCAAGAGCTGAAATTTCTCGGTGTTAAATGTCATGTTGTTGTCTTCTGACCATTTGTATATTTTGTTTGTGTCCCTTTGCAATGCCTTCACTTCATTTGCATCACTGATTTTCCTGATGATCTTTGTATCGTCTGCAAAGGATGTTAATATACTGTTGCTGTTTACTCCGCTGTCTATGTCTGTTAACATGATAATGAATAGGAGTGGGACCAGTACTGTACCTTCTGGTACTGAGCTACGTACTTCTGATTCTGATGATGACATACCTTGAATTTTGACGACCTGTAGACGTTCTCTGAGGAAGTTGTAGATCCATTTTCCCACTTTGCTAGTTATTCCCGTATATTTCATTTTATGTGCTATTATACCATGATCACATTTGTTGAAAGCTTTAGCAAAATCCGTATATATGACATCGTAGGTTTCATTGCTTCCAGTGTATCTAAGCTATGGTTATAGTGCTCTATAAGTTGTGATAGGCATGATCTTCCTGATCGAAATCGGTGCTGATTTTCGTTGAATCCTTTCAGTGTCTCTAAGAAATCATAAACTTTCTCTCTAACTATTCTTTCAAATACTTTGATGAGATGGGACGTCAATGACTGGTCTATAGTTCTTTGCTTGAGATCTATCCCATCCTTTATATATAGGGAAAATGTTTGCTCTTTTCAAGATGCTCGGTATTTCCCCCGTGTTTACGGATCGTCTCCATATCCAGTATAAGGGTGTAGCTATTTCAATTTTACAGTTTTTAATTAATAATGCGTTCCATTTGTCCGGACCTGCAGCTGAATGTAATTTCATTTGTTCTATAGCTCTCGCTACATTTTCTGGGTTAAAATAAAAATGTTATACAATCTCCTTACAATTTTTCTCCAATATATATATATATATATATATATATATATATATATATATATATATATATATATATATATATATATATATATATATATATATATATATATATATACAGTACAGGGTGAGTCAAAAGTAGCGCCCGATTTCTGTCAGTTGATTGTTTGTTTGCCATTTGTATTACAGTGTACAAGAAGGTAGAAATAAATGAATGACATGTTTATCTAACCATTTATTCGGGGGAAAATTATTACGGAACTGTACCAAGCTGTTTTACTTGCAATTTTCAAAGTGTATGGCTGCCCAAACTGTCACGCCAGGTAAATTTACCTCCTTCTCAACTGTCACTCTTGGGTTCTCCGCAGCCCAGTAGACACAATTGTGTCTGTTAATTGTGCCGTTAAGCTTAAAACATGCCTCATCTGACCACCAGATGTTGTCTAGCATTGTGTCCTCTTCGTCAAGCTTAGCTAAGAACTCTTCGCAAAATTGAAGACGGCGGTCGTCATCTCCATCATGAAGGGCATGCAGTAAGCGTGGAATGTAAGGTTTCCATTTTTTCTGGTGAAGGATACGGATAACACTTGATTGGCTCACTTCCAACTCTGCAGATAAACGGCGAGTTGACTTTTGCGGACTTTGTTCCAGTCTCCTGATGGCTTCTTCAGCCTTAGCTACATTCGTTGCCGTTTTCGGACGACCGGACTTCTTTGCAGTGGCTACCGACCCTGTTGCTTCAAATTTCTCGACAATCAATCGTATGTTTCTTCCCTGGGGGGGTTAATATCGAATTCCTGTGCCAAACGGCGTGCCGCCATCGTTGGTTGTTCATTACATTTGTAGTAATGTTTCACGGCCGCAATGCGTTGATTCATTGAAAGGTAATTCATGGTTCAATTTGGTGCAAATTCAGTAACTTTCCAAACTCTCAGCAATAACCTGCAAAACAAAAACAAAAATAAATAAACTAAGAAAATTAATAATCTGCAAGACAATTATTAACAACATGACTTCTCAGAAAGAATCTGACAGCCGAAAAAACAGAAATCGGGCACTACTTTTGACTCACCCTGTATATATATATATATATATATATTGGAAAACTAAGCTACCCTTAAATTTCGGCTAGGAAGAGTGATTACTTTGCTCTGTCCTTACTCAACTATCTTCCATAATTCCCATCCCCACCTATTCCCACTTCCATAACTTACAATTGCAATCATGTCCTACGTTGTTATTTTTACAATACTAAATTTTAAAAATGGATAAAACTGCAACGTTTTGAAAGAGAAATGCCAACATTACAATTTAATGTGAAGTCCAGCACTGCATTTCCACAGCAATTTTCGGGAAATGCCAATTCTGCTTTCTGCCTTGTTATCAACAGGTTAGGCACCTAATATATATATATATATATATATATATATATATATATATATATATATATATATATATATAGGGACGTAGACAGTGGGGTCTACGGGGGCTTCAGCACCCCTAAAATAAAATCATAGGCTTGATATTTCTATGCTTTTTTTTAAAATTATAAGTAAATTATAAGTAAGTACGCCATGCCAGATACCTTGAACACATGTTTAATTATTGTAATACATTTATGAATATGTTTTTACTCATTTACATACTTTTACTATATACTCGTGTGTGTGTGTGTGTGTGTGTGTGTGTATATATATAGTTTGCTTGTACCTTGTGGTGAATGGACGTGTTGTGTCTCTCTCTGTATTAGCATCTAAATAAGGAGGGAATAAACTACTCAACAGGTTATTCTGTTTACACCCGAAAGTGTATAAAGTATCAGTGAATCCGTGCATATAAATTATAAAGTGAAATTCATTAAAATTAAGAAAGTGCAATACGGTTTACATAAATTATCACCAGTTTAACGTAAATATTTAGATTGTAATACGGTTGGCATTCGAGAAAAGTTTGAAACAAAGCAGGAAAAGGGTCATAAAACGCAAAGATCATAAACCCCCGTGACCATCGAAAGGAAAGAAAAGAAAAAGAAAGATAAAAAAATTGTGTGTGTATTTCTTTTGACGATAATTAATGGATAGTATGCCCATGGGTTCAAATTCTCACTTAATCTGCAATTTGTGTAATCTGGAAAAAACTGAAAATACAGCAATAAGATATGATTTATTTCCGTGTGACGCATGTGCACAGACTGTACACTCCTTTGCAGTATTTAAAGAAAAGGAGAAAGCGAATTTGAGTGTTATAGAAAAGGAGGGAATAATGGGGAAACAAGAATCCCGAAATGTCCCAATGAAAATTCGGGAAGGTGAGAGAGAAGAGGAAATAACGAATAACAATATCATAAGGAATGAAGACATAAAAGAAAGAAAAGAGATAAGTAAAAGTTGTGATGTAGTAAAACTGTCCAACGAGTAAAATGATAAAAAGATAAAAACTTAAAAGGTAGGAAATAAACAGCCGAAGAAAAGTAATGATATCATCAAAATTAAGAACATAGAAAATAATCAGATAAAAAGAAATAGAAGCGTAGAAAATACCGTCTGTAAATACTACGCGAATGGGTACTGCAGATATCGGGATGGGCAATACAGCTATGCACATCCCACATTATGTAACACACATTACACAAGAGGATATTGCAAATTTGAAAAAAAGTGCAAGTTCCACCATCTTACTGTCTGCAACACCTATGCAAGATATGGGAGGTGCAAATACGGACAAAAATGCCGTTACCACGACCCTCAAAGGAACCCGACAGGTGAGCAGACGAAACCAGCAACAAAGAGGGCTACCAATTTTTTAGATGTAGCCCACACAATTCAACTACTGGATATCATCCAGCAAATACAAAGCCAACTGACAAATACAGGGATCCGAGAGCCGTACAGAAAGCATACAGAAAGACATCACATATGATATCGGGACAACGATTATCGAAACGGATAAAGAGAGGAAAATTCTCGGAGAATCACAAGGCAACGAAACCGGCACCACCATTGGAAAACCAATCGGAAACACAAGTATGTAAAAACGAAAGGGAAAAAATAAAAATAATCCTAGCCAACATTCAGAGCCTTAAATCAAACCATTCCCCGGACAAAGTTTTATACCTGAAAGGACTCATGCAAGAAACCGGAGCAGATTTTGCGTGCCTCACGGAAACCCATCTAAAGGACTGCCAGGCGAACTGTGAAAACTGTGAGTTCTGTATTGACAAAAATGAAGTACAAATTGACAACTATAACATCCTCCGAGCCGACAGAACAGTGAGACGTAAAGGAGGATGTGCTATTTACACACACGAAAGGCATGTGGCAGATATGACTATAAGTACTTCAAACAGCTACGTAGAATGTGTAGCAGAAAAAACTGAAAAATTAAATATGGTACATACCAACCTCAAAATTCTCAGATTCCATTAAAGAGGTAAGAAATTGGGTAAAAGATCTACATTCTCCAACCCCAAATATTTTTTTCTGTGGTGATTTTAATTTTCCATTCATGAAATATAAAAGGATACGAAAAAATATATGTATACACCAGAACAAGGGGGGCACATGGAAAGACCAGGAACAGGTAAAAATGCTGCTAGGTCCAGCTGATGAATTTATGTTAACACAAGAAATAACAGAAAACACAAGAAAAAACAACTGCCTAGATTTGGTATTCACAAACAACAGCAACCAAATTGATAACGTAGAAATATCCCCAACTATAATGTCGGATCACAACATTATTGAAATAACCAATATAAAATCAACAGGAAAGGAAAGAAAACGAGCAACATAAAGAAGCAAATTCGAAATTTTTAATTTTCACTCCAAAGCTATAAACTGGGAAGGTGTTTCATCCAGCATGGAAGTAATTGACTGGAAAACCATCTTTAAGGCCAAGACAACGAAAGAGATGCTAATGACCTTAGAGGAGAAGACGCTGGAAATTGTGGAAAGACATGTCCCAAAAATACTACAAAGAGGAAAGAGAAGCAGGTTCGAGAGACAAAAGAGGTCACTGTTCCGAAAGAGAAAACGAGTGACTGCAAAATTAAGTAACTGTAAAGATAACAACATCATAAAACTATTAAATGATAAACTGCAGAGTATCGATGGCGTCATATAGGAACTAATTGAGAAGCATACAGAAAAAGAAGACGACGATGCTATAGAAGCGATAGAGGTTAACTCAAACTACTTCTATAATTTTGCAAAAGGGAAGTCGAAAAATCATATGACTATCGGACCTTTGAAAAACGAAGACAGTGCTTTATCTAATGATCTAACAGAAGTATTTGAAATATTAAGAGCTCAGTACGAATCATCTCTCAGTATCCCAAAGACTGACAAACTGATATGCGATAGAAACGCGTTCTTTGAAGAAGAACTACAAGGGGAAAGTATAATGGACTTCGACTTTACAAGAGATGATATTACACAAGCTATAGGGAAGCTAAAAACACACTCAGCGGTAGGACCGGACAAATGGAATGCCACACTGATCAAAAACTGCAAGAATACAATTGCTGATCCCCTATATTGAATATGGAAACGATCACTAGACACGGGAGAAATACCGGGCATCCTGGAGAGCGCATAGTCCCAATATATAAAGGAGGAGATCGGTCCGAGGCCAAAAACTATTGGCCAGTGTCGCTTACATCTCATCTCACTAAAATATTTGGAAGAATAATTAGACAGAAAATCTATGACTTTTTGGAAACTCAGAAAAAATTAAATGATAACCAACATGGATTTCGGTCAGGCAGATCATGCCTATCACAACTAATGGAACACTACAACAACATTATTGATGCATTGGAAAGTAATGAAAACTATGATGTAATATACGCAGTAATGAAAACTATGATGTAATATACGCAGAGTTTGCCAAAGCGTTCGACAAGTGTGACCATGGAATCATAATACAGGGTGTACATAAAGTCAGGATCTATTTTTGTGAAGCACTTGGAAATTATATGGAATTCAATCATAAAATGATAAAGTGGTAACATTTATTAAATAATTAAGAGTAGGATTCGACGTGACGCCCATCAGTATCCCTGCACAGCTCAAATCGTTCCGCAGCATTTCTAAACACATTCTGGACTATCATGTTGATAGACGACGGGGATAGGATTGTTAGTACCGTCGTCTATCAACATGATGGTGCTCCTTGTCACTATGCCAAAATTGTTCAGGATTATCTAAATGGACGTTTTCCAAATCGCTGGATCGAACGCGGAAGCAACAGACCTTGGCCAGCGAGATCACCAGATTTAGCCCCTTTAGATTTCTTTGCATGGGGCTTTATCAAATCACACGTCTATCAGACGAAGATTACGAGTCTTGAAAACTTACGTACACGTATACGAACTGCTGCAGATAACATAACCCCGCAAATGCTCCAGAATGTGTTTAGAAATGCTGCGGAACGATTTGAGCTGTGCAGGGATACTGATGGGCGTCACGTCGAATCCTACTCTTAATTATTTAATAAATGTTACCACTTTATCATTTTATGATTGAATTCCATATAATTTCCAAGTGCTTCACAAAAATAGATCCTGACTTTATGTACACCCTGTACATAAACTGAAATATATGGGAATGACAGGAAAAGTAGGGAAATGGATATATAATTTCCTTAGTGAGAGGCGGCAAGTGGTTACAATACAAAGAATATCTTCATCAGAATCAGAGGTCCTCAGCTCAATACCACAAGGAACAGTATTAGCTCCACTACTCTTCATAATCATGCTAACTGACATATATGAGGACGTTACCAGAGACAGCAGAGTAACATTCTTGCAGATGACACAAAGATCAGTAAAAAAATAAGAAACCCAGAAGATATAGGATCTCTACAAACAGACATTAACAGAATCTACACGTGAACGGAAGACAACAATATGAAGTTTAACACCGAGAAATTTCAACTGTTACGGCACGGAAAAAGGGAGGACCTAAAATCCATGGAATACTATATCCCAAATGGACAGGAAATTCAGAGAAATTCTAAAGCAAAAGATTTAGGAGTTGTAATGACTGATGATGCGAAATTTGAAACACAAAATAAGATAGCCTGAAACATAGCAAAGAGAATAACTGGGCAGATACTGAGAACCATTAAATGAAGGGAGAGGAATATAATGAAGACATTAGACAGCTAAAAGGGATTCAGAGAAGCTTCACCGCCAAGATCAATGGGTGCAAAGAACTAATTTACTGGGAAAGGTTACGCAAATTAAACCTATATTCCCTGGAAAGGAGAAGAGAGAGATACACCATTATTTACACTTGGAAAATAATGAAGAAACTGGTCCCTAATCTTACTCTGAACCCTGTAACTTCCGAAACAACAGTGGAAAGTAGAAAAGTAAGAATGTATCGTGTTCCCAAATTAAAGGCCAGGCAGGGAACATCCTTAACCCTGAAAGAAAATAGTTTTGTTGTGAGAGGTCCAAGACTGTTTAATCGGCTGCCCAAAGACCTAAGGAATATGAGTGGTGTTGCGGTGGACATCTTCAAAAGAAGATTAGACGCCTGGCTCAGAACAATCCACGATGAGCCGGGCGTACCTGACTATGTGAGGTGGAGAGTACAAGAAACCAACTCACTATTTCACCAGGACAAGTCGAGAGGAGGAGCGACAAGCTTGACCTTCGTGAAATGAGGAATCATCGCATGGAACATTTGAAAGTTTGAAAGGTGTATGTATATATATTAGCCGCTCCCGAAAAGAAATTCTGGCTACGCCCCTGTATATATATATATATATATATATATATATATATATATATATATATATATATATATATATACTGTATATACGTGTGTGTGTGTGTGTGTGTGTGTGTGTGTGTGTGTGTGTGTTTATCTTACCCTGTGAATTGGTTAAACGTGTCTTGTTCGAAATTCTAATACAAATTGAAATAAAATGAAGTCCCGGAAATTATGAAGTTTAAAAGTAGCTGTGTTTGAGTTGATAGCTTTGTGACCGTGAAGCATTTGGTTTTAACGAGCAATTTATACATTTCAAATACTGTAAATTTTCTAATAGCTTTCCATACATACCTTGTACCGACGAATGGTTTCCCCTAGCCTCGGGTAATTATCTCCTTCAGAATTCCTTCATTTTACTATAGTTAGAAAACACCTGTGTCCCTTCGTCCATCGTTATAACCCACTCTCCATCACTCTCCATAGTGTAAGTAATACCTTTTTTTTCTTTTTGCTTCCTTTCTGCGCCCAACCATGGTTTCACATATCCACTGTAAAATAAGAATCGAAGTAAAAGTCAAAGTGAATTAAATAAAACGTCAATGAAAATGAAAATCATTTCCAACAACTCTGTAAAATGTGAAAATCAGCTACGGACAAAAACAAACTCATAAAATTCGATTTTTCTCTCTATGTTAGATTTTAAATGTACGAAATTGGATGATACAAATGTTTGCCTCACTCATCTCAGGTGTGAAATAAATAAAAAGAATGAAATTGTTCCGTAAAAGAGGACTTCATGATGGAACGATGAGGCAAACAACAGTGATGAAAGGAGATGTAATGGGTATTAAATACAAACGAATGTTAATCGTTTGGTAAAAAGAAGTAAAAAGAGTGTAGACAGACTTGGGAGCAAGAGAGAGAGAGAGAGAGAGAGAGAGAGAGAGAGAGAGAGAGAGAGAGAGAGAGAGAGAGAGAATGTGTGGAGGAAATAAAGTAACATGGAAAGAAATGATGAAGCACAAAAAGCAGTCTAGTGAAATGACCTTAATGTGAAAGGTGAAAATGGTAATGTGTTAGTGCAAGATGAACACTGAATTAATTAAGCTTTGTGTCAAAGGTTGTAAATTTCAGTTTCATGCTGTCACCTGGATTGGTAATGGGAAATCCCCTCTCACCTGTGTTAACTAATTTATATATGGAATTTTTGAAAGTAAAATTTTGCCTACTTTTGTTAATTTTAACATTATTTGGTACTGGTATATAGATGATATACCTTTGGGCTGATAATTTGGATGATGATAAATTCCTTGATAAGCTCAGTAATTTAATTTCGACTATAAAATTTATTTACTATTGACGGGAAAGTGACGAATGCTTAACATTTCTCGATCTAAAAATTCGGAATGCACAAATTAATTAAAATTTGAAGTTTTCTGAACCGTACTAATAATATCTCGTAGGTTCACTTTTATTCTGATCACCACCCCGTCGTAAAAATCTTCAATTTTTTCTTTATTTTTCTCAAAGCATAAAGAGTCGTGAGTTCTGGAGTGGTGGAGTAATTGAAGATGTTTTGGATGATACTTTCTTACAATTTGAACAAACTCCTTTAGAACCAAAAGTGCCAGGTTTAAATAGGTCTGTCATTACAGATATATCTGAGGGTATCACATTAGATCACTTTGAATGTCTTCCAGTTATACTTTTAATAATAGAAACATTGCTTTTATTATATAATAACTGAATGCAACTGGTTAATTCTAGCAGGCCTAGTTCTTCTGGCTCTTGGTCCAATATTGCAGAATCGTTTAGTTATGTGTTCGGTGATGCTTTGCGATATGCATGAAATGATTCCTTTGGAAAAACTTCTGTGAATAAATATCAGTTCTACATACAATGTAGGAAACTTTCGTCTCATACCTCAAGCACTTGATAAAAATGGTGTTCATGTAACTAATGACCATGAGTTCTTCAAATCAATACACTCATTTATTTGTGATCGAAAATTTATGGTTGATATCTAGAAGTTCATCTTTGAAATCATCATCTGTAGAAAACAGATCCACTTTTGAAAGACAACATAGTAGGTCTCAAGGACCTGTTCCATCGCTGCCAAATGTGCAACGGGGGACTTTCGGAAGAAAAAGGAATAATGTCAGTAAGTTATGAATAGGACCTACAGTACATAAGAGTATCATATGAAATTAATCTTTCAGTTTTTAAAATACAGGAAATTGTCGCAATGTTAATCATCTTGCGTAACTCCCGAGCCATTGCTCTTTTCATTAAGCTCACGATAAACAGGATATATTGGGTGTAAGATTTGAAGTGCTGTTACTTTTCGGGAGCTACTTTAGCGGACATCACTGATTTAGTGAAGGAGGTTCTCCACGAAACCCAACCAAAAACGGCTCTCGTGGTAACACTGGGAATCTACTGTGATGTCAATACTCGAACCGAGGTCCAATTAGGCGGCACCGACATGTGTGAGATGAAACTGAGACATCTCCAGATTAGCAACTATTTGGCAGATATCCGGGAAACCAACCTCATGTGGAAACTGAAGTATCCACAAACTTGGTTTCTTTGAACACTACCCTCCACAGCAGGCTTTGTTCGTTATAATACCAAAATAGTAAGCAAATGTTCTTTCTATAAGTTTAATGGAGCGGAAACATAATATGCTAATGACGAGTCTAAAATTTATTTTAAGAAATTAAAGGAAATTGATACAATTTAAGGTGGAAGTTTAAGGCCGAAGCGGATCTCATATTATTAGAGCTGAAAGGTATATTCCTGCCAAGTAATCGACTTGAAGTGTTTAAACAGCTCTGCGGGAATAGCCTCAAGTTTTTCTTCATTAATAACCTCCGATGGTTCGTATTATAGGAAAACCATGAGTATAGTACTTAATAAAATCCAAAGGACCCTTGTATTACAAAATTTTTAAAAAGTTCAAGAAAATAGACACTGTCAAAGTTTTCCCATTTCACGATTTGAGAGCTTCCAGTCCCAGGACTTGTAGTCATATGACCGTTCTTTTCAGTTCCATACTCTTCAGTCGAAGAACCTACAGTTCCATACCCCGAATTACTTCATCCAGCTGAAAACCCTACCTAAATCCTCTGCTTTCGCTAATGCTGCAAGGCATCAAACGAAAAGCTGTTGCATTGATAGCCGAATTAAATTCTGATTTTCAGGAGAAGCCCGAGGTGGCCTTTCAGGAGCAAAATTGTATAATAAGGAAGAAGATGGTTGCAACAGTAGCTAGGAACAACTGCGATGATTATTTAATTAAATATGTAAATACAATTGCGCAAAATGAAACAGGACAATTATGAAATAACTGATTACTTTGAGGTTCAATTAATACACTTAATTAGGAGTAAATTATGTTTTCAAGGGGAGGAATTTAATGGAACAAGAACTACATAATAATGGGAAACTGCGGGTTAACTATCGAGACAGAGAATTGCCCAAAATAACTGAGAAGAGAGTCAAAACAAAGTTTAATTTAAAGAGAAATTTTAGTTTAAAAACTTTGCACTGAGAAGGTGATTGCAACGATTGAAATTTAAGTACAGGGTTTTCGAAAAGCCCTGTCACCCCCCTACAAAATGTACATATTGTAATACCAATTTTATTTTTGTGCGATTAATTGTATTTATATGTGGTAGGTGTAATTTAAGAAACAAGTCACTAGCAACAATTACTTTAATTACAGTAAATACAGTTACTAATCAAGAATATCTGTGTGTGCACACCATTATTTTCGTAACAAAGGATTATGCGCCTCCATGTGCGGTGTGAGAATGGACGCAGCATTGTTGGGGTGATTGCACCAAATGCATCTCGAACAGCGTGTTTCAGTTCCTCTGTTGTGCGGTAACGCACTCGGGATACGTTCTGCTTGACGAAACCCCATAACGCATTGTCACATGAAGACAGATCTGGACTTCGGGGCGGCCACTCAAGAGGGGCAGGTAAATATTGCGAGCCACGGCCGATCCATTTGTCTCTGAACAATTCGTTGAGGAATTCCCTCACATTAATGGCAAAATGAACCGGAGCCCGGTCTTGTTGAAACAACACCCCGACCAAGCAGCCATAAACGCTCGAGCTCAGGCACAAATCAGTCTCGTAACATGTTGAGGGAGGCAGTTTGGTTGACAGGACCCTCAAAAAAATATGGACCGAACAAGTTCCTGGCAGACACTGCACCCCATATCATCACGTGCGGTGGATGGTGTTCCAGTTCCTGAAAGAAGTGTGGATTTTCCTTGCTCCAGAAGTAAACATTTCTCATTTTGGCGCTACGGTAAATTGCACACTCGTCATAAAAAATCACTGTTGCACATGCAGGAATTGATGGAAAAACGGTCAAAACCCGTTCACAGGCTTCATATCGTTTCTGCCTGTCTGTATCACTTAATTCATTAACAAATGACGAGCGGTATGGTTTCATGCCGAGATCTTTTGTTATGTGATCTCTCATTGTGGATATGGGGACTGCAAGTTCTTGTGATCGTTTCCGAAGTGATTTTTTTCGGTGAACGAGCCACCGATGCAATCACACCTTCACATTGTTCTGCTCGCGTTGTTGGTTTTCCCAACCATGGTCTGTCTATGATGGAGCCAGTTTCAAACAGCTTTTTCTCCCAGTGTAATTCTTGTTTGATGGTACAGCCTTATTGAATCTTGTGTTGAAATCAGTCTGGATATCATGCATCGTTTTGCCAGTATGTGACCTTTCATGAGCCCATGTGCTCATCACTATCCTTTCCTCCAGAGTGTAAGTGGACTGGTCTGCCATTGTTCACACAACTCTAATATCCGGAAATGAAAAAAAAACGTCAATGAATCACATATAAATTCAATTAATCACACAAAAATGAAATTGATATTACAATATGTACATTTTGTACGGGGTGACGAGACTTTTCGAACACCTTGTATAAAAAATGCAAGTATCTATAACCGGCATAGTCTGTTTAATAGACATAATTCCGAGTGTCATTTGTCTGACGGTTTATCTAGTTAAAAGGCCCTATCCAAACTTGCTAATAGATTAAGTTTTATTCACAAAATCATACGGCTAGACCTTAGGTTTAAATTAATTAGCTGTACAGTGTAAAATCACAAGATAAAGTAGCTTTTTTTGTGTGTGTGTGTGTGTGTGTGTGTGTGTTTTATATATATCCTAACACCTTTAATTACTTAATTACTATTATATTACCTGAAGTAACAGCTGGATTAATTCCAGTGAAAAACCTGGGGAAAGATTTGAGCGTTTAGTTTGCTCTGTTACTAATATCTACGTAGACCTTTTGGTACGGTAACATAATGTTCTCAAAGCTAATTTTCCATACTCGATATATGGATATCGGACGGTAGTTTTCAATGGATTTCTAAATTACTATTTTCAAATTACTCTATATATAATCGTATCTTCAATAAGGGTAAAGTTTTCTTAAACAGCGTTAATTCTGGTAGCCTTATTTATACTTGGGTAAAATCCTTTGATAACATTGTGTTAATTATTTTTATGTAATTGTTGATTTTGATATGTCTACAACAAAAACTGTTCGCGTATATTTTAAGCTATTATTGTATATAATTAAAGATGGATAATAATTGTTAGACCCTTTCGTTACGAGGGCAATATAAACTTTCTAACTTAATTTTATTGATTCCCATACTTATC
This sequence comes from Bathynomus jamesi, assembly GCA_023014485.1. NCBI lineage: Eukaryota > Metazoa > Arthropoda > Malacostraca > Isopoda > Cirolanidae > Bathynomus > Bathynomus jamesi. Next base: position 63,570 of record JAJOZX010000430.1, on the reverse strand, counting down.
GTCACGCTCATGCTTTCTTTTTATCCCTCAGTTACACATATCTCTTTTATTATGGTACTACCGGATATGTCCTCATAAAAAGGAACTCCTCTTCCACGTACATTTTGCCTAAATAACTGAAAATTTAGCTTTCTAAAAGTTTATGAGAGAGAGATCTTTGTTCGTCTCGGTCAGCAAGTTTCCATAAAGATTAAGTACGAAATTTTTACTTTTATGAAACTCGAAGCACCTTATAACAAATCCTATCTTCTTTGGAAAGCTCCTGCTGTTTATATTTATCATTATGAATTTATTGTTAAAAGCAGTAACGTTACATTTTAAATGAACGGTAGATACTGTATATAAAGACCACTTAAGTTTATGTATATTGTAATTTAGGACGTTCCTCTCGTTAGAAAGATTAACTCTTCCATAAATATAAATTCTGTATAAATTATTTTGAGAATTGTATTAAATGCATAAATGAGAAGAGTGATATCACTCAGATTAGAAATCTTATAAAGATGATGACTTGGTTAGTTACACTCAAGATGATTTTTTTGTCATCAAAAAGATGAAGTCGCTTATTAGGAACTCTTGAAGATTCAGTTTCCATCAGGTTTTTATATATATATATATATATATATATATATATATATATATATATAAAATATCATGGATTTGAAAGGGAAAAAAACGGATAACAAAATAAACCGGATTCATTCTACAATTTAATGAAATTCATCAATCTGTTGAAAGTCATATTTAAAAAAAAAATCGGCCGTGATTGATGAAATAACTTTTACGAATTGATGAAAACACTGTCAACTGCGAAAAAACTTACAATGCATGCATGAGTAACACACACACACACACACACACACATATATAATATATATATATATATATATATATATATACACACAAACTCAGAATGGTCCCCTGAGAAACTTATATGTTAAACACAGACCGTGCATGGAACAAGGAACTCTTCTGAGAAAATTAAATCCACTATAGTCCGAATAAGTAATGGTAAATGACAAATACCATAGTTTTTCTTTTTCATGATGCTAGCCCGACGTGGGCAAACGGGTCTCTCGCAAAGAGGTCCCATAAATATAGCTTCCCTCACCAGCTATCTGCAAAGCAGACAGGATCCAGCTTTGGGACATGGATCTAGGGTTTAAAGCAAGCCTAGTCCCACTACATTCAGAACCTCTATATAAGTAAAAGACTCGTTGCATTCACGTCGGATTGAATAAATCAAAGAAAAAGGGGTAACTATTGTATTTTTAGCCAAAAAAACAAAACTTAAACCTCAACCGGGACATTGAGCGTCCACTTTTCAAGGCACGTAACACGTCCGTTTAATATACACAAACTCAGAATGGTCCCCTGAGAAACTTATATGTTAAACACAGACCGTGCATGGAACAAAAACTCTTCTGGGAAAATTAAATCCACTATAGTCCGAATAAGTAATGGTAAATGACAAATACCATAGTTTTCTTTTTCATGATGCTAGCCCGACGTGGGCAACGGGTGAGGGAAGCTATATTTATGGGACCTCTTTGCGAGAGACCCGTTGCCCACGTCGGGCTAGCATCATGAAAAAGAAAAACTATGGTATTTGTCATTTACCATTACTTATTCGGACTATAGTGGATTTAATTTTCCCAGAAGAGTTCCTTGTTCCATGCACGGTCTGTGTTTAACATATATATTTTTTTTTTTTTTTTTTTTTTTTTTTAGTTCAGGAAGAACCGATTCGCCTCTATTTAAAGGGCATATCTCAGCGGAAAAACAAAGAAAAAGTGAGAGGAAAGACAGAGGAAAAAGAAAGGGTGGAGGGGACAGTCGAAGTGGAAAAAGACCAAGGATGACAAGGACTGCAGGGTCGAGCCCCATCATCCTTGGGTGCTAGGGCCGGGAGGGCGCACGTGAAACCTCCAGGAACAAGCACGTACAAACGAGCACAAAGAGCACTCAAGAGCACGAGCTTAGAAACCCCCTTGCGGGGTTAACATATATATAATATATATATATATATTAATGGTAAATGACAAATACCATAGTTTTTCTTTTTCATGATGCTAGCCCGACGTGGGCAACGGGTGAGGGAAGCTATATTTATGGGACCTCTTTGCGAGAGACCCGTTGCCCACGTCGGGCTAGCATCATGAAAAAGAAAAACTATGGTATTTGTCATTTACCATTACTTATTCGGACTATAGTGGATTTAATTTTCCCAGAAGAGTTCCTTGTTCCATGCACGGTCTGTGTTTAACATATATATATATATATATATACAACTGCAAAGAACACGCAGTATAAATAACGTAAAGAACGACGCTTGTATAGGAGATATTCCGCGCAAGACGAGAAAGAGAAAACAACAAATGAAAAAATGAAGTACCACCTGGGAATCGAACCCGGGATCTTCCGATTGCCGGTCAGACGCGATACCACTACACAATGGTCTTCACTCTTCCAAATGCCGTAATTCCTCTACATACTCGCAGAGAAACCAATGCCCCAAGGGGGCACCTCCCGCATGCCAGGTGGTACTTCATTTTTTCATTTGTTGTTTTCTCTTTCTCGTCTTGCGCGGAATATCTCCTATACAAGCGTCGTTCTTTACGTTATTTATACTGCGTGTTCTTTGCAGTTGAATGTATATAATGTTACGGCATGCGGGAGGTGCCCCTTGGGGCATTGGTTTCTGCGAGTATGTAGAGGAATTACGGCATTTGGAAGAGTGAAGACCATTGTGTAGTGGTATCGCGTCTGACCGGCAATCGGAAGATCCCGGGTTCGATTCCCAGGTGGTACTTCATTTTTTCATTTGTTGTTTTCTCTTTCTCGTCTTGCGCGGAATATCTCCTATACAAGCGTCGTTCTTTACGATATATAATATATATATATATTGTTATGTATGGGGAATAATAATAAGGTTAATTAATTACTGGGTATAATTAAACCACAAACGGATTGCTCATGCAAGAAGAAAACTAAATTATAGGAGTAAAAATTCATGTAAACAAGCGAAACTCAAACGGGAAGCAAACAAAGATTTGTTGTTCGTCAAAAATGGCGCAGGGTATTTTCGTTTAGTTTCGAGAGTGAACGAAACATTTTGGAAACTCTTAATTACCTGGGTATAAAACATAACTGTTAAATACGCATATAATTTGGGGAAAAAGACATGAATTTAATTGTCTATTGAATTCTAAAATAATTCGGACCTATGAAGGATACCCCGATACGGCAATACTAGGGAAAATAAGTTAAAATAAAGAATGTAATTTTCAAACGAAATGGCCAACACACGTGGGTTTTCACTCCCTCGAAACAAAGAGAGGAGACGCTTCAAAAATTAACGTTCATTTACGTAATAAATGGAAAGACTCCGTTTAAATTTAAATTGTTACATCATTAACCGGTTTGATTGGCCTATACAAATTACACGTTCCAAAGGCTAGTAATTCGTAAAATAGGATTTATCAAAAAAGAAATGGGATAAATGTTTGCCGTAAAAAAAAAAAATTCAAAATGGAAGATGCCCGAGCGAAATCAAAAGGAGGCAGGGCATTCAAAAACCGTTAGAGTCAGTGCATTTTGAGACCATGTTCTATAAAGGTCATTTGTGAGATTCTGGTGCTTAAATGAATAAATTCGGATAAAAATTCATTTCGAACTTAATTGAAGTTGTACCGAAAATATTGTGGGTACCATAACGTACATTGTTCCGACTTAAGCATAAATTACCCGAAAGCAAACGGGTTGGCTAAAAAATAAAATAAGACGTAAACTCGTCTCTCCCTTAAAAGTTCACAGAAAGAAAACGCAAAATATAAAAATATATATTACTGTATGTTAACTTTAAATAGCGTGCATGCATTATCTTAAATTTTGGTTACAAGGATTTAATCCCCGCAGAAGGGAGTACTGTCAAAAAGGAAGTAGGTAAACATTGTAATTAAGGTATGCATTAGACATTATCGTATGGTATTATACATAAATACGGTCAAAAGGCCGGGTAGTGAACCAATCGTTCTCAAAATTTTAGTCAATTGAAATTCCATTTTATGTTAAATGTCTGGTGTAATTCTAAATAATAAATTCTTAAAGTAAGAATTAATGTATCAAGTGTCATTTCCATAAACGAATCTTATTACTGCCAAATTGTTATTTCATTATAAACATTACAATTGATTTTAAGTTCTTAAATATATTATATTTGTAAAAGTATATAATTATCCCCTTAAAAGAGAATTAATAGAAATACGCATCAGTAATTATATCACTAATGATATCATACCCTGGACCCTGGTGTAAAGTGAATGCAGTGGTCTAATTAACAACAGGTCAAAGAAAGGTATAATTAATACCAATAAATTCATAATTAAAAGCAAATACTAAAGTATAAATAACGAACCACACTTCGTTTTACATAACAATATATATATATATATATATATTATATATATATTTATCTTAATATTTTTAGTGTTAAGACTTTAATTGTCGTTTGTATGCTATTCTGGTGTCGTGAATTTATTACTTAATCTCGTTATTTGTGCTAATTTCTACTGCTCACACTGATTTTGAATTCTATTTTATTCTGTTTTATTCCGATATTTCTGACGAAAGCAGATTTCGGAATAACAACAGTTTTAACTAGTTATAACTGATTTATTTAATTAAAACAAGTATAATGACAAGAAGAAAAGAGAGTGACCTAACATGTTTTTACAATTTAGCGCAGAGAGAGAGAGAGAGAGAGAGAGAGAGAGAGAGAGAGAGAGAGAGAGAGAGAGAGAGAGAGAACTAATTCTTAACAATTTGAATTCAACGAAGTTTTATTTTTACTCGTTAGAGATCAACAACTGTCAACCTTAGTGCATTATGCCTCTAGCAACAGTTCACATCTCTCTCCCTTTGCATATTGGTCATCACTGATTTATATTTTGATCTTTTAATTCTTTAACACTTAAATAAGTTAATTCTGCATTTAATATATTTAATTTCACAATTAAATCACTTTACTACACTGGATTAACATATAAGAATCAACTCTCATGCAACAACACTGAAAATAAAAATAAATGAAAAGCTATTTAATTGATATTGCCTCCAGTAGATGACGACACACATTCAAATGTTTTGGTTTGCTATCAGTCGACTAGTTTTATAGCTGAAAACCTAGAATATATGTTGGTTTCAGGTGAAGCGTTTATAATCTATTTTTTACCAAATTGTCTGTATAGTGATGAATAATTAAAATAATGAAGCTAAAGTTTCGGAAAAATTCGATGAAACTATTTTTATCAAATGATAATTAGATGAAAAGTATTTCATCAATCATCGAGGTTTAGTAAAAGTATTTTCATTGAATGAGGCCACTTGCTCGATAAAATTTTTTTCAGCATCTGGATGAAAATGCCAGTCTCAGTGATAAAGCCCGCCTTCAACCTGTGACTGAAATGTATCTTTTCAATTGTTTCTCAGAGAGTATAAATGCAAAGTATCAAATAAAATGATCAGTGTTACTCTTCCAACAGTGAATGAATCTACTGTTTGGCATTAAGTAAGAGGATAAACGAAATTTAAAAAGTCATGTACGACATATCAAATCCAAAATAACCTTGGTTATCCCTAGTTTTTGCTTCCGCCCGAATTGTTCATTCTGACGAAGGTCAAGTTTGTCACTCCACCTTAGACCTACAGTTTAACGTGGAATCCGAAGCACGCACCACCAGCAGCCCAGCGTCTTAACCACTAGGCTACCCAAGGTACCCATTTATCTACCAACCAATTTCTTTTTTAGTGTGGAAGGATCAACAGCTGGGTTTTGCTGCACGCCGCCTGCCCTTACCGGGTCTCGATCCCGGTGCCGATGGATTCGTAGTCAGCGACTCTAACCACTATACCACCGAGGCGCATATCATGATTTCTGTTCCTATTATTGAAACTAAAAAAGACTTTTTCTCAAAACGTACTCTTTACCCTCTATTATCCCTTTATCTATACACATTTACTATATGGCATTACAACATGGGGTAGTTAAAAGAAATATATTAAACAGCCTTTCAGAGTCATTCATAAAAAATGCCTGCGAATCCTCTCAAATAATGATAATAGACAAAGTCACACTACTCCAATGTTTAGTTTAAGGAGCTAAATATTTTAAAACTAAAATGCTTTATATATTTAATGTTACTGCCAATATGTATAAAGTTATCAATAAAAATTATACTTTCTCTATTCAAAGAGCAATCACCCAGCATCAAAAACATCATCATTATAACACTAGACTCCCTAGACATTTTATACACGAACTAAATTATACAATGAAAACTGCAAAAAATTGACTTCTTTTTTTTTAAAATTCAAACTTTTATTCTAAAAAGAATACAAATGACAGTTTTTAAAATTTTTAGATATTTGTTATAACATTAATATATTTACAGTACCCTTATCTGAATATGCCCTTGGAAGCATGGAGGCTTTTTAAGCAAAATTAATGGTATTTAACTTATTTATTACGTAAAAATAGTGAAAGTAGCAAGTAATAGTAATAGAGACAACAAAAATAATAATAATAATAATAATAATAATAGTAATAAATACAATATAAAGTTTACAAAATGTTACATAATTTTAAACTAAATGATTTATTGTATATTCAGTAGAAAATATGACGTAAAACATTGAAAGTGGCAAGTAATAGTAACAGTGACAACAAAAAATAATAATAGCAGCAATAATAAGAGTAAATGTTGAATACTGAACAACCTTTATTGATAAAATAAATACAGTAATTTTACAATTTACAATGGCAAAAATAACTGAAACTGGACTATTTATTTTATTCAAATTTTAGTAAATGTTACATAATTTTAAATTGAATGATTTATTGTATATTTAGTAGAAAATAAATGCTGCTTAATCAAATATATAAAAAAGAATAGATTACAAAATTAAAGGTGTTTAATGAAATTAGCAGATTTTGAAATAGTTGACTACAAAATTGATTATTATGATAAAAATGGCAGTAGTGAACTTATACATCAATAGGAGTTAATGAAGTGCTTTTTTAAGTGATTTGCGAAATACATTTAGTGATGAAGTCTGCCTGATATGCATTGGAATTGCATTCCATATATCTGCTCCTTTGAGAGGGAGTGCATTTCTATTGTATAGTTAGGTTTGTGTATAAAATCACTGGGCAGTCTGGTGTTATAACGATGGTGTATTTGATGGGGTTTGATTGCTCTTTGAATGGGTAATGTATGTCGATTTTTTTTTATAGCTTTGAGCATACTGACAGCAACATTGAATTTGTATAAGTCATTTAGTTTCAAAATATTTAGCTCTTTAAACATTGGAGAAGTGTGACTTTGTCAGTTGTCATTATTCGAGAGAGTTCGCAGACATTTTTTATGAATTACTTCCAAAGGATGTTTTATATAAGAGTATTTCTTTGGGCTACCCCATGCTGTAATGCAGTATGATAAATGTGGATGAATGAAGGAATAATATAGAGTAAGGAGTGCATTTTGAGGAAGGGTCTCTGTGAGTTTAAATAATATGAAGAGAAATCTTGATATTTTGGATTTAATATGTTGCACATGACTTTTGAAATTTAGTTTTTTATCTAAATTAATGCCAAGTACTTTAGCCTCATTCACCCTTGCAAGAGTAATATTCCCAATTTTTATTTGACAGTTTGTATTAATGTGTTTTGTGGTAATAATAATAATACAAGATGACTTTGTCAGGTTCAATAAAAGTTTATTAGCACACATCCATTTATACACGTCTTCTAATTGCCTGTTCGTTTGATTAATCAGGAAGTCTGTGTTATGATGGGAAGAAGTAAATGTAGTATCATCTTCGTATTGTACACAGTTTAATGTGCTAGAAAGATAGAAATCGTTGACGTGAATTAAAAATAGTAATGACCCAAGAATAGATCCTTGTGGGACTCCACTTGTAAGCATCACCTTGTCGGATAAATTGTCTTTTAATCTGATGTACTGGTGACGATTTGACAGATGTGATTTAAACCAATCGAGGATACTTCCTCTTATTCCGTATATTTGAAGTTTATTCAATAAGATTTCATGCGAAAGTGTGTCAAATGCTTTTGACAATTTGAGGAAGATGAAGGCAGTGTTTTTTGCTGTTTAAGTTTTGATACACATTTTCTAATAGCATGTTTATGGTATCTTCCGTTGTATGTCCACTTCTAAACCAAAGTTGTGTCTTAGTTAAAATACCGCATTTGATTAATGATTTAGTAAATTTATTGTACACGAATTTTTCAAATACTTTAATTAAAGTTGGCAATATGGAAATGGGGGTTATAAATGGAGGGAGTGTTTGGGTTTCCCGACTTAAATACAGGGCATACTCTGGTTTCCTTTGGACTGTCAGGGAATATATCTAGTATTACTGATTTATTCATAAGTTTACTGAGTGGAATTGCAATTTCACCGGATACTAATTTGTATATTTTTACTGGGATCGTATTGATGTCGGAATCTTTATTTTTTAGGTTTTTATTGCTGAAGGTATATGGTTTGGTAGAACTGGATCAAAGAAAAATGAGTTTGAATTTGGTTGTGGCAAGTATTGTCGGTAGTGAATGTCTACAATTGGGATCGAGGCTGCAGTATTGGAGCCGATATTTGCAAAGAAGTTTTTTAGTAAATTGGCTATGTCTTTGGGGTCACTGTAAGAATTTCCGCCTTGTGTGAGGGAGGACAAGGGATTTGTTTTAACTTTCTTTGTGTTAATTAACTCTTTCAGTGTGTTCCATAGCTTTTTTGATTGGATTTTTATTCATCAATTTTTAAACAGTAATGATGTTTTTTCTTTTTTAATGACTGCATTAAGTCTGTTACAGTAATTTCCGTATGTCTTTTCGATAATAATATCAGTTTTCCATAGTTTGAAGAGAGTATGCTTGCGTTTAATACTCACAATGAGTGCTGGTGTGATCCACTGGTTGTTGTATTTAGTTTTAGATATTACTTTTGATTTAAGAAGAAAGTTTATGTTGAATATATCCATTAGTGTGTATGAGAATGTTTGAAATTTTGTTTCATTGTCATGGTTATTTTCGGTTATTCTAGTCCAGTCAAAAGCTATTATTTCTCTTAGGAACTTTAATTTGTTATTATAGCTGTAAGATCTATAGTCAACTTTTATAGTTTCCTTTGCTGAAAAATGGGAGATTAGCACGGGGTACGTAGGCAAGCGATCTGTGATATTTAGTATAATTACTGTATACCCGAGATGCGGTCAAGCGGGAACCGCACCCAGATCTGATCTAGCAGAGTCGAATTTCTAATGCCAGTGTGAAGTCTAGTTGGCTTTTCAATAGCTGATTTAAAACCACTTGTAGTCATAATGTTGTGAGGGCAGCTTGCGTTATTATTTGAATATTCTTTTGTGAAATCAATATTTAATTCTAGAATTCTACCGATATTTGTAATAAAAGTTGGTACGTTACCAGTTGGTGGTCGGTACACCTAAAAATGAATACTGGGTGTTATGAATAAACATTTCAAATGCAAGTGTTTGTGAGGTATTGTTTTTACTTGTCAGTTCTTTCGATACTTTTAATCTTGTAGTTTGAGTCTACAAATATACTTACACCCATCCCCTATTGTTAGCCCTACATACATGGTAGCTTGCGTACCCTGGAATGTCAAAAAAGTTCTTAGTATTTTCATTTAACTAAGTTTCAGTTTATTTAATGCACGTGAATTTTGTTGTAATACTCTAATTTTAGGTTTGTTGTCAATTTGTGAAGTGGCGTGGGAGACTGCGAATGTTTAAGTTTTGGAAAGAAAGGTTGCCATTGTTGTATTTCTCGTTTAAAACGTTGTCTACTGAAAAATAGTCGAAGTTGACTACATTTTCAGATTCAGTAATTTATTTACAGTATTGAGAGTGTTTAAAGTGTTGATCATGATGTGAAGATTAGGGTAATACGGTAATAGAAATAATAACAGATAAGAAAAGAAATAAAAATAAAAAAAAAAAATATACAGCACAAATACAAACACACACACACACACACACACACACACACACACACATATATATATATATATATAGTATATATACACTAGTGGTGCACCGATTAATCGGTATCGGCACCTTGCATGTCGATTACTCGGCAAGGTATTTTCCTAATATCGGCTGCCAGGTGCCGATACCGATTAATCGGTGCACCACTAATATATACATATACATACTTATATATATAAAATAAAATAAAACAAAAATAAAAAGATGGTTGTAGTTAAAACAAGAACAAAGAACCTGATATTATATGTGCATCCACGGTGAAACTGTAGAGTTGAAAGTTATAAAATTACATAATTATTAAAACTTAAAGTTAAAAATTAAATTAAAAAGGAGCAGATGTATGAAATGCATTTTCCATGAATATTAGACATATTTCATCATTAAGCGTATTTCGCAAATCACTAATGAAGCACTTTATTAGCTCCTGCTGAAGTAAAGTTTATTACCGCCATTATTACTATAGTTAAGTCCTTATATTATAATTAATTATTTAAAATAGGGTTCTATGATTTATCTACTTTTCATTAAATTAATTTATTTTCATAAATCATCTATTTTCCATTGAACTTTATTTATTTTCTTCTAAGTACAAACACGAACATTTTATTCAAAAATAATATATCAGGCAATAATTATAGATTCATAAAACTGTTATAAGTTGTCAAACATTAGGCCTATGTCAGCTATTTCAATAAAGTTTCATAATTTATTATTATTATTATTATTATTATTATTATTATTATTCTTTGCCATTTCGCTTCCCTTCTGTAATTAATGAACTGAATCCCATAGAACAGGGGTGGCCAACCCCTTGCCTGCGGGCCAATAAATTGCCCACCAAGGCTATTAGGGTTGCCTGCCGCCATCGGGTGGCAAATTTGGATCCACTTACGTCTGCGAACAAGCATGTTTATTAAGAATAAGTACCGATCATCTTTAACCGACGTTCAAAACAGGCTTAAAAATCACACTAAAATTCAGCTAATGTAGAAAATAACATTTTTTTTCTCAATGTTTGAATTTTCTAGTTTTTCAGGCTTCGATGTTTTGAACGATTATATTACTTCTATTAGTGTTTGACATATTTTTACATATATGTGTGTTTGTATTTCAATAAAAATTTCGGTGTACTTGAATTATTTTTTATTTTACCTTATTATTCTAGTCTAGATTTCAGAAAAGTGGCACTCTGAAAATTACTGACCAATTTGTTGGCCCATTGCTTGGAAAGGTTGGCCACCCATGCCATAGAATTTGCCTAAAAATGTTTCCGTGTTTCCTAACAGCATATTTAGATAAGAATATTTTGAAAATATTAACGTCATATCAGGTATATAAATTTTATATATAAAAAATTATTTCTCTGTTTGAAGATAATGTAAAACTTTATGTAAACTGTATTCTTTTGCTGAATAAAAATTTTGAATTTGAATTTGAGTATTCTATGACCTGGTTCGTAAACCATCGGGCTCCGTGCATATGAAGCTGAGTTTAATTTCAACAGCTGACCAAGAAAAACATTTTAATAGTATGTATGTATGTGTATATGTGCGGTGTGGGAAATAAATGCGTGTATTATATATATATATATATATACAGGGTGGGCGGAAAGTAACTCCCTATTTTGGATTGGTAAAAAAATACGTATATTATCCATTTATTTCAGAAGAAATAATATGAAAAGGTAGGCATACATGGTAGGTTTTCTCTAAAATTCAATGTGGGCTCCAACTCTTTCCACCAGCTTCTGGAGCGCCCAGGAATGGCGTCCACTGACTTTAGCAGGAACTCCGGCGGGATGGAGGACATGACTTCCCGAATTCGGTCCTCCAGTTCTTCCAATGTCCTCGGTTTGGTGCGGTAGACTTCTTCCTTTACCCACCCCCAAAGAAAGAAGTCGCACGGTGTCAAGTCGGGGCTCCTGGCTGGCCATTGATGTGGACCACGACGACCCATCCAACGCCCAGGGAAGTGGGCATCCAGCCACTCACGGACAACAAGAGCGAAGTGCGGAGGGGCGCCATCTTGCATAAATATCAGATCGTCGATGTTCTCCCATGTGCTGACAACCGGCCAGACCTCGTTTCGCAACATAGCAAGGTACCGCTCAGCATTCATGGTGTTGCGCAGAAGGAACGGGCCCACAACCTGATCTGAGGTCATACCACACCACACCGTTACACTGAACCGATTCTGCCGTTTTTCAGCGCGGTAACCGTGCGACTTCTTTCTTTGGGGGTGGGTAAAGGAAGAAGTCTACCGCACCAAACCGAGGACATTGGAAGAACTGGAGGACCGAATTCGGGAAGTCATGTCCTCCATCCCGCCGGAGTTCCTGCTAAAGTCAGTGGACGCCATTCCTGGGCGGCTCCAGAAGCTGGTGGAAAGAGTTGGAGCCCACATTGAATTTTAGAGAAAACCTACCATGTATGCCTACCTTTTCATATTATTTCTTCTGAAATAAATGGATAATATACGTATTTTTTTACCAATCCAAAATAGGGAGCTACTTTCCGCCCACCCTGTACAGTATATATATATATATATATATATATATATGAAAAGGTGTAGTGTTACCTGGGCGGGGTGTGGGGGGGGAGATTCATCTACTGACACGAGCTTCTTGTAGTTCCATACAATATTTTCAGTCGTCTTAAATGCTACCATACTACTGGCCTACGAACCACTATAATTATTGATTCAATATAAAAAATAAAAAAAAATCATGATAACAGTTTCATTTCGTTGTAATTTAAAGGTCGTTAATAACGTCAGCAAAAGTAACATAATTTAACGTTATTAATTATTTTTAATAGCATCAAATATAACCTTTATAAAAATAATCCTCACTGGAACCGATTTTTTCCAGTATTAAGCTGCTATAAAAAAATTTTAAAACAGCCTTTTTGAATTTATACAAAACGTAATTTCTTATACAAAGTTATTTGAATCTATATAAAAGGAATTTAATCCTCAACGACATGAAAGAAAGTTGTGTAATTAATTATTATTAGAGTATATGTGTAGCTGATAAAGTTTTATAGATATTGTTAAAAATAGTCGCATGGAACTAGTTTCACGGTATTAATCTTCATAAATTACAAAAAAGAAGATTATTTTGGAAGATCATTTCTCCAACTTACTTCCATTTTTTATGAACTTCTTGAAAAGTATTTTGAGAAAGATTTATTAGGTCTAAACTTGGTTTATTTATAGCTTTTATACTAATATTTGTATTTATTAAATCGTAAAAAAACTTTGGGTTAAAATACAGAAATCATCCGGCGTCAATGAATTGAAGTGCATCTGTAATATGCAGTTTATGATTCCGTTTTGGTGAAATGCAAATGTGGTTTTGCAGTAAGAGAAAATTCAGTAAAATGATAAAATGAACCTTTGTTAATGGAATATGTACATATTTTTAGATGGTATTTATTGCACTATGTACGCCTAAGTTTCATATATACAGTGATGCTTATACATATTCGAACAGAGAAATATTTCAGTTATATTCGGTCTTATATTTTGTACCATGCATAGGATAGTGATGAAAAGTTTGCCGTTCGTGTGGAAAAAAAATGAGTTTAACTCCAATATGTAATGTAAAACATCAAAGACTTTGAGGGAAAACAAGTTAAAATGCGAAGGTTTTCATACACTTACTAACAAAATTATTTAATACTTTGTGTCCGCCTTAGGCTTGAAGAATTTAAATTTTTTATCAGTAGTTCATTGATTAGAGACTGTTGGCCATTCTACTGTAAATTCTACAATTTTTTTCTGTGAATCTTCATGGAAGACGGATGACTCTACAAGCCATTCGTAAGCAATGGGTCATCGTGGTAAGGATCTATCTACAGATATTAAGCGATCTATTATTGCTGCACACGAGTTTGGAATATATATTATATCTGACCAATGATTGGATGGGTGATTGTCTTCTGCATTCACATTATGTGGCGACGAATTATGTGATTCGAATTCTACGTAAAGCTATGGACTCCCTCCATCACATGACTTTTGCTGCTACGAAGGAAGTTAACCGCAAATATTATTATTATTGAAAGGGAAAAAAATTAGAATCACATATATTGGAATGTCCTTTTTGTGTCATTTATTCATTTATTATACTTTAAACTTTAATGTCAAAAAATAGCATTTGTTACGAATGAATCTTGCCTCATGAAGTGAAACACACTCTAAAATACATAAAAATAAAAGCTAAGTTATTGCGGGAATTTGCCATTGTCATTTGTCATTTGTCATCATAGTGATAAAAACCATGAGTCAAGGGGCGGAGAGTGATTTGAAAAAAGGTATAGAATTTGGCCGTTATTCTGCATTCTTGGAATTTTAAAATAATGGTATAAATATAAAGCTTAGTCATTTCATGCTGTATAAAATTTAAATGTTTTAATAATAATGTCTACCGGATTATCATTAGATATTATATATTTTCATTTATTTATTAATTTTATGTACAGTATGTTTTCTCAAAGTATCGGCATCTGAGTCGAGTGATCTCTTAAATTTACTGCAGTTTGCACAACTGCGATGATAATTTTCATCAATAAAAAATAATCACTTTTCTGTTGATATTGCAACAGTTTTAACACATATTTTACTGGCTTAACCAGAGAAAAGCCTGTATATTCATCATTATTTTTTTAACTCGTGTGCATTACCGAATGAATTCCTAACTACACATGTTAAAATTGTGCAGAAAACCAAAAATTTCCCCAGATTAGCGAGGCAAGGTAGATGTATTTACAAAAGAAGGTACAGTCACAGGAAGGTAGTCAGGAGACTTCAAATATCTCAGTCAGAAGTAGGCAAGAACAAAAAAAGAAGATTTTCAAGGATGGAGAATACAGGCCATAAAGAAGATCCGGAAGGCTACAAATAACGACTCAATGCAACAGTAATGCGACCAGAAGGAAGGCAAGGGTTAATCCATTCATTGATGCAGAAGGAGCTCCCTACTTCATTCAGTAGAAGAACTACTCGTCAAGAGGTCTTCAAAATCATAGTAATTTAGACGCTAAAAGACCAACGAAATAAACCACCCGCAAATAAATATCTTTTTTCGCAAAGAAATATGCTGATTTGGACCGTCGATCAAGGGGGAAAGGTTATGTTCAGTGACTGGAGCAAGATCATGCAATTTGGGCAGGACTATTTGTTCGTCACGTCTACCCAGCTAAGAACATCATTCCAAATGCTGTAGTGTCACCATGAAACAGTCTTTGAAGGCCATGGTTTGGGAATGTTTTGGCGTCTAGGGCACAGAGGAATTTCAAATTTGCCCCAGAAAATGCGATCGTGAATTTCCTTGTTTATTTAAACATCCTCTAACAACATGCACTGGTAATAATGCAGAAAGGAGGATATTCCTGATCAGGACATTCCTGATGCTGTCTGTCTGTCTGTCCCACCCTAAAACACGGAAACGCTTATTGGAGAGAAAAAATTATTAAATAAAAGTTGCTTAAAATTAATCGAAACCGACGAAAAAATTGTAATTTTTTCAACCAGACAAAAATTTGAATTTTTATCTATATATATAAATAACTGTCTGTTTGTCCCACCCTAAAACACGGAAATGGCTCCTCCAGAGAAAAATTATAAGAAAAAACTTGCCTAAAATTAGTCGAAACCTATGGGAAAACGATAATCGTCTAATATATGAAGCTGAAATCAGGTAATGTTTGTTTGTTTGAGTATGTGCTCATTCGATGAAATATAAAAAAAAATGTACCCCTGCTGATTGTTTAACCGTGGTATTTTTACTGCGGGCTTCTGCTAGTGTATATATTACTGTTGGGTCACCTTGTGTCGTCTCAGTGCAATGGATGAAGGGACGTTTTTAGTGCATGGGTACGTCAAATAAATTTGCATTTTACAATATCCGTACACCTCGAAAAAGTAAAAATAAAGATAAATCATTATTAGCCCAAATGAAAAATTACATAAATTTCATAGTTGGCAGAGTTGTATCGAAAGCATCATTAAAAGTTATCATTAATTCAGGTGAAGACTCGGCAAATTTGATTTTGTAAATAAATTAAATAATAAAATTGTAAATAAACATCAGCTATAAATAACACTGCCCAACACCAATTTTGCTGATTTAATTCTAACACCTGTTTTTAGGTAACTTTGGTGCTGATTTCAAAAATCACCTTAGTTTTTGCCTATCACGTCAGGTTTTCGAGCAATCAAATACGAATATTTTGGAGATATCGCATTTTGGCAGGGTTATGCCCAATTTTTTTTCTTTTCAAAAAATAAGTTTTTACATACTCAGAATCAGCATGGAAAAGTAAACAATTGTGCAGGGAGTGAACTTTAATATACAATGGTAATATTGACACAAAGTGATTAAAAGTGTTTAAATAAGCAAAAAATGAATCCATATTAAAGCAAGCACGGGACCAGTTTTCTTAACATTGTCTTTTTCTTGTTTCTTACTTTTCAGTGCTGATAAATTTTCTCTTATAGGACTTCCTAGAATGAGAGATGTCAAGACAATCTCTTTGCAGGCTCCAGCAGTAGTAGTCAGCCATCATATGGGTATGCCATCTTCCTTGGTATCGTTCTTCCATCACTTTGATATCTTGGTGGAACCTTTCACCTTGCTCTTCACTAACATCACCAAGATTTTCTGGAAATTTATCCAGATGACTGTTGAGATAGTGAACTTTAATGCTCATGTTGCAACCCAACTGCTGAAAGTTTACAAGTAAATCCTTTACAAGATCTTTATAATTTTCAGACTTTTTGTTTCCTAGGAAGTTCTTAACTACTGCCACAAAAGCATTCCAAGATTTTAATATGTTGTACATGACCTTTAGATTTAATGCACAGATTTGCGTATTCCACAGATAAAATTTTAACAGCAAAACAGCTGTTAACAGGTCTCAAAAATCATCAATTTTGATAAGCGCCCTTCATGGATCACCCAAAATAGGCATATTGCATTGCACGAAAACCTGATGTGATGGACAAAATCTAAGGTGATTTTTGAAATCAGCATATCAATATTATCCAGAAACAGGTCTTAGAATTAAATCAGCAGCAACATTTTCTTTTTGTTGGGCAGTGTAATTAATATAATTAATAAAAATGTGTTCACCCAATTAATTCTTATTTCGGTTAAAATATACTCGCGTATAATAAATAATGTAAAGCGTGAAATGAAATTTTTCAATTAAATATTTAAGTATCTTGAAACTGTAAAGACTTTCATCAAACAGAATGGAAATTGGATAATAATATTAACACAAGCAGGAGGTTAATGCTTTAAAGCAGTGGTTCCCAAACTTTTTTGCTGCGACCCTAAATTGGCCACCAATTATGAAATAGTGAATATAGTGACACTTCGCGACCCTACTTGAGGACCCCCACGACCCTGATTTGGGTCGCGACCCGGGGTTGAAAACCACTGCATTAAAGGATAGGACATGGAGAAGAAAGGAAATATACAGCTGTAAACCGAAGGTGGGACTCTGTCGAGCGAAAATATACACATTGTATGAGGGGGGTTCATAAAAGTTAAACTTTTCGGAACTTCATTTCTTTATTTCTCTTTATTAATAATTAAGATCAAACACAATAAAAAGTTTAAAGATTGGAGGCGAAATTCACATAGAAGATATAATTAAAAGTTCTGATAAAAGAATGGGAATATAACCTTAAAATAAACTTTGTTTATAATTATAAATTGTTATATTAAGTGAATTTAAGCTAATGAATATAAATCAAAACAAATTAATATAGCAAATTGTTATGACAGTTGAGATGACAGTTAATTAGGTTCCAAATCATACTTAAAAGGAAAGACGAGAGAGAGAGAGAGAGAGAGAGAGAGAGAGAGAGAGAGAGAGAGAGAGAGAGAGAGAGAGAGAGAGAGAGAGAAGGGAAACACACAGGATGAGATCTATTTAAAGCAGTGGTTCTCAAACTGGGTACGGCGTAACCCTAGGGGTACACGAGGGAATCTTAGTGGGTACGCGAAGGGGTCCTCAAAATATAACTCCTTTTTTAATTTTATATGCGATGAACAAACGGCCACGAGTCACACGGTCTATCTCTCGAAAATCCAGAAAATCCCGTGAAAGAATTCAAGGGGTAGAGAAGAAGAAAAAGTCTGAGAACCGCTGATTTAAAGGAACTATAAAATAAAGTCGCACCTGAAGATACATTATTTTAAAATAATGATAATGCACTGATGATTGTACAGTATTTGGACAGTAGTTGTATGGTTCTATTTTCACGGTACTGAAAGTAACAGTGACCTTAGGGTTGTTTCTACTGATGTCTGTAACATTGAGAAGCACCAATTGAACGAAAGGAAAACATATGGGTCAGGTCTTTCATATTGATCCATGGCTATGTACTCAACCATGTGTCTACGAGCATGGTTTTGGCAGTATCGAATTTCTCTGGCTGGCTCCCGAATTCGTCTCTTGGTCCCCGGGGTTAGAACCTGAGTGTAAGGACAATGGGAATCGTGGTCTGCGCTGGTTCGATGGCCCAATGATGTCCAACACCTGGTACAGGTAATGCTCGAAGTGGGCCGGTATTTGGCGTTACGACATACTGGTACCGTCACCTCTTTTTCTGAATTGAACCCCAACGTCGCTTCTTTTTCTAAGCTGTACCATACCGTAATTTTTTTTTTTTTTACTTATTTTAGTGCGTTCCGAAGGCTCATTTCAGAGCATATGAACAGATAACGAGCAAAACAGAAACTAAATTATAGGGAGTGAAGTCGGGAATACAATGTAAGACTCGAAACCATTAGCGTAAACAGTTGTTTATGCTAATCAATAACACTGTTCAACAAATTTGAGCTTTTCCTTTTTTTCTCAAATGAAATCTAATGATTCCTATAAATTTTTGCACGCTGATTACAAAAATGACCACAAAATTTTGGTATCACGTCAGGGTTTTGAGAAAATAACTTTTTCATATTCAAATATAATACAATAATTTATAAACAAGAGCAATATTAAAATGGTTTTTACTGATGCCTCCCTTATTAACGTCCAGCGATAATCAGCCAGCATGTTTGGACTCCACTTGCCAGGTATCATTTCTTCATATTATAAATGTTCTAATGAAACCGCTCTCCATGTTCATCACTGACATCTCCTAGGTTTGGCGGGAAAAATCCAAGGGCGAATGCAAAATTCAATTTTTAAACTCGTATTACATCTCAAAAATCTGTAAACTTGAAGAAGTTCATCAACCAGTTCTGCATAATTAGGCGATTTTTTTGTTCCCTAAGAAATTATGGGTCACTGCTTTAAAAGCATTCCAAGCTGTTTTTCCAGATTCATTCAGGACTTCATCAAAGGCACCATCATTCATTAACTATTTTATTTGTGGACCAACGAAAATGCCTTCTTTTATTTTGCCATCACTAATCAGGTGAATTTTTTGTTTCAAGTACTGGAATCCATCTCCTGCTCTGACTATTGCCTTAACAAAATTTTTCATCAATCATCGTTTTATGTGTAAAGGTGGCAAGTAAACTTTTTCAGGATCTACCAATTTATGGTACGCAATATTTTTTTGTCCAGGAGTGAAAAATTGACGAGGTGGCCAGTTCTTAGCAATATAATGAAAATTCTTTGCTCTGCTGTCCTATTCACAAAGAAAACAGCAATGTTTTGTATGTATATCCAAGCTGTAAACCAAGAAGCAGCCCAATGACTTTGAGATTACCACAGCTATGCCAGTTGTATCTTTTGTAATTTATTTTATTCAGGAGAAATCCCATATTTTCATACGACCCTTTCATATGGTCAGCATGTCCAATAGGAACTGAAGGATAGATATTTTCAGTATACAACAGGACAGCCTTCAAACTAAGTTTTGACGAATCGATGAGAAGTTGCCATTTTAAAGGTTTATGCTCGTATCCTAGGGCCATCATCAAACTATCAACGTCATTACAAAAAGAAAGATCACCAGTCATAGAAAAGAATTTTGATATGTTTTTTTGGCATTTGCGAAAACTGATATGCTGGTATCGTTTGCAAGCAAGTTCCATCCTTGTAATCTGGGCCTTAAAAGTTCTGCTTGATTTTTAGATAAATTCAAATCTCGAACCAGATCATTAAGGTCAGGTTGAGTTATCAAGTGAGGCTTTTTTTCTTGAGTTTGTCGATACTCTTCAGCCTTATCTGACAATTCCATAGGCTCATTTTCAGCAGGTTCATCATCATCTAAGCTCCATGATCCAGGGGGCTTAGGAACTGGTAGAGCTTCACAATGTACTACTGGTCGCATTGCGGAAGTCAGATTCGGGTATTCCATTTTCTTCTTATTTTTTGAGGAAAAAGCACTGACTTTAGTTAAACAAAAATAACAATCTTTGAAGTGATGCTTTTGCTCTCTCACCAAATCATGGGGACTGAAAATAGCATAGAGGTACTCGTACCTTTTAACCAACCCCTGAGGGTCACAGCACAATGCGCACAGCATATATGGGGAGCCCAAACTTTATCTTGATCGTCAATTTTGCAGCCGAAGTAGAGCTCATAACCTTTTTTCAATTAAGGGAGTAATGTTTCTTTTGTGATTTTGTATCACGTAATCACCGCATATATAAAGAAACTGTTAGGATTGTTCATACATTTACGCGACATTTCAAATTATGCTTTTTTTCAAGGCGATATTTTGTGTAACATATGCACAGTTAAATGATTAAGTAAATTGAAAAAAAAACTATAAAATAAAATTTCACTGCACATGAGCAGACCCTCACTATGAAGCAGCTTGCGGCAGAATGAATGACTCATAACTGCAAGTAGCCCCTAGACAAATAACACAAGGAAAATTGACATGTTACGACAGGTTTGAACGTGTCAGTAGCAGAAATGAAGTTAGAGAGTTCAGAAGAGCAATGTCCGTTATAATAGCGATAGTATAGAGAGAGTGAGGCAACATTGCAGCGAAGAGAGATCTTGAAGACAATTAGTAAGAGGCAGGGAATTGATGAGACAACAAGCCTTTGATTCCACCCGGTCAAGTACGGCTGTGTGGGTTGAACTACCCCACACATGAGAAGCATATTCCATACAGGGGCGAATAAGGCCCCTGTACAGAGACAGCAGCTGAGTGGGGGTGAAGAAACTGCGAAGCCGGTACAACACACCTAACCTCTTAGAAGCTGTTTCATCATAGAAAGAGAGTATATGTGATCTTTCCAGGAAAGATCACGAGAAAAGGAAACGCCATGAATGTTAAGAAAAGAGGAAAGATTGAATTGTGTATTGTTGAAGGTAAGGGGATAGTCGTGTGGAAGAATGTGACGAGTAGATAGATGAAGGAACTGAGTTTTTGAAGCATTGAAAGCTACAAGGTTTTCTCTACCCCAATCAGAGATAGTAGAAAGATAAGAGGTCAGGTGCGCCATATATATGACAACTAACGCACAAAATTAGCTTTAATTTTACTGGTTAGATTTAAAGTTTAGGGTCTAGGCCCTCTAGGGGAACCTTTTGTTAGACATACTCCGACCTAAAGTCTATAAAGTAATACTTTGAGCCAAGAAGACCTACTTATAAGTTTACCTAAACCTTTATGGTATCGTAATTAAAACGTGAGTGATCTTAAACATAATAATGGAAGATGTGGCCTATATGGCTTCGTGAGACCTTTGAATTTTATAATGAGACGATCTTCAACTTAATTGTTTATATAAAGCCTTGTACATATAGAGTAGACCGAGAGAGGAAACTTGTAATGTTTAATTTTTAAATCTAGGTATACTTTGAATACAGCCAATTAGAGCCCAATTCTTAGGCCTATGCCCGTAAGGTGTTTTCAATAGCTTTCTTATATAAGACTACTTTGAACAAGGAAAAAGGTCCAATTTCAATCTTCACATATAACTTACATGTTTTATAAGACTTTTAGTTTTAAACCATTATGAACCGAGACTTTTTTATTTCCTGATATTTCTTGATATATTCAACTTCAGAGAGACTTTAAATAAACATGAAATAGTTATCTGATACAAAAAAAATTAAATAAAAAAATAAAAATTTAATATTAAAAAATTTCACTTTTAAGTTCTAACCTAAATTGTAGTGTTAAACTGTATCCCAAAAAAGGGACGATGACCGGTAAGGGGTTAATTAAGGTCTACCGTAAGTTACTATTTTATCGCTCAAAGTCATTATACTTTATATTAAATTGCTATGAACACATGCAACAATAGACCTACGGTACTGGAGAAATCAGTTTTATGTCTACAAACACTGAAGCAGCTTCTCTCCTTTGAGCTATTCCCGGAAGAATCTTTGCCCTCCAGTTTGCATAAAAGAAATTAAGTTTCAGGAATTCTGCTCTCTATTCCGACATCGTGAAAGGGTTTAAGAGACCAAACTTTCCACAAGTTTGAACTTTCGTTGAATTAGTGAAGAGACTTTAGCTTTATATTAAAATTGATTTTATTTTTATATGCTTCGCCTTAGGCTCTGGGAGAAAAGATAAGCCAGTTTTGTGTTTACACATATTATACAGATCCTTAACTTTTGGTTATTCACAGAAGAATTTTTGCCCTCCAATTTGCATTGTAAAAAAATTCGTTTCAAGAATTTTGCACTCCATTAGGTCATCGTGAAAGAGAATTAATTTAATGATACAATTTAGGTTGATGCTTTGTTAGAATTAAGTAGCTTTTATCGGATACAGTTTATCTTCAGCATGTACAGAAAATAGTTAATTTATGTAAAAAAAAAAAAGTAATACTTGAATTTAAGAAATTTTACGACAACATTAAATCATATGAACAAAAAGGGAAAGTTAACCGTTAACAATGATGAAGCCTTAAAAGTAAGTTAAAATATTATGGTTATAAGAAACCTCAAAACTAACTAAAAGACAATTTATCAAAAGAAGAAAAAAATTTCAGTTCAGAAACTGATAAAAATAAAAAGGGCTGATAAGGGTGGTGTGGTAGTTATACTCAGTATAAGGTGGCCACAAAGTCCCTTTGGATGAAAGACAAGGGCAACATACAGATAATTATGCTGTAATTTCAGTGCAAAGGGACTTTGTGCCACTCTGTCCTATGATTATATCCGCAAACTTAATAACATAGTCCACATAGTCCCTTTGGATGAAAGACAAGGGCAACATACAGATAATTATGCTGTAATTTCAGTGCAAAGGGACCTTGTGGCCACTCTGTACTATGATTATATCTGCAAACTTAATAACATAGTAATCGACAAAACGAAATTTTGTAATCAAACAAAACAGAAAATGAACATTTAAAACAGAAAATAAAAATAAGCGAGTCATTTAAAGAAACAAATAAACAGTTATATACAAATTTTTAAGAGAACAGGAGAATTTAAGAAGGTTTTCTTATACAAACTACCAAAAGTCCATATAAACAAAAACGATCCAATATTACGTCCAGTTTTGCACGTTTTTCAGAATAACCCACGCTATCGCTCAATACTGTATATTATCGATTTGATCAACACTTATTTCAATTCCAAATATATTGTCAAATCAAGTGAAACGACGTTATTAACAAGCTATAAATCAACAACACCAAGAACCTTGTTTTCCTTAGCTATCGAAACCCAATTTATTAATGTGCCTCTCATCGAAACAATAGATATAATTATCATTATATCTATATTAGTTACGATAACACAAACAAACCACAACCAGACATTTCACAAAGACTCTTAACGGATTTGTTACCCATATACACAACTGATACACCTTTTGAATTCAACAGCACTCTCTCCCTACAAAACGAAATTGGTCTCGCCCCTTGGTATCACATTTTCTGACTTCTACATGTCAAACCTAGAAAATAAAACATTTCAAAACATTTCCCTCAAACAATCAGTACCTTCCCCACTTTTAACGTTCAGAACGTAGCTGACACATTGGCTCTTTTCATTGACTAGTCACGTATAAACAAGTTTGATGACCATTTAAAAACCAATAATAAACTTATTTTCACTTCTGAAAACCGAATTCCCCTTTTTAGATATCAAAATAATAATAACTCATTAAAAACTAATACAAACTGGCATATATACTAAATCTACAGCCAACAACAGTTCATATATTACATATGATTCTCGCTTACCTTTGATTTATAAATTGTCAGTAATTAAAACCAATTCAACATCAATCATTTCCACTTTGGAACTGATTGATGTTGAAATAAAGAGAAGAGGAAAAAACTTGCTCAGCAATAAATTTTCACACTATTTGAGTGATAAATATGTTGGTATTACAATAAGTAAATTAAAATGTAAAAGAACCACTGATAACAAAACTAACATAACAAATATCTTAATCCGAGCACCAAATTCTGGTAATATTGAAAATGACAAAAATTTCTGAAACCAAATAATTACTGAACACGCTAACACACTACACCAGTTAACGATCAATATATCAATATTTTGTTTTATTACAAACCAACAAAATTAAAAAACCAATTTTTAGCTCCGTTTCCTAGATAAACGACCACATGCCATAACATTGTGTACCAATATTTAAAAGTACTTTAATGCCTCTCGCATTGGTTACATCACAAACACTATTCATTCGAGCTAAACAAACAGATATAACGTAAGTGAAATAAACAAACACCATAACAAAAAAAAAAAAAGGAATCTGACTTATATAACTCTATAATTGATGGTTTCCAAATCATCTATCGCGTGACACTAACAGACAAAATTTAAAAATAGCCGAAGCCATTGTCATTAACAAATTATAAAAGAGAGACATAAACCTTAAATTCACTGAATTCTCAATTGATACTTTGTAAACACTTTAATCCTAATCATTATCATGTAAAAGGTATCTTAATATTTACTTTTTACGAGTAACTTTACTCCGCAATTTCAGTTCTGAACTAAAACGTATCACTTGATTCTGTAATCTAATATTTTATTATATCACAATTCTTTTCAAGGTGACTGACGCGAACAGTCGAAAGCTTGGAATTCTTTGTAAAAATTATTCTTCTAAAAAGTTCTAATTCTTTCTTAAAAAATAATCTTAAAAAAAAAAAAGAAAATCAAGATAATAGAAATCTATTCACGAAAGTTGGAAAAAGAATTATAAAAGAATAAAAAATTATTATTATTATTATTATTATTATTATTATTTTTTGAAAGCCTTCTGTTCTTTCTACTTCGATGTTGAATAGCTCCCAGTCGGATGTCATTTTGAATGCTCTCTCTCTCTCTCTCTCTCTATATATATATATATATACACACACACACTAAAGTTTTGATTATCGATGTTTAAAAGTTAGAGTCAGTGTATGAATCAAAGTTGCTTGAAAATAACATTTGAATGGAATCTATTCATCATTGAAAGAGAAAGAATAACTAAAAATTGAATAAACAATGGCAATCCTCATTACATTATAGAGAAAACAATCAAGCAATATTTAAATAACTTACTATCCAAAGAGAACCAAAAAGAACAACGAAAACGAACATATAACAACTTATTATAAATCTGAACTTATACTCGTAGAGAATGAACCGTGAATTATAAAAGAAATAACCGCGTAATAAAAAGTCACATTAAAATTTTAAAACAAAGAAATCAAAATCAGAATGGCCTATAAACCATAAAAAATGTCTTCGCGATCCTCTCCTAGAGAAAAGTTTCCTGATAATGAGGTGAGGAACGTCTTATACCAATTTAACTCTTCTGGAGAGGATGTAACTCCTCTTACAGAGGTTATATGACGAATACCGTTTAAGAATGCTACCACACAAATACAAACCAAGCAAGATATATGAATACACAAAAACTGAACACTGAGCATTCCCAAACAATGAAATCTTAAATAATTTCAAAATTATACAACGAAGTGAGCGATTCTATGATCTACGAATACCTGAATCAAAAAAATTAAAACAGAAATTAATATTAAATCTAATGAAATGCTAAACTTTCTAAACATCACCTTTTAAAATATTAGTCCAATATCCAAAATCATACAAAATATTTATAATTGTAAATTATCTATTCTTATACAGAGTGATTCATAAATGTATTTTATAAATCTCAGGGTGTATTCTTGAGACAAAAGTAAAGAAAGAATATGCTATAAACATAGGTCGAGAAACCCGTAGGTTTCGAGCTATAGCACGCGACAGAAAAATGAAACTCCTGATGATTTTTTACATTTTATGCAAATACATGCATTTGCTCCATTAAAGTAAATGTTCGAAATTCTTTCCTACTTCTTGAATGCATGCCTCAGCACGTCGCACCAGTGATTGTCTGACACACTAAAAAATTCCTGGAGTATTGCAGATCGTTTCGCAATTGTCTCGAACTCGTTGCTACAATCCATCACGTGCTCGGACTTCTGTAACATAAACTAGGCTTTTTAAATGACTCCACAAGTAATAATCAAGAGGAATTAAATCTGGTGACCGAGGTAGCCACGGAATAGGATTACCACGCCCTATCCACCTGTCAGGATACAAAGCATCGAGATATTCCCTCATTAAACGGACGAAATGAGCTGGTGCACCATCATGCATGAACCACATTAGTCGTCGAGTTCTGAGTGGCACATCTTCAAGTAGCACTGGCAAAGTCTGCTCAAGGAAACACCAATACAAATCTCCAGTCAGACGCTGCGGTAGCAGATATGGGCTCACTCACTCATACTCACTCATTTTCCCCCTTTAACTATTCTCCTATATCCTATTTTGCGACGTGCTGAGGCATGCATTTAAGAAGTAGGAAAGAATTTCGAACATTTACTTTATTTTTATTATATATATATATATATATATATATATATATATATATACAGGGTGGCCCAAAACGTACCTACCAACATTAACTTACATTTTCTCCGAAACGAATGAATAGAATTCGATGAAAATTTGCTGACACACTATACTACTCACGTCATTTGTTGAATGAACATTCTGGAGAGAATGTCATTGGTTTGGACTATCGGAAGTACTATGGAAGCGGCAATGATTGACTTACCTATTCGCCTGATCTCAACCCGTGTGACTTCTTTTTGTGGAGATATCTCAAAGAGAGAGTTTACCAGAGAAACCCAAAGACTTTGGAGGAGCTGAAATCATCGATTGAACGTCAAATCGTCGACATTCCGACAGAAGTTCTCCACAACGTGGTATCAAAATTTGGGATGAGGTTACGAAAAATCGTCGACGTGGAAGGACAGCACATCGAACACATTGTCACATAAATGGCTTGAGATGCTGATTTGAATGGCGTTTGAATTATCTTTGTACTCTCAATAGTTTTGGTGAAATAAAGGCTTAAACTTGGTAGGTACCTTTTGGGCCACCCTATATATATAATTTAGTGGTGGACGGATACTGTATCTGCATTAAATTTTAACATCCGCATCCGCACTTCTGACTGCGGATGTTATGCGGATATTACCTCTAATAAATTATGCAATTTACAATTAAATTAGCTTATAAAGTAACTTATAAGGCCCAGTCATGCACATTTCATGTAAAGTATTAATTATTAATGAACAAACAAATATATAAACCTCAAAATATAAATACCTGGTAACACAGAAAATTGAATGAAACTTGTTTCATTGAATTTTCTATGGCTGAAACTCTTGAGAAAGTTATTATTTTTATCATAATGAAAATATTAATATTAATTTTAATTCTTATGCATTGCCTGCCATAATAGTAATATCACGAAATTTGAAAAATTAAGTCATATATTCATAATTCTATATTATATTGATAGATTAACTAAATATCCGCATCCGCATCCGCGGATATTGAAATTAAAGATCCGCATCTGCAGATGTTGAAAAACTGACATCCGGTCCACCACTAAATTATATATATATATATATATATATATATATACAGGGTGTACATAAAGTCAGGATCTATTTTTGTGAAGCACTTGGAAATTATATGGAATTCAATCATAAAATGATAAAGTGGTAACATTTATTAAATAATTAAGAGTAGGATTCGACGTGACGCCCATCAGTATCCCTGCACAGCTCAAATCGTTCCGCAGCATTTCTAAACACATTCTGGAGCATTTGCGGGGTTATGTTATCTGCAGCAGTTCGTATACGTGTACGTAAGTTTTCAAGACTCGTAATCTTCGTCTGATAGACGCAGGGCCGGATTTACTTGCTTGTGGGCCCTAGGCCAAACCTTATCAGTGCCCCCCCCCCAAAAAAAAAATTAATATATATATATATATCGTAATATTGTAATGTAAAAAAAAAAAGAATTACAACATAATGTAACACATCAATAATTTTCTTCAAATTAGTTTTATATCATGTACAACTTATTCTTACACAAAGGAATAATGGAAAAAAATACAGTCAAATTGAAGCATAATAAATTTTGCAATAAGAATTACAACATAATGTAATACATTACACATTAATAATTTTTAATCAAATTAGTTCCATATCAAGTACATCAAAGTAAATCAAGTTCCATATCATGTACATCTTACACATAGGAATAATGGAAAAATACAATGAAACTGAAGCATAATAAATTTTGCAAGCACAACTATGTGAAGTTCAAAATGACTTTTTCCTGCTTTTTCTATGACAAATTTGTCAATGATACTGTTTGTGTCAAGGGATTGTAGGAGGTCCCCAGTGGGCCCCCAGTTACTGGTGGGCCCTAGGCCAATGGCCTATGTTGCCTATTGGAAAATCCGGCCCTGGATAGACGTGCGATTTGATAAAGCCCCATGCAAAGAAATCTAAAGGGGTTAAATCTGGTGATCTCGCTGGCCAAGGTCTGTTGCTTCCGCGTCTGATCCAGCGATTTGGAAAACGTCCATTTAGATAATCCTGAACAATTTTGGCATAGTGACAAGGAGCACCATCATGTTGATAGACGACGGGGATAGGATTGTTAGTACCGTCGTCTATCAACATGATGGTGCTCCTTGACACTATGCCAAAATTGTTCAGGATTATCTAAAATTCTAAATGGACGTTTTCCAAATCACTGGATCAGACGCGGAAGCAACAGACCTTGGCCAGCGAGATCACCAGATTTCACCCCTTTAGATTTCTTTGCATGGGGCTTTATCACATCGCACGTCTATCAGACGAAGATTACGAGTCTTGAAAACTTACGTACACGTATACGAACTGCTGCAGATAACATAACCCCGCAAATGCTCCAGAATGTGTTTAGAAATGCTGCGGAACGATTTGAGCTGTGCAGGGATACTGATGGGCGTCACGTCGAATCCTACTCTTAATTATTTAATAAATGTTACCACTTTATCATTTTATGATTGAATTCCATATAATTTCCAAGTGTTTCACAAAAATAGATCCTGACTTTATGTACACCCTGTATATACAAGGTGTAACAAAAGTTAGTTACCATAGGAAATTATTTTTTATTTGCTATGAACACAATAAAGGTTCAAACTGCCTGCCATTCAGGTGTTGACACGTGTTAATTCGGTTTGAGCTACATTGAATGTTACGTAGGACATTCTTACTGATGTTCTTACATCCTTGTTGTATGTTGTCTTTTAAATGTTGAATAGTTCGTAGTCTTGTCTGGTAAACACGTTTTGACATAATCAACCTCTTTGTTATAATATAATTTTTAAATGCGCCCCCACCAAAATATATAAATACAAAATCTATATTATAAAGTACCAAATATCAATTTCCTGAATTTTTCCTTATCGAATGATATAAATTTTAACTTGGAATCCTTAAAAATTAGTCCTCTAAAAATTTAATATTAAAATATTTCTTGTTAATTATAAAGGCGCGTACGAAGCCCATTTTGAGGATAAATCATGTCCCTTAAAAATTACGAAATCCCTTATACAGTTCTCCATACTGATGCCTTACAATCTTGCCATACAGACGAAAACACTGTCCAGTCATTATTTTATTTCTACTCCGAAATCAAATTACAATTTTTCATTAAACTGTTAATTTCATCAAGTTCACACAAACTTCCATTGGTTTCTGCTTGTAACACCCTTTCGCCAAAAATTACTAATAACCAAACGTTCCCGCTGAAATCCCAAACACGCATTCTGATATGTGCCCCAGGGTCTCAGTCTTTCACGTAGTTTGACCACGTTCCAAGAAGAGTTTTTTCGCTTTTTTACGAACTCGTAAAAAGTACTGGAGCGGCTCTGCCTCTCTGTTCACTCGTGATTCTGTTACTCGTAAATTAAGCTCTTTCGCTTTTGAATTTTAGGTATTATATTTTAAGTCGAAGACATAAAAAGTTCTTAAATTTTAAGCTTCAAAGCGTATATTCATGTATTCATATATAAAATAGTGGTGGGGAACTGTCAGCTTGCGGGCTGGATGCACCCTCCGAATGACTGTCAGCTTGGCTTACCTACTCACATTTTTTTTATTTAGAAAAATGACTTCTCAGAAGTTGAAAAAATGGATGGTAAATTTCAAGCTATAATTCTATTCAGTTAAGTTTAAGAAAAGCATTCAAGAGTTCGATAGTATGCTGTAGTATTATTATGCAATGAAACCAGCTGAATATTTCATGCTGCGTTCTTTGTGCTATATTAGAGCCCATATCTAAACTATGTATATTAATAATACATTAAAAAAATAAATTACATTAAGATAATTACACACTCGCCAATGGTCTTGGCACGCTCCAATCGTCGCGCCCACGATACGGCCCGGATTTGAATCTAGTTGCCGACCACTGAATAAAGTAACTGTAAAGATAATAATACGTCATTGCATATTAATATTTTAAGATTTTCCCTTCTTGAATAATCCGATATAACTTATCATATTATTCAAGTTTGTCTGTGAATGCTTTTAATTTCAAGCTTAAATTCAATAAATCAATAACTATTCGTTTCTCGTCCTTATCACTGCGTAATTACTTCCCGTTTACTGTCATTTTCATTCTCATCCGCAGTTTGGAAGTGTGAATTTCAGC
>JAJOZX010000430.1:0-27500 GCA_023014485.1 Bathynomus jamesi | reverse complement strand
ACACTTGTTACCACTGTTACTCCTTGGGCAGAGTCATTGATTCTCAATCTTTAGTTTTCACTGGGCACTCACTACTCTATTGGGGATGAAATCCAAAGAGGTAGAAAATAAATTCTAATAAACAGTCATGTTACCCTGTTCTCATATGATAGCCATTTTACGCGTATGTAGATTACATGATGGATATTGATACGATATTGACAATATGTATTTGAAGCAATCCCAAAACATATTTACAAGGCCAAAATTAAATATTTTTTATTTATACTTTCTTCACATGAACACAACTCAAGTGACAATCATTGAAAAAAATGAACAAAAAAATTTCTAAAAGAAGACGGCTAAGCTCACTTGACGTAGCAGCAATACAATCTATCAGCTTTTCAAAGTCTAGGTTATTTGTACGCTGATGTTGAACATTTAGAGTCAACAGTTGACTTAGATGTTCCTGCGTGAGTGATGAACGGAGTTTGTTTTTAATTATTTTTAGTTTTGAAAAGGCACGCCTTCAACAAATGCTTGTGATGCTAAAAGTATGTATGTATCGATACACACAAAACAGATGCGCATAGGCTGGCGAACAAAGATTATACTCCCCAAGTACAATGAAAGCGCAATGGAAACATTCTCCACACAGTTTGTCCTTCACCTCTTCTTCAAGTACATCTTTATCAAATTCCTCATCCAATTCAATGTGAATTGGAGCAGGTTGAAGCTGGAGTACATGATCAGTACGAGACTTATTCAAATGATTGCTTGGTTAAATTTTTGGTTAAATTTTTGCGGCCCTGGGTTGCAAATGCGCTGAAATTCGGGATGCTTCAACATTTTGTGAGGCCCCTGTGATGGGACAGACTCACAGACCTGCCAGCACGCCACAGTATATACAGGGTGAATCATAAGTCGCTTTACCGAGAATAATGAAATCACCTTGTGAAGAATAAGATTTATTATTTATTACAGAAATTGTTCAGTGTCCTCCACCATGTTCAATACACACTTTGCACATTTGAACCATTAAACAACAAATAGCGCGGCAGAGTTCTTTGTTATTATTCAACGTCTCGAATTCTTGGCGTATCAAAGTCTTCATGTGATCGAAGTCCTGAGGTTTCTGGCCGTAGACTATCTTTGATTATACCCCACATTGAATAATCACATGGGATTATATCTAGTAACTGAAGAGGCCATTCGACTATCCCACGACGTCCTATCCATTCTGAAAAATTATCGTTTAAGAATGCACGAACATTTCTTCCGAAATGTGGTGGAGCACCATTTTGTTACCATATTGTGTTTTCAAAATTATGATGGTTTCTAAGTGTAGGCAACACCGTATTCTGCAACATTTCCAGATAATTGACGACGTTAACAGTGGCGTCAAAGAAATAAGGACCCACAACACCATCTGGCCATTCTCGGTAAAGTGACTTATGCCGCACCTTGTATATATATGAATAAATTGCGAATGAATCGGTGTTTGTTTAAACTTTTAAAATATTTCAAGGATCCCCCTATCACTCCTTCTCGGACTTCTAAAAAGAGAATTTCAGACTTCGGTGGAGGTTATGGAATGCTCCACGTCTCTTTTTTCTCTCTCGCCGTCTCTCTCTCTCCCTGACTCTCTTCGTATCTGTTACTCTGTGTGTCTTCTAACTCTGACTGTCCCTCCTTCGCTCTGTCTCCGTTTCTCGTGCTGCGTGGCCTTTTTCTTACTTCAGATTTTGCTGTGTCATTCTCGCTTGGTATGTTATTTGTCCTGTACTTATTTACGAACCTAAAACTTAAAATAGTAAGTAACACATAATTTTGATAATGTTTATAATTTCCTACCTATTCTACAGTATTCAGTTAGGATCACTTTAACGTATTGCTTCCCAGGAACCTCTCTTTAACATATTGCTTCCCAGTGTATATCACTTCAATATATTGCTTCCCAGTGTTAATCACTTTAACATATTGCTTCCCAATATTTAGGATAAGGAGTACGATAAAAAATGTTGGATCACCTGAAGATCCGTCACCCTAGCCTTTATGAATTAGCTTTATAAGGCTAACTAACGAAAATATCACGACTTAACCTAACCAATCGATAGGTCAACTGTACGCCCTTGACGATTGGTTAGGTTAGGTCGTGATATTTTCGTTAATTAGCCTTATAAAGCTAACTAAAAAAGGCTGGGGTGACGGATCTTCAGGTGATCCAAAATGTTCACTTTAATAAAGTAAAGGCATAAAAAGTAAATCATAACATGTTAAAATATTAGATTGAAAGTAAATTTATTAGAATTGTTACGCTATATGGTCACACAAAGTGACCAACCAACCTTTCTCTTTTTAACATATTGCTTCCCAGTGTTAATCACTTTAATATATTGCTTCCCAGGAGGGATCACTTTAACGTATTGCTTCCCGAATGCTTTGGGAAGCAATATGTTGAAGTGATCCTTCAATTAACTTTATTAGCCTATTTTCTGATATTTAATTGTCATTTAAGGATCTGATTAAACAAGAATAGAGGACGGGATCACGTGATACCAAACTGATACCTGATTGGCTGAACGTGAATAAGAGTATGAACCAAACGAACCCTGTTGTTGTGGCTTCG
This sequence comes from Bathynomus jamesi, assembly GCA_023014485.1. Lineage (NCBI taxonomy): Eukaryota > Metazoa > Arthropoda > Malacostraca > Isopoda > Cirolanidae > Bathynomus > Bathynomus jamesi. The sequence goes on along the minus strand of JAJOZX010000430.1, from coordinate 24,892 downwards.
TGGTTTATGTCACGTATTCTCGTCCAAAGTCAGAATAGGCCTATTTCCTATCTTTTTGTAATCTATCTATTAAACGTAATTTACATTTATACATTATGAACTGTCATTCTACACTCATTATTAACTCCCAGTTTTACAATCCCAACATCAGATACAAGAAACCAATATCGAAGCCTCTGTGTTAAAGCGAATATGACTCTAAGGAACTTCCGATTCTGTACAAGTAAAGCTAAAGACACTCTCTTTCATACTTTCTGCAGTAATATATACGGACAGCAACTCTGGGTGAATTATAAAAAAGGTTTTGGCAGAACCCTAAATTTGCTATACAACAGATCTTTTAGACTCCTACATAAGTTATCCCCAAGATACTCAGCTTCGCAAATGTTTGCTATTCACACTGTCCCGAGCTTCCCGAGTCTAATGCAAAGAATTAAAAAATCAACCAACCCGATTCTCCAAGTTATTTATCAGTACTGCCATATTAGCTATGGAATTCGTGGTATGAAAACGTCTGTCTGTAGCTCTACTTAACTTCGACATTACTGTACTATTTCTCATTAATTTTATTTCTATCCTCAGTATTTAAATTGTCATTGTATTCTATTGTCAATTCATATTATTAATATTTGTCATACGGACTATGGTTTGCCAATAAACATTTTCATTTTCATTTATGTAACACCTTTATTAACGTTACCCTAATTATATTATTAATCCAGACTAAAAAGCTGCAATGTAAAAATAGCTTTTTAAATTAATGCACATTTTTAAATATATTTTGTTAACACTTTTTAAATACGTTTAAAGGCAAATATGTTTTAAGTTCCGAGTGAGTTCTGAACATTTTTAGAGTTTAACCGGCAACATGACAATATAACAAGGTAAGTGGAAAATAAGATTGCGCATCAGAGCTTTGATGACGAATCAGGAAGTAAGTTTCAGGAAGAAAACTTTTGAAAATATTACAAAGCAAAAAATTTGCTTTACTAAATCTTCCAACATTGAGGAAAACCTAAACATAGATTTAGAAGACTCCTTATATGCTAATGTATATTCAAGCAAATGTAGATTCATAAATAATCAACCTTAAATATGTATTTTTTTCTATGTAGGAAGGAGGGGGCCACCCCCGGGGCCAAGGACGAACGCCTGCAAAAGTGGCTCCTCCACAGAAGAAAGAGAGAGCCGAAAACAAGGTCTCCAAGGCTCAACGATGCCACTTTTTTCTTTATAAATTTTGAAAAGATTGCATAGTGTGTAAAATGTATGTATGTGTAGGGACTAATAGAGGTAGAAGTATGTATTTGAAAACATGCTGAACTGCTCACAGGGTAGATGAGTCACGGAAAAAGATCAGCTAAAGGGGACAGTGACAAGAGAAATGGGAGTTCCAGCACTCTCTGTCTCCTGCCTAACGTCCCCCTCCCGGGAGTACTTCCCTGGTCGATTGGTGTCTACAATGTCCTCCAATAATTCTACAATCTCCTCGTTTATTTTCTTTATTTCTTTTATTTATCATTTCAGACAATCTATTCGAGCCTATCAAACTTTTTTACATATAAAACCTACAATATTTTACGATATTAGATAACCAGTTATCAGAGATACGTAGCACAATATATTTCTGCGCCTATACTCTTTAGAAATTATTTGTACACTTTTTGTATACCGTTATTACCAGAATAAATTAATTTCTCTACTCAAATTATTGTTTATATTATACAGGGTGTCCCGTAAGTCACTTTACCCCTGAGCCTTTTCCTACTACAATATGGGAAGGGTAAAGGGGATAAGGGGCCTTATGGCACACCCTGTATATTAAATTAGCTTTTAACTGTTTCGAAAAAAAGGATAAAAAATTTTTAAAAATATTCCTTTTGCACCTTTACTAAAAAAATATTATAAAACATTAACATTTATATCTAAAATTAAAAAAAATTCCTGTTCATCCTTTAACAGAAAATTAAATTCATGCTTTAATATAAAGTATTTCTTCGAGATCTGAGGAAACTTCCGAATATAAACATTAAAAAAATGTTATTTGAACTTACGTTCGTGTAGGGCAGTGGTGCTCAAACTTATGACAATCATGTGCTATTTTATGCCATTTTTCCAAAATGCAAAATGTAATGTGCCACTAAGACTATGTTGAATAGGCCTAAATTAATATACTTTTTTATACTGTACAAATAAATTGCATTATTAATAAAGTAATAAATGTCGTGTGTATTTTATAACTATATTTTACGTTTTCTTTACGGTACTTGCATTACAAAGCCTTGTGTACTTGCTTCCCTCCAGCCAATTTGTCAAATATGACGCACTTAACACATGAATGATTATTCAGTAACTGAATTGCATTATTAATAAAGCAATAAATGTCGTGTGTATTTTATAACTATATTTTACGTTTTCTTTACGGTACCTGCATTACAAAGCCTTGTGTATTTGCTTCCCTCCAGCCAATTTGTCAAATATGACGCACTTAACACACGAATGATTATTCAGTAACTGAATTTTAAATCTTATTGCGCAAGCGCTCCAGGCAGTCTTAGAAGAGTTGCCAATTACCACTCCGAAAATTCTCAAATTTCTTGCTTACGCGAGGGCATTCTGAATTCAGGCTGGTGCAGCATTATAACCATTGATTTTTTATTTGCCTTGATTAGTGTCCATGTGCCATCGTCAAAGTCACAATGTGCCAGGTTTGGCACGTGTGCCAAGGTTTAAACACCCCGGGTGTAGGGCCCAGCGTCCGTATATCAGTGGTGAAATTCATTTTCCGATAAGCGAAGTGAAGATTCCGGGCTTAGGAGTTCGAATCCCGATGGTGTTGGTAATAATAATAATAATAATAATAATAATAATATAATAACAATACAAGAGTTAGAGTAATGGGCAGCATTAGTTGGCCTGAGCTCTGTGCCACTTTCTGAACCTCCTCACTGAATATTATTACGCCTAGTTACGACATTTAATTTTGTTCATACGAACAAATGAAACATCACTTATGGTTTCTTTATTTATTTTATTTCTCACTGGGTTCAATATAGTGAACACCTGAATAAAAGTCTTTCAGCAGAAACTTGGGTAAATGATAACGATAGGGCTGTATATGCTACATCTTTCAGTCTTTCAGAAAAAATTCTCCTAAAATTGGCTAAAGTTGCAACTTGTGACTAGCTAGTCTTTCCTTCATAGTCAGTAAGTTCAGCCATTATCTTTTCAACTTTTTCCCCAACTGACGAATCTATCTGTAACTGTTCTAAAATTTAAACATTAAAAACAAAATAGAACAATGTTAATAACTTTCGAAATTGCATGATTTTATAATGAATTTTTAATATACAGGGTGGGCCGTAAGTTTCCATACATAGGAAAAATTAAACGTTTGTTTTTATGTTTCAGATACCCTAAGAATATGCGTTTGACGAAAGAGCAACGAATTGAAATCATACTGATGGCTGGGTCGGGAAGCAGTCGCATGGTTGCAATGAACTTTAACAGACAACATGGAACGAACATCACACACGACACTGTGGCAAAACTTATTAACAAGTTTCAGAAAACTGGAAATGTTGCAGATCAACCGCGAAGTGGTCCAAGACGTACAGCCACCGATGAAGACACAACAGCTACGATACTTACAGCGCTTACACGGAGTCCCAGAAAAAGTACACGACGGTTGTCTGCAGAAAGTGGTGTCAGCAGATCGAGTATCAGGCGCATTTTGAAAGCAAACAAATGGCATCCATACAAATTGCATATGGCACAGCATTTGAGTGAAGACGACCCGGATAGACGGATGGAATTCTGTGAATGGGCATTAACCAAAGTGAACGAGGATGCAAACTTTTCAACTAAGATCTTGTTTACTGATGAAGCAAATTTTTACGTCAATGGAGAGGTTAATCGGCAAAACATACGTTACTGGAGTAATGCTAACCCTAACTGGCTGAGTCCGACGAAGATGCAAGGTGCCGGTAAAGTGATGGTGTGGGCCGGGATATGAGGGTGACAGAATTATTGGACCAATTTTTGTCAGTGGAAATCTTAATGCCGAAAGGTATCTTAACATGTTGCAAGAAGAGATTTTCCCATCCCTGCTAAACGAGGAAGGTAACTTCCCAGTTTACTTCCAGCAAGATGGAGCTCCACCTCATTATGGTCTTCACGTGCGTCGGTATTTGGATCAGCAGTTTCCGGGATGTTTGGATTGGTCGGCGTGGTCCTGTGGAGTGGCCTCCCAGATCCCCAGATCTCACCCCCTTGATTTCTATCTTTGGGGGCACTTGAAGGCCATGGTGTATCAGGAAAAGATACGAGACATAAATCATCTAAAGGAACGTATCACCAACGCCATTACAAGCATAACGTCAACTGTGCTAATGCGTGTTCATCAACAGTGGGGAACACGTATTGAAATGTGTTTTCAAAACAATGGCAACCATGTAGAGCATATTATATAAATAAAAATGGTTGTCCATAAAAAAATGTTTATTTTTCCTATGTATGGAAACTTACGGCCCACCCTGTATATTCAAAGTACTCTCTTTCATCCATTCATTGAAATATAATTTATTTAAATTTATTTCGTTACAAGCTCATACATTAGATAACTTTACTATAGTATATAAAGAACAAGAAGACTAGTCCATATGCAAACATTTAATAATCAAAGCTTTCGACATATTCTAATGTCATCTTCAGTACTAAAATGAGAAATATGCAATTAAAAGTAACTATGAATTTATTGTTTTTGCTTAAATTTACTCTCATTTTAAAGGTAAGCTCCTTTTATTTGTTTCTTTTATAATATTTGTATATTTTAATTGTATTAACTTTATAATTTCGTGACTGTTTTAATTTTTAATTTTTAATTTCGTTTATGGTAGTTGTGTTAATATTTAAAATTGTTTTAAATTCATAGTTGATTTTAATTGTATATATCTCTCATTTTAGCACTGAAGATGACATTAGAATACTATATACTGTAGAAAAGCTTTGATTGTTAAATGTTTGCATATGGACTAGTCTTGCTGTTGCTTATTCGACTAAGGTTCCCACCGCAAAAATCACTTGGCTCTTTTATAGTCTATGTATCTATATTTAGCTAATACTTAAAAAAAAAAAAAATAGTATTTTTTCGTTTCTTAATTGCAAATGTTACCTTTGTGTCCTCCAATGTGTTACCTCTTCATGATAATTCTTTCAAACTCTTCAACTACAGTATTTCCTCGTTAGAGCTTTCAGAATCATCAGTCATTACTTCCACAGCTGTGGCGAGCGCAGATTTGCTTCTTATATACAGAGGGTTAACAAACGTAAATAGACACCTTCGGTTTTTCCATATTTTTTTATTTAATAATAAAAGTCAATAAATAATAACAGATTTATTGAATTAATATATTTAGAATCGTGTTACTTCCCCTTTGCATTAAGTATAAAGCTGACACACGTTCTGGCATTCTATGAGGAGTTTTGCCATTTGTTCTTGAGGACAATCATCGTGGTGCCTATTTAATTTTGTCAACCCTCTGAAGTTCTGATTTCTTTTACTTTTAAGAACAAAGTAGCACAGAAACTTTACGACAATTTCATTCCTTTGAACCCGTATAGGGAATCAATTCTGAAAATTGTTAAATACAGCCATATTTTCTTAATTATGATATTTTGTATAAATTACAGTTACCAGCGTCCGTAGTTTTGTGGGTAGCACCGTTTCTCTATAAGCGAAGTGAAGACAGGTCAATAGTTCGAATCCACAAGTCAGTGGAGGGGGGTCAGGGTTGGGGGCGCTGAAAGGAGGGAACAGTATCATCAAATGCTGCATGATGTATTTCGTTTTTGGTTAAAAGATGATAAATTGAATCGTGTCTACATGTTACAACGTGATCGAAGATTCTTTTGCGCATACATGCAATGAATCGCTGGCCTATGTGAATGCGATCCTTGTGATTACAAATATTATTTAAGTTTAAGGTATTGACCATTAGCTATTATTTTATACTAATTATTAAGTAGTAAGGAAAATTCTTGGTGTGGACGCATGAATAGGTTTTTGTCCTCGGCCGCCAAACCCGCCGGATATTGTTTTGGTAGTACCAGCCGTCATTTCAATTGAGAGTGGGTGAACCACGTCGAATTCCCATTAGGATACTACTCCCTTTAAACGAACTCACCAATCCCCTGTCAAAGAACAGTCGGTAAAAATGAAAATTGTTGAATTACCCTAAAAAGTTGTTGATGGACAAACTTTAACCTTGTCAACCTTTTTGGACAGGTATAAGTAGGAATAGACACATTTCAGAAAAAAAAAAAAAAAAACCTGTCAAAGCTCTGACATTTCTTTATGTGTCCAAAACTTGTCAAAACTATACATCTACGTTTAGATACTTTTGTGTAGGAACTGATACATTCTAGAAAATGAACGTATCCATTGAATGTGTCGAAATAGAATTAGTAATATAAACGTATATTTTTGCGTTCATTTTCTGTCCCCACCCAATCTGAAAGTACATACAAATTATGTCTTAAATTATAATTTATATTAAAATTATGTAAAATAGATTCTGTTAACACTAAAGACCAACCGTTTAATTCTATAACGGGTAATTATTTGTACATAAAATTTTAATAAGTAAATGTAAAAAAGATTAGCTATCTGTCATAAAACATAGAGAGTACAAATGTAACCAAATAAAAAAAATTATATTCTAACAATATAACACTGAATTTATGTATTTTGTACGATAATTCGCATTTTTTTAAAAATTTGAAAGCGCTAAATGACTTCAACACTTTTTGCACACTAAACGATGCAGGAAAAAGAATTAATGGGATTGGGGTGTTAAATAAAATCAATCAGCGTTTTTCCCTTTTGCGCTCTATCTCTGGCTTTTTCTGTCTTTTCTGACATATGGCTTCGTTCTGCGGTGTTGGCGTTCTGTCGATGGCATCTATTTATCATGTTTTTAGGAGACCTGTTGGCCTTCTGGGGTTAATAGGCCCTGTGATTCAAATCCCTAAACTTAGAGAGAGAGCTTGCTTTCATTCTAAAGTAACCTGGTCGAACACGCCTGGTTGAATCTGGGCATCTGTTCTCTTTTCTTACACCCCCATTTCTATTCTTTGTTCTTCTGATTCTTGTGAAATTTACCTCCCCAATACACTAAATGGGAAACTAATCAACGGAAGGGTTGGGGAGTTGCAAGAAGTTATAAGAACAAGAAGAAGCCTTAAAGACCTTTCGATCCATCAGGGATGTTCTTGTTATTAAACTATTTCATTTTTTAATTATTCTAGCAGTAGTAGAAAACTGAGCAGAAAAGCATAAAGCTCTCTCCCCACCCTCCGCTCCCTCCCCGCCAGAGGCGAGTACGGAAAAAGGTTGAAGAAAATACCTTAACCCTGAAAAAATAACCAAGGAAGTTTTACAGGAAAGAGAAGAATATATAAACTGGCTCCACAATTACGCTATGCACAAATAGAAATCGTACGCTAAATAGCACTGTTGTATAAACTAACATAATACTGTATATTTGTGCTGGTCGTATATCAACTACTTGGTATCGTCACAAAAATTTCGAACATATGGTTTTGATTTTATACAAAATATTTACCGAGGTATCGTACCACCAAAGACCCCATGAACTACTCCACACTAGCCCCAAAAGGATTAAGAGGGAGGTAAAGGTCAAACTCCCCATGCCTACATCCATGCACGGGCAAAGCTTCTACAGGAAAAGAGTTGAACAGGAATTGAGAACGGAAATCAGATTTTCCACACCATACCCACACCCGTCACGTGCACCCAGCCACCCAAGAGAAAGAGGAGAGAAAAGAAAGAGTGACGGCAGAAACGCAACTCTACCTCACCTACTCTATGCCAGCGATTTTTTTTAGGTTTTCTGTTCGTTAGAAATTATGTATTTCTAAAAAATACTGATCTACTCCATTCTTAGACATGTTAACAAGGCAGGCATATGTGTCTGTCAACTCTTTGAATGTCAACAAGTTTCAACTTGGGTCTCCTACCACGAAAATACTAGAGTTGCTGTCTAACTAGTGAATTGTAAAGAGACATTACAATTATGTTTCTAAATTGGAACTGTCTTTTAATATATCCTAGTATTTTTAAGGGCCTCTTTTCGACTTTTGCACAGTGCTTTGACGGTTTGAGATCATTAATGATATAAACTCCTTAGACTTTCCCTAGATCAGACTCAGTCAAGTTCCTCCCCAAGAGAGAGTAATCGGTCTTCGCGTTCTTGTAACCCATGTACATTACCTTACATTTGCCCAAGTTGAATAGCATCTGCCAAGTAGCAGACCATTCGCTCCCACCTATGAAGATCATTTTGAAGCGTTCTTCCGCCCTCCTGATTACTTACGCTATTTTCTAATTTGGCATCGTCTGCAAATTTAGAAATTTTACTTAGGAGCCAAACATCTATGTCGTTAATATAAATGAAAAAAGTAAAGGACCCAGAACAGAACTCTGTGGAACCCCAATTGTGACGGGGACACACTCCGAAGCCACACCATTTATTACCACTCTCTGCTTTCTATCTCTTAATCAATCTTTAATCCAGTTGGAAATGAGCCCGATAATTCCTAGTCCTCTAACTTTAATCATCAGTTTCGCGTGAGGGACTTTGTGAAAGATTTTTTGAAAGTCGAGCTACACTATATCTATTGCTCTAGTTGTATCATTAAAGTATACATATTATGGAAAAATTCCAACAAGTTTGTTAGACAAGATCTCTATGTCGCCTGAATCCATGTTGAGAATTAAAATTAAAATGTTTGATTCCAGGTGATATACAATACGTTCTGTAATAATGGATTCTAACAGCTTGCCGACAATTGACGTTAAACTGATCGTGCGGTAATTACAAGGATTTTGCCCTTTTGAATGATTGGTGTTACATTTGCTAATTTCCAAGCGGTTGAAACTTTTCCTAATTCGAATAATTGTTTGAATATGGTTATTAAATCATCAACAATATCGTGGCTAACCTCTTTTAACACCTTGGAAAAAATAAGTCAGGACCGGGTGATTTGTACATATTCATCTTGTCAATTAGTTGCTGCAACTCATCTCTCATAAAACTTATAGTCTTTAAGGGATGATCACCGTCATACGTAATCCGGGGGTTTGGTACTTTATTTAAGTTTTCTTCGGCGAAGACTGTCCGGCGAGAGGCGTTGGCGTTTAGTCGCTGGCATCGTGATATGGTTTTGGCCTGTTGCCATTCTTCTAGGGTTAGTACGCTCCGGAGCTCGGATTCCCAAACGTACAACGCGAGCTTGCTCTCATAACTGAGCAAGTGACAAAAGGAAAATGCAAATAGGATACTTTATCAACCTTGATAATATGAAAATAAAAACCCACTCTAATAGACAGAGTTTATTTCCACGACAGTTTCGACGCCCACTGGCATCCTCCTCGGGTGGATACAGAAACACGAATGAACCAAAACAAGAGGGAAAAGCAGTTCAGGGACCGACCGTTAAGAAATTCGCACCTAGGTTAGATCCCATTCTCCCGACACCGGAAGGGCATTTTCATTAAGTACATTCGCGCAAATTTTTAAAACTATCTTCCTCTTCTAAACATACAGATTCTATTATATTTTTTACATAATTATTACATTTATTATTAAATTTATTACATTTAATATTGCATAATTATTTATTACAGAAATTATAAATTTATTAATACATTGGTTATTACATTATTGTTTATTATACAGAACTTATAAGTGAAGTTTTTTGAACCTTGATAATGTTTAATTTGGACAGTATTTGCTCTGTCATTTGGCGTGTATTTAATGTCTAACTGGAAACGTTGTTAAAAAATGTTGTCCAATTTTGAGGTACCAACAAAACGAACATAAATGTGTCAATTCGACAGGTTTAATGTTTCAGTGTTGCCACCTCATTAATCATCTTCTACAGCCTTCTCTTTTCAAATCATAGGTACCAACACAAACCAGTATAATTTAGATATATATAGAATAATTTACATTTGGTTTACATATATTAGAATCATTAACTATACAAGAAGATAAAAAAACTTGAAATATATATATTGTACCTCAGCTGGATCACCTGAAGATCAGAGCCCCCAGCCTTCTTTAGTTGCCTTATAAGGCTAACTAACGAAAATATCACGACCTAACCTAACCAGTCGCTAGGTCGACTGTACGCCCTTGACGATTGGTTAGGTTAGGTCGTGATATTTTTGTTAGTTAGCCTTACAAAGCTAACTAAAGAAGGCTGGGGGTCCTGATTTTCAGGTGATCCCCTCAGCTTATGAACTTTCAGTAGTAGAATAACCCATGAATTTAAATTTCTAACTTTAATATAATATATGAAATTTCACAAAAGCCAAAAAATTACTAATTGGTATTATTCTGTTGCCTTTGGGTATTTTATTCTTTTTGGTGACAGTAATAAAATGCCAAAAGCAAAACACAGTCGTCACTAATTAGTAATTTTTTATGCTTTTCAGATATTTTATGCTTCTAGGCAAACCTTCTTTGGAAACTGTACATATATTTGCATAATTTGCATATGTATATACGTAATTTGCGAACAAAGACAAAGGGATTTGCGTAATTACCTTGAATTAAGATGATTACCTCAATAAAATGTATAATACAATTGTCGAGCAATAAAAATTTGTTGAAAATTTAAAAAAATACCTTTTGAAAAATGGAAGACAAACTAAATCGTACGCTACGTAAACTGAATTGGTAAAATTATTCAACGAGGTTGATTATATTATACTGTTGCTGCACGCTTACAACCTGGTGTTTTATTTAGGGAGAACCAAAAGTCCACAAACACAATATTCAACGTCGCTCAAATCTATTAGCAATTAATAAATTGAATCACAATTTCAAATGTTATTTTACGCCACCTTTGTCTAACTTCCCAACTAATGAATTGTTGCAATTATACACTGGGCAACAAAAAATTTTTTTTTTCGTGTCCCAAGAATGAAAATACCTTATTCTTATAGTATTTTCTGTGCTGAATCCAAATAAGTTTGTAAAATTTCTCTATCAGGTCTGGTTTTTGTGTGACATGCAATTTAATTTTTAAAAACCCATATAGTTACATACTTATTAAAATATGATCGAAAAGACATACCTGTAGTTTAAAAAGTAGCTTGTTTTGATTTTCTGCTGTGCTTTGCCTCAGGCATGTCTCTTTTAAGAGTCCAGCAATAGTCAGCCAGCATACTGGGGCTCCATTTGCCTTGGTAACGGTTTTCCATGGCAGAAATATCCTGATGAAAACGCTCACCATGTTCGTCGCTTACCGCACCCAGGTTTTCCGGAAAAAAGTCCAAGTGAGAGTCCAAGAAATGAACCTTTAATGACATATTGCACCCCATTGCTTGGTAAGACTTAAGAAGATCTCCTACTATTTCAGGATAGTTTTCGGCCTGGTGATTTCCCAAAAAATTTGTGCAGACACTTTTGAAACTCTGCCACGCAGCTTTCTCAACTTCATTCAACTCTCCTTCAAATCTCTCATCTCTTAACAATTCTCTGATCTGAGGGCCTACAAAAATGCCTTCTTTAATATTGGCATCACTGATCCGGGGAAACTTATTTCTCAAGTATGTGAATCCTGTTTGCGCTTTATCCATCGCTTTAACAAAGTTTTTCATAAGTCCAAGCTTGATATGCAAAGGAGGAAGGTACACTTTCTCAGGGTCAACAAGTGAACTATTCACAACATTTTTCTTGCCTGGAACAAGTGAGGTGCGTTTTGGCCAATCCTTCTTAACGTAGTGGTTTTGCTTGTCCCTACTGTCCCACTCACATAAAAAACAACAGTACTTGGTGTAACCTAGCTGCAACCCTAGCAAAAGTGCAATGACCTTCAGATCTCCACAGATATTCCACTTATATTTCTGATACTGAAACTTTTCTAAAAGCAACTTCATGTTGTCGTATGACTCTTTCATGCTTGCAGCATGTGCAATAGGTACAGAAGGAAATTTATTTCCGTTGTGAAGAAGGACTGCTTTCAAGCTGACTTTTGAGGAGTCAATGAACAATCGCCACTCATCCACGTTATGTTCATGACCAAGAGCCCCCATGACTGAATTAACATCTTTACAAAACACAAGTCCATCTTCATGGGAGAACCATTCTATGGAAAATTTGGGAGTACCGAAATGGAAGACCCACCTAATCTTGGGTAAGCCATATTGACATTAAAATAAATAATAATAATAAAAAATAACTCAGAAGGAGAACATGAACTCTTGCTGAGAAAAATTAAAAAGACACCAACGAAGAAACAAATATGGGATGAAAAGAAAAAAAGATCCCATGGCTAGAAATAGCAACACGGTTTTAAGAAGAAGAAGAAAAAGATCGGAATAAGCAGAATAACAGGGCGAGAAGCTGAATAAGCATAAGCGGATTAAGCATAAGAAGAGCGACGGGAAAAAGCCGGAATAAAAAGGTTTTAGTGGTGTCAAGAGATAAAATTCATAACAGTTTCAAGGTAAGAAGTTCATAAATTTCCCTTCAGCTATTAAATTTAGGTTAAATAAGCTGACATTTCAGCTGTAATTGTTTAACAAAAGAGTATGGAAGTCCTGTTTATGGACAAATAGTTAGGCTGGTTCATCTTTGGCCTAGGTCTTCCATCTTCAACATAGCCTAGGTTGTGTTTAGGCTACTCTGGTTGGAGCAGGACCTATTTTTTCCATACATTCTTTGAATTCATCATGGCGGCTGCGGAAAAAACAAACTTTAGTGTCACGTTGCAGTAGATTCCAACCCTTTAATCTTGAACCTAAAAGTTCAGCTTGCTTCTTAGATAATTTCAAATCACGAACTAGGTCATTTAGATCTCCTTGTGACAGTAAATGTGGTTCATTGGAGGAACAGGTAGCCTGGAATGTTGGATCAGAAATGTCTTCATCTTTTTCCTCGTGATATGCTACAGCTACGTTTGATTCCTCATCACTTAAACTTACATGTTCAGGAGGATTTGGTACTGGAAGTTGAGCACTGTGGGGAACTGATCTCATTGCAGACGGTAGATTAGGGTATTTCATAAGGCTCTTTTTTTTTGAAGTGATCCCCTTTGTATTTACCAGGCAGAAATAGCAGTCTGTTGTGTGATCTTTGGGTTCCCTCCAAATCATTGGAATAGCAAATGGCATGTGACGTGAACCGTTTAGCCATCCTGTAAGTAGTCTTACACATGTCACACAACAAATGTGAGGGGCCCAACTCTTGTCCTGATCGCCTACTTTACATCCGAAATAAAGTTCATAGCATTTTTTTACTAATGGTGTAAAGTTACGTTTCTGTGATTTTAAAGTTAGATCACCACATACATAACAAAAGGAATTAGGATGATTCAGACAGTTCCGCGGCATTACAAAACATCTATATGAATACAACACTGGTGTAAAATTAACAAGAAGCAACAGACACTAGCTGTTAACACTGTGACATTTACAAGCAGACTGACTTGGAGCTGCTCTACACACAGAAACTAGGCTCATGTCTGAACAGGTACAAACATGTTTCAACCTGCACAGTCTGCTGCTCCGACCAAATTTATCCTGCCAGCATTATCAGAACTTTCTCCCCAAAGGAATAAATTGTACTAATTTTACAGAAAAAGTAATACAACATATATAAATATTAATATATTTTATTATAGTTATATTAATTAATATAATATATTATTATATTTATTATTTTTATAATGTTTTATATTATAATACTGTTATATACTTAATTATATATAATTAATTATTTTTTATCCGGTGATCATGCTAAATGAGGAAAAAATGAACATAGCGTCACAAGTAAACTAAGCCTGATAGAAAAAATCTGATTTCATATTTAGATTCAGCATGAAAAAGTACACTTAGAACACCCATCAAAACCCTTGTGACAAAATTGTTGTTGACCAGTGTTATCTTTGTCAAGGAGATTACGCAGAGGTTGGACAAGCTAACAATCATTTTATCATGGCTACTTTCGATGCCACTTTTTACTAACATTTTTCCTGATGAAAGTATTGTATTAACGTTGCCTTGAATTACGCTTGTATCCGGATATATATAATATATATATATATATAATATATATATATATATATATATATACACACACACAAACTCAGAATGGTCCCCTGAGAAACTTATATGTTAAACACAGACCGTGCATGGAACAAGGAACTCTTCTGGGAAAATTAAATCCACTATAGTCCGAATAACTAATGGTAAATGACAAATACCATAGTTTTTCTTTTTCATGATGCTAGCCCGACGTGGGCAACGGGTCTCTCGCTTAGAGGTCCCATAAATATAGCTTCCCTCACCAGCTATCTGCAAAGCAGACAGGATCCAGCTTTGGGACATGGATCTAGGGTTTAAAACAAGCCTAGTCCCACTACATTCAGAACCTCTATATAAGTAAAAGACTCGTTGCATTCACGTCGGATTGAATAAATCAAAGAAAAAGGGGTAACTATTGTATTTTTAGCCAAAAAAACCAAAACTTAAACCTCAACCGGGACATTGAGCGTCCACTTTTCAAGGCACGTAACACGTCCGTTTAATATGCACAAACTCAGAATGGTCCCCTGAGAAACTTATATGTTAAACACAGACCGTGCATGGAACAAGGAACTCTTCTGGGAAAATTAAATCCACTATAGTCCGAATACGTGTTACGTGCCTTATATATACACTTTGGTTACTTTGGTTTTATTTCCGCCAGAATTTTTCATTCTGACGAAGGTCAAGCTTGTCACTCCACCTTAACCTACAGTTTAACGTGGAATCTGTCATATGACCTTTGTCGTTACGAAAATGGTAAACAATCTCAAAAATAAACACACAACCACTGAGCTACAGACGCTGGCCTCTTATTTGATAACTCTCTTTTGCAAAACTGAAACAAACTCAGAAATTGGAGATCTGACAAATTAATTGTTTTATTTCAAGATTGTTAAGAGTATAACTCGCCAAAATCTTCTTTCAAGGGAGATGAAATTCCTCGAGTCTCATTTTCTCTCCACCACTTGCAACTCTCACTGTATTCATTTAACGAATTAAAATTTAATTCCTGTTTTTGCCACCCCTGTGGGCAAGGGGGTCTACTCTCCTCTTATAAAAAAGCCTCTCCTATTATTATATTATAAAAATTAATTCCTTCATTAAAGTCAAGAGTAAATGAAGACTCGCAGTTGGTAACTTTAATTCGGGTCACATTACTTAATAATTGACTCCCTTTCCTCGGATGAATCCTGGCTAAGTCCCCATTAATTTTCGAGACCAATCGCTTCGAGTCCTAAGTACGCAAAAAATCTTGCTGCACACACACACACACACACACACACACACACACACGTGATATATATATATATATATATATATATATATAAAACATGCCATTTTGACTTTTAGTCTGTTAGTTTTTCGGTATAAATCTAAATTCTATATCACTGTTGGAGACCATGATGCCCTAGCTCTATCTAAATAATTGATAATTAAAACCACATAGAAAAGTATAGTACGTAATAATATTAAAGCATTGTCGGCCACAACGTTCTAACCATTAAGTTATATATATACAAAAATCGTAACCACATCAGAAATAAGTAAATACAGAATATGAAACATGACGACATCTAAATTAGTTCCCATGGAAACATCACAAAGGTATATTGCGTCATGGCAATCGTGGAAATTCGTGCGTAATTATTATTATTTTATACCCATTTGACATTTTAGATACGTCCGGGCTTGAAATGTTGTTTCAGAACTAAAGAAACGTACATACGAAACTATTGCGTGGATTATACGTTATATTATATAGGGGCCGCGGAGGCAGGCAGAACGTAATCAAGTCGAACTGGAATTAATCGACTCATACCAACTGTAATTAAACCCAACCTTGAATCGTTTAACTGGAATAATATCGTATCCGAGTTAATTCCAGATCGACCCAATTTACGTACGTCATTATGATATAGGACTCCCGTCTTCGCCTAAAATATCCTCCAGATCTCCCGAACGATTTCTTTGTCTTACGAAATCTATGTTTGTTTAAAGGATTGAACTGGAAATAAGACATGAACTTAATGTCTGTATAATGCCATTATTACTTTCATTACCATATAAATTTAATTAATGTGACCTACGCATGCGCATTACCACTATAATATGTGTGACCTTGGAAATGAATTTGTATACCTTTTCTTAAAGTGTAATTAATAAGATAATATTCTAAGGAGGAAATGTTTATGTATTCCTTTCTCTCTCTCTCTCTCTCTCTCTCTCTCTCTCTCTCTCTCTGTATATTTTTTTTATGTTTATGTGTAGTGTTACTTCGTTGTTGATAATTCTGAGATTATTGTATCTTCTTCGATTCTTTTCTGACACCGTATGATTTTCTGGGCAGGGTCGATCGATCCAATTTCGGTCTTAGCATCGTTCATTTTCAGGTTGAGTTATGTATTAAGGATACAGTTAATTATAACATAATTAGTTTATTATGGATTAATTCAATTTGAGAATGGAAATTAAGTTTTACGAAATAAGCGGGATTTGAGTTGAGTTTGTGTGAGTTTTCACTCAGAAATTTGTTGTCCCTAATCCCTAAACGTTCCTCTAGATCCCTAACCCTGTCAACCATCTGAACTTACTTTTGCATGTATAAAGTGTAAAGGGGATATAATGTTTGGGGGAATAAAGGATGTCATTCAGTTTATAAATATCTTTCTTGGAGAAACCCTGGATAATAATAATAATAATAATAATAATAATAATAATAAATAATAATAATTTTAATAACATTTCCTACTGAGGCAGTCATTATATATAACAATTCTACCCTCAACCAAAAATAATTGAAAAAAGTGAATATCTTAAGTAATTAATGAATTAATAAAAAAATTTATAATGCTAAACTAACAAAATAATTAAATCAAATTAAATAACATCCTTGATAAGAGTTTATTAAAGTTTAAATCCCAAATTAGTATCTAAACCTATCCAAAAAAAAAATATAAAAAAAAATAGTAAATTAAAAACAAAAATTATTATAATTTTAAATTTTAATTTACTATTTCTTTTCTTTTAAATTTTAATATTTTTTGATAGGTTCAAATACTCTAACTTGGGATTTAAACTTTAATAAACTCAAGGATGCTATTTAATTTGATTTAACTTAACTAAAATTATTGGAAAAAATTCATTTAAAACTAAAAAATATTATTATTAAAAAGTATTAATTCAAAAGTTAAAATTTATTATTAAGTATTTGAAAATTAAAAATAATTGAGCATAATCAATTAAGATACGAAATGGAAAATAATTATTCAAAATAATTAATTATGTATTTATAAATTAAAAATAATTCAAAATAATTAATTATGTATTTATAAATTAAAAATAATTCAAAATAATTAAAAGAATATCAATGTAAAATATTTAAGTGATATATGATTACAATAAAATATTAAAGGGAGGAGTTAAAGTGATTTAATCTAAATCATATAAAGGGAGTTAAAGTGATTTAATCTAAATCATATTAAAAGGAGTTAAAGTGATTTAATCTAAATCATATTAAAGAGAGTTAAAGTGATTTAATCTAAATCATATTAAAAGGAGTTAAAGTGATTTAATCTAAATCATATTAAAGGGAGTTAAAGTGATTTAATCTAAATCATATTAAAGGAGTTAAAGTGATTTAATCTAAATCATATTAAAGGGAGTTAAAGTGATTTAATCTAAATCATATTAAAGGGAGTTAAAGTGATTTAATCTAAATCATATTAAAGGGAGTTAAAGTGATTTAATCTAAATCATTTAAGATTAAAGAGTTAAAGTGATTTAATTAAATCATATTAAAGGGAGTTAAAGTGATTTAATCTAAATCATATTAAAGGGAGTTAAAGTGATTTAATCTAAATCATATTAAAGGGAGTTAAAGTGATTTAATCTAAATCATATTAAAGGGAGTTAAAGTGATTTAATCTAAATCATATTAAAGGGAGTTAAAGTGATTTAATCTAAATCATTTAAAGGGAGTTAAAGTGATTTAATTTAAATCATATTAAAGGGAGTTAAAGTGATTTAATCTAAATCATATTAAAGGGAGTTAAAGTGATTTAATCTAAATCACATTAAAGAGAGTTAAAGTGATTTAATCTAAATCATATTAAAAGGAGTTAAAGTGATTTAATCTAAATCATATTAAAGGGAGTTAAAGTGATTTAATCTAAATCATATTAAAGGGAGTTAAAGTGATTTAATCTAAATCATATTAAAGGGAGTTAAAGTGATTTAATCTAAATCATATTAAAAGGAGTTAAAGTGATTTAATCTAAATCATATTAAAGTGATTAAAATGATCGTTAGTTACTATGAAATGCACAAAAAGCAAATCAGCAAAAAATTTCCAAAACTGAAACAGTGAATGGCCAATTTCCTTAAAATAATTCTACTGAATCTTTCGACTCATTATTTATTTACAACTTAAAACTTCACAAAAATAGAAGGTAAAAAAGAGTAAAAAATAAGACACACAAACCAAAAGTAAAATAAATCAAGGCTAAAAATGATAACCTTTATTTCCTATCTAATTTTAATACTGAAATAATGTTATTGTTAATATTAAGAAAATACGTTTAATGCTGTTATTAAATATGTAAACTCAAATAAGTATGTGATTGTATGTATGTATATCAATGAAGTTAATATATTATTAGTACGTAATAACAAGCAAAGTTCGAAACCTAATTAGATGTTTACAAACAGAACAGGGTAAAAGTTTTTAATGTTTTTCACTTGTTCGATAGAAGACGAACATAGGTTCGAAACCTCTTAAAATGTAAACAGAATAGGAAGAGAAAAAAAAATTCCACTATTACTCAATGTTTACATTAAGTCTTTATGATATTAATGCTATCTATACTATTTATAGATGTTAGTTATGATATTTATGCTATTTCTTCATTTCAAGTATTGTTAGCATAATGCTTTTACACAATTCCAATTTTAATTCCTTTTATATTCCTATTTATTCCCATTCCAACTTCCCACAAATTCCGATTCAGCTTTTATAGTAATCAAATAACAGGAAACTTCATCTTGTAATTATTAAATTACTATTAAATTATTAAAAAATTAGTATTAATATGAAATTAATAATTAAGAGTTACGTACAATATAGATGACTAAAATGAATCTGAAAATTTTTAGGATTTGATCTACTTACAGTAAATAACTGAAACTTTTATAAGTGAATTTAAAAAATATGCGTAATAATACAAAATATTAATAACGCCTAAGCTTCTCCTTAAACATTTATATATATATAGTCCAAAAACACAATTAGAGAAGATAATTTTAATTGTCTCACGGTTAGCAATGTTAATTTAATAATAATAAAATTTTGTTTTACTATTGACAGTGTCTACATTGGAATTATACTACTTTCGCATGCTTTCATGCATTCCTAAATTAACATAAACTAATAGAACATACACTATTGTAATTACTATACTATAATTATCTTTTAATATGAATCATTATTATTAAATCATTTATAATTATAATAATTATGGAACTATAATTAAAAAGATTTTGAGTTAAGATTTCCATAAACATTTTAGCGGGTCATTTGTTCATTAATATCCAAATTTCACAGCATACAAAAAATTTCATTTTCACATACTTACATCCCAACTCAGTCAGATCTATAAGTTTCCATAAGTATGTCAACACGGCAATTACATCATTAAATTGAATTCTGAATTCACATTCATTTCCTCCTCTTTCATTTCTCGTGAAAAATAAGGAAATGAAAAATATGAAAATTAAGAAAAAATCATATCCCTTTCCATAAATTTTTATTTGTAGTTCACTAGCCTTAGGTCTGTGTTTATTATTAACATTATTCCCCTTCAGCACAACCTGAACATTATCCTACTACACCTCGGGATTAATGCAATGCAAATGATAAATCACACTAAATGCAAACAACTTCACTTTTTTCTACGTGAAGGTCAAAATATGATAATTAAAACGCACTCTAATAGAGAAAGTTTATTTCCACAACAGTTTCGATGCCCACTGGCATCCTCTTCGTGTGGATACATGCCAGTGGGCATCGAAATGTTGTGAAAATAAACTCTGTCTATTAGAGTGGGTTTTAATTATCATGATAAATCACACATTCTTCGGCTAGGTGTGCAATGGAGAGTTATAACATTTCTGCCTGCAGAACACTCAAAATTCTCAATTTCGTCTATACAACCACAGTCTACATACAGTATATAGTATCGGATATTATTCTTGTGAAAATGCTGCGCTTATAACCACCAATGAGTAGCCAAATAGGTATATACGTTTTTAAAAAAAAATCCGAATCGTCAATTTTTATTGTAATAAAATTTACTCGTCTCAAATTTACGAGTATTTTTATATAATTATTAATTTAGTTTATAATTTCTTAGTTAATTAATATTCTTAAAAATTCCGATATTATGATCATGCAACTAGGACGGGAACTATTTTCGCAGCCAATCATAGATGCCGGAAGTTGATGACGTAATGACTCAACTGTAAATTGAAACTGACTGGAGTCGTATTCAAAGCACTGAAAGTTAATTAAAGTTTGTTTATTGTAAATAAATGGAAAATGCCTTTGAAGTATGCTGCAGTACTCTGTAGCAATGTAGAAACTTCGAGAAACTGTACATTTTTTTTTAAATTTTACATAAAAACAAAGATATTTTTAATATCTGGGCATCCAATTGCGGAAGGAACCTTTTTTCTAAGATGTGTTCAGTTTATTAATAAATTAATAAAAATAGTATAACACTATTTTTATTAATTTCGCCATTTTATAATATATGCGTTCCAGTACCTTTTTCCTACAAAAAAAGAACTGTATATATATATATATACACACACGTCAACAATAACAAAAAGAAACAGGGAACGGTGACTCTGCTTTGGGGGAATGGAGTCAAGAGTCACTGAGCGACTGAGCATCTGCTCGCTGACTCAGTAAGATTTCCGGGCAGGCTAAAAATGCCGGAAGCCCGACACTATATAAATTAATTATATATATATAATATATATATATATATATATATATATACCTATACTGTGATACGACACTCAGAATTCTCAACTTCACTTATTTCCTCAACAGGAACATAATCATCAAACAGGGCATACACCCTCAACACATTTTCGTCATTTATTATACAGGTTGATGCATAAATGTGTTTCATAAATAGCAGGGTGTATTCTTGAGACAAAAGTAATGAAGAAAGATCATATAAATATAGGTCGATAAACCCTCAAAATGCTCTTCAGCATTCATCAATTCAACCCCCATTATAACCACATTAACATCATTTTGTTCCGTATCACACACGGAAAAATTATCATAAAAAATTATGTAATCCTTACCTCGAGTACAAAATTTACTTCAGTAATATTTAAAACATTCGTCTCCATCTCATCCACGGGAACATCGTTGACAAAATTAAAAGTCTTAAGCACATTCGACACTTCGTGCTTCTCACAAGAAACTAAGTCATAAATCTTGTTAATCTGAGTCAAAATACCATAACTTTTAATTTTTCTCTCTATTTCATATTAATTCTTTGTGTCACGACAGACAGTTACATAATTACAAATAATTACATCGGAGTAGTTTGTATCGTACAGTACATAGGATATTCCAAATATGTAGAAATTATTACACATGAAGCTTGTAAAGGTTTATGAACAAAAGGTTCAATGCCTTTTAACTCACAATCATAATATACGTCAGACACAAACGCAGTTGACTCTCTACTTTTCCCAGAAACACCAATTCATGCAAAAATATCTTGTTCAGCGTTCTCTAAATCTTATCAACTTCGTCTCGAGTAAATTCACATTTTTCGTTCATATATTCATAATTTTCCTGGCTATAATGTCTTTTATTATAATGTTGATACCTATCATTATATCTATATCTATTTCTATCATGTTTAAAACTCTTTTCTCCTCATATATCGTCCATTTCATTTACTGTTAGCGTCTCTTTCGTTACGCTTATTACAAATCTTCCATCATAAAAATCATTATTTTTCTCAAACTCGATTTTTCTTTCATATCTTCTTACATTTGACAACCGATTACACTCAACATTACTTCTTTTGTATTCAACATGGCTTCTCTTATACTTAACATTCCCTCGTTCTCTCGACTTGCTTCTATTAAACTTTGTCGCTATTTTTTCACATCACATAAAGTGGACACCAAACGTCGATAATCTTCATGTTCTAGACTACCTTTAACATATAAATCATACAAATGATTTGTGTAACTGACTATCTATTTGACTTAGTTATAGACTCCCGTTTCATTTTCTAAATTTAATTTGACTTTAATACGCATTATTGAAATTTTATTAAAATAGAGGAAAATTCTTTAAAATTTTAATACAAATATCACAAAAAAAAAAAAAAAAATCTCTTTCAGGGAATTAATGATATATTTTATGCTTCTTACTTTGATGGCTTTCTATTTAATATTATTTAATATGATTTAGTATAACTGAGCCTTTTTTAATTTGGGAGTGTTTCGTTTGTATATGCAGGCATTTGGACTCAAACACATTCTCGTACGCATACTACTACTTACCTTGTATGGGAAATAGGGTAGCAGATGATAAACTCGTAGTCGACAACCAAATGATCTACAAACGATCTTGTAGCTAGTTCTATAGTCGTTCCCGAAGACAGTCTCTTCGTTATATCCTGTACGCGGAATCGGAATTGGTGTCGTCGTAGCTGTTCTCAAGTCAGTCCTTAGGTTTCGGACGTTCTCGATGTATGTTCAGCGCAGAAAATGACCTAGTATTCAGACGTTTGTTCTCGAGTCAAATATATGACGATTTAATGCATCTTCTGATTCTCGTGAAACGTTTCTTTGGCAAATCTTCCCGTCAAAATGCAATAAGTCTTCAGGCTCTTCCTCAATCTTCTGATGAATTATGAATCACTATAATGGAGCGATGATGAACTGAAAGATGAAGGATGCCAAAAAAATAGGAGTACTTCGTGCACCACTTTTTATAATGAAAAGTTTTAATTGTCTTGTGATATATATTATATATATATATATATATATATATAGTGCTAGGACCGTTCGCTACTGGACAATTCGCTACCGGGCATTTCGCTACCGGACATTTCGTTACTGGACGTTTCGCTACTAGGACATTTCGCTACCGGACATTTCGCTACCGGACATTTCGCTACCGGCATCTAACTTCGCGGTTGTTAAAGAATTTTCTCCTATAAGAGAACATGCCCAGTCCTGCAATCTTGCCTTTTAGGATAAACATTTTAAAATTTTAGCCTCATCATCTGATGACACTTCTCTTAGAATTTTTAGAATTTTAGAATCTCTTTTTATAAAAACCGACATTTAACATTGATCCCTCTGCCTCTCCCCTTTTGGTTACTAACCTAACCTAACCTAACCTAACCTTACCTAACCTAACCTAAACGCAACTCAGAAGAAGAAAAAGTATAGGGACTGTGAGCAGAGGAACCATAATTACTGAGAAGATACGATTCTGGAAAAAACTGGAATTCCTTCGCGCTATTGCGCATAATCTTAAATATTTTAGATATTTTATTGTATCAAATGTTTTATGCATTCTTTCATTCTTTTTAAAAAATAAAATTCTTTTAATAATTCATGTAATCATGCGTAATAATTTATGTAATTCATGTAATCATTTAATAATCCTTGTATTCATTTAATAATTCTTGTAATTTTTTAATAAATTTTATTACCTTTTTAATTTTACTTACTGGTAAATTTATATATGGTAGCAAAATGTCCGGTAGTGAAATGTCCTAGTAGCGAAACGTCCAGTAGCGAAATGTCCGGTAGCAAAATGTCCGGTAGCGAAATGTCCAGTAGCGAACTGTTCGGGCACCATATATATATATATAATATATTATATATATATATATGATGAATTAAACCACGAAGGAAAGGAAACACAATGGTGCTCAAGCGCTTTCGTCTAATGACATCCTCAGGAACATCCTGAGGATGTCATTAGACGAAAGCGCTCGAGCACCATTGTATTTCCTTTCCTTCGTGGTTTTATTCATCATAAATATTTTCACGTGTTACTTTCGTGAAATAATTTCATATATATATATATATATATAATATAATATATATATATATATATATATATATATAATATATTATGTGTCTTGAGGTGAAGTGTCACTTCGTTGTTGATAAATTCTGAGATTATCTTCGATTCTTTTCTGATACCGTTGATTTCCGAACAGGGTCGATCCAATTCCTTTTAGTCTTAGCATCCTTCAGCTTCAGGTTGAGTTATGTGTTAAGGGTACGGTTAATTATAACATCTTATAATTAGTTATTATGGCTTAACTAAATTGAGAATAGAAATTAAGTTTTTCGAAGTAAAGTCGGGGTTTGAGTTGAGTTTATAGGAGTTTTCACTCCAAAATTGTTGGCCCTAAGCCCTTAAGTTCCTTTGGATCCCAAACTCTCTCAACCCTCTGCACTTGCCTTTATAGTATGAGAAGTAAAGGGGATTACACCTTTGGGAAATAAAGGATGCCATTCAACTTATACAGTAAGTATATAAGTATCTTTCTTGGAAAAATCCAGAATAATAATTTTTTTCCAGTAAAGGAGTCATTTAATAATAATATATATATATATATATTATATATATATATATATTCTCCCCAGAGTAGTAGTAATACGTGTTTCGATCGAAGTCAAAAAAAAGTCGAGTTATGGTGAAAATCC